>PVIR01000341.1:0-91995 GCA_004026965.1 Petromus typicus
AAGAGAGGCGTCAGGATGGTCAGGTCGCCAGTCACCATCCACCTGCCTTCAGTGCCGGGTGGTTCCGCGGGTGCACTGTGCCCGGGTTGCCACAGGGGCGCTAGGAGCGGGGTTCCAGATCGGGCTCGCAAGCCCCGTAGTTTCCCAGGAAAGATCTACGTCAGCTGCCCTCCCCTGCTCTGCGCACCGCCGGGTCTCTTGTCACATAAAATTCTCCTGCTGACACTGTTTCCCTTTAGAAGGAAAGTAAATCATAAGTTTTCACTTAAGTATTTCTGCTTCGAGTCAGACTTTGCTTTCGCCTGAAGTTGAAAAAGAGTGTATTGGGTCGGATCACATTTCAACTCAGTCTAATAGATATTTGCTTAAGGGGAAGAAGGTTGAGGAAAAAAGGGAAATGTCAAAACGGAATAATAAAATGGTCTATAAACAGAAGCAGGTTTTCTGCGATCCGTTACCCCGATAAACCCGATAATGGTTCCCGAACGCACCGCCTTGGGCGGATGCCAGGCTGGACGGTGGCGGGCGCTGGGCTATTTTTAATTTTACTGTAGCCAAACCGTGACCTCATACCCATGGAATTCTCTCCCACTAAAGAGCTGTATCGAGTTATTTGTTGACCGAAATTCATTTGAGTGCAGATTCATCGGAAACATGTGTGGCCACAGAAGCAGCCGAGAGGGAAATCTAGGCAGGAAAGAGGATTTTCAAGGAGACCCGCCCTTTGTTTTAGCAGACCAGCCCGGGCCTTTGATGACCGCGCGGCGCTGGCACTGCTGGTCTCGGTGACCGCTCTCTGCCCTCAGCGCTCTGGGAGCGGACCTCCGCGGTACTCAGGGATGCGGCTGCCGTCCTTCCCAGCAGCGCAGGCTGAGGCCACCCTCTGCTAGAGGGGCTGGGCTGCAGCGTGCGGGAGTCTTGGCCAGTACCGAGGAACCCGAGGACAGTGTACCAGGAGGGGCACCAACAGTGCCAGCCAGCCTTGCCCTGTCCCAGCCACCTACTGTGTGCCTGGCACCAGTACTTGGCACGGAGTCCTCCGATCTTCACAAGGCACGCGGGTGGTGTGACCATCCCCCACTTCTCAGACTGAAGCACGGGGGCTCCGAAAGTTAACGCTTAGGAGCACATGGCTACTTAGCGGCTTCATTCTCAGGCCCGGTCTGTTTTGTATGAAGCATCTCCGCCAGGTACAAGCAGAGTATTTCAAGTGACTTATAGAAAGAAAAGATCTTCCAGCCCAGTGAGTCAGGTAAGGCTCAAGTATGTGTCAAGTACCACAGTTCTCGGCCAAAGAGAGACGCATCGTAGAAAGAGTAAAAGTCAGAAAGAAAGAGGAGGTGTCAGAGACACGCAAGCTGAATCCTCCAGGAGAAGGGAGCCCTGTGTTTCTCCAGCTGTGGGACCTACAGTGGGTCTGTTGTGAGGGCTTGCAGCACAGAGGGCCCAGCATGCAGATGAGGGCACAGGCTTGAGCTGCAGAGACAGGGTCAGCTTGGGAGGGGAAAGTGCTCCTGAGCATCAGGTGGCTCAGGATGACGTTACGGCACAAGAAACCCAAGGGCGGAGTTGGGCTGGGTGAGAGCTGAGCTCATGAGGTGGATGTAATATTCTGAGTGGAAGAAAAAGCAAAGGCTCAACTGGTTACGAGTCCACTCTCCCAACTGGTGTTGGTGGGTGAGATCTGTGACTGACCAGAGTGTGGAATGGGGCCACGTCAGCAATCTAGCTTTTTTTGTTTTTGAGACAGGGTCTTGCTTTGTAGTTCAGGCTGGCCCTGAGCTCAGCCTCAAACTCACATCACAGCAATCCTCCTGCCTCTGCCTCCCGAGTGCTGGGATTACTGGCGTGAGCCACCACGCCCGACACTGTGGTATGAGGTATTGATTGCTGCTGGGCATGAGTCTCCACGCCCAGGATTGTATGTGGTTTCTGGGGATCGAACCCAGGCCCTTGTGCTTGCAAGACAGGCGCCAGAACCACTGAGCTAAATCCCCGGCCCAGCAATCTAGCTTTTGATGGAATACGTTGAACTTGAGCTAGGTTCTCATATGCACAAACTCCATCATAGGCCCTCATTTCTCTAGTTCCCCAAGCCTCAGGGAAAAGTCCCAAGTAGATAGACTGGCACAGTCTCCTGTATTCTCCACCAAGACAGCTGGTTTGGCCAAACTCAGCATCTAGATTTTGCAGGCGGCAGAAGAACCAGTCCAGCAGTTACAGCACATCGTAAATCCAGGCAGAAGTGGAGGGGCAGCTCACGGAGGCTGTCAGGTGGCAGCATCTGGGGTGGTAGGAGGATCTGGTATAAGTGCAGGATCTGCTCCTTGTCACCCCCAGTGTGGTCAGGGACCCAGGCTGCCAACCAGCCATAGTGGTCAAGGGTTTCAAAGGACCAGAAAGAAAAACTGCTTAGAGCTCATGGGAGGCATAATCATTCGTTTCAGTTTTCAGTCAAGCCTTTTCCTGTGTGAAACAGCCTTGTAGGAAATTGATTATCCTATTAGCTTCTCTGAAGTGGAAATGCCAATAAACCAATGGTTTTCCCATGAGGCCAAAGACCAACTGTCTGAGTGTCTGGAACGGTCACCGTTCTTCCTTAACTTCTAATAATAGCGCCTGCAGCACAGCAGGTTCAGGACACAGAGAATCAAGCGCTGGGTGTGTCCCCAGGGGGCTTGGGCTGTGTTGGGAACTTGTTTGCAGACATCTTGGTTTGTGGGAAGAAATGGTCCATTTGAACTTGAGACTGAGTTTTGAGAAGACAGGACTGTCATCCATGTGACCCACTGTTTTCTGAATATTAACCAGGAAGAGCATGTGACTCAGTAAACTCTGACGTCCATTACTTCACGTCAGCCCTTGCCAATGTCAGATCAGGCTTGCTTCTTCTGTAACTCCCTCATTTCTGCTTTGGTGTTTCTCCCCAGGTGACAATTTGGTCCTGTCAGGTAGCATGGGGAGGACACTCAATGGAATCACAGGAGTGAGGACAGCACAGGCCACGGTCTCCTTCACAGGCCCAGGCTCACTCGGGCCCAGCATGCAGACAGATGCTCAGAGAGAGGGACCACTACCCCTCCAAGGTGTGGGACCTTGGAAATGTCCTTTGCTCTCCTCAACCTCCAAACTTCTCATCGGCAAAGTTAGGAGCAAGAAAATCTGCTAGAGTAGTGGCGGGCATGATGGAGAGAAGAAAAAAGGCAAGATACAAGTAAGTGAAGAATAAAGAAAGAAAATCTAAACCCAGAAAGCAGCATCATCACTAGCAGAAGAGCAAGAAGAGAGAGACAGTGCTTGCTAAGTGCCCTTACATCTGGCTTCAAGGTCTATCTATTGATGGAATAATTTTGTATTTCAGAAATATTCATGTTTACCCTAAAGGTCCCCGCACAGTTTTCCCCCAGGTAATGCTTCTCATCACCCTCCCCACTGCCGCCTCTCTGGGAGTCTCATGCCCCCTTTCCAATTGTCCTTCGAGCGTGCTCCCTGGAGACGTCAGCCTACACTGAAGGATGAAGGATGCTGAGCCCGCAGGTGTCCAGGTATGGGGGAAGGTAGTGCATGGGAAAGCTCACGCTGGTAAGAAAGGGCCTCAGAGGGGTAGGCACTGCCAGGTGCCCATTAGGCGAAGACTTTCCCTGGGGAGTGGGGAAGCTGGGCTGAGTCTCAAGTGTTGAGTAAATGTTTATCCTGGGAGAGAAGAGGGGAAGGAATTCCTCAGAAGAGGTCGAATTCCTCCGCTCAGTTAGTCTATGGCTTGAACTGGACTTTCCGATATAAAGGAGACTTTTGAAAATTATACGCACATACTTGCATCTGCTGATAAGAGCACTTCCCCTCCTCCCAGAACTCACATTCTGCACCCCACTGTCAGCTTGAGCCCCGAGCATACCAAAGATGTTCTCTCCCATTCAAGAGATTAAACAACTGAGCTTTACGCGGCCTCACTGTCTTGGGAATTTCAGTCCCTCCTCCAGCTTCCGGAGTTCCAAGACAGCTCACTGGCCCCTGTGATTTGGAACAGGGAAGCTCTGTGAGGGGAAACGCCTGGAGCTGGTCCAGGGCTTCCACATGATCTTTTTACCTCCGCTAGTCACCCGTGACCATCTTACCCATCCTACGGGCCTGGGAGCTCTTCCAGTGGAATCACTCACCTCCACATCCCCTCTAGTTTCTAACAGGGCCCAGCACGAGTGTAAACAAATGTTCGCAAATTTAAAGTAACTGAACGCTCACCCACGGATAGAAAGTGAAAATGGGAAGACTCGCCAGATGGTCTGTGTTCTCTGGCAAACACCTCCCTGTAAAGAACACTCTAATATGTGGTCTGGCTTCTGCAGAGTCCGTCCAGATGTTTGGCTTCAGGTGGAAACACACAGGAAATCCTTAATGATCAGACGAGTGTTTCCTAACACATCTGACCTCCAGACCGCCCCGGAGCATCCCAGGGGAAGGCTGCAGTGAACTTGACATTCTCAGACGCACTGCAGAGTGAAGCATCCTGGACGGACTTGCCAGAAGGGAGCGAAGTGGTGAGAAGGAAAGACAGCCGCTGTGACCATGTCAGGACTGTGCTACGGAGGCGCTGAGCATGAGCCCCGCACAGGGGATGCTGCGGACACAGCACAGCTCTGTGCCCCGGGGGCTCCAGCCGCCAGGAGGGGAACCAGGCCCAGGACGGACCCGGTACTGCCTTCCTGAGCTTCCTTGGCCAGAAGTGGTGAGTCATGGTAGAATGTGGAGCTGAGAAATTACCTGGTATATGAGACATAACTTGTTATAAATTCCACTTCAGATGATCGCTCTTACTGCTCTGAGAGTAGCTTGAGGGGTAGGGGAAGAGGAAATGAAGAGGATTCAGGAAGCTGTTGTATTGGTCAGCTTTACATTACTACAGCAAACTACCTGAGGCAAAGTACTTGAGAAAGAAAGAGGTGTAGTTAGGTCGCAGTGTTGGGGGCTGCAAGTCCAAGTAGCACAGTGCAGGTCTTGCTTAATGTCCTTCTGGGCGGTAAATCACTCTGTGAGCTCTTTCCCTCTTTGTCTCTCTGTCTATCTTTCTCTCCCTGTTTCTCTGTCTGTCTCGGTCTTTGTTTTGATCTCTGTCTTTCTCTCTCTCTCTCCTTCTTTTTCTCCTGTCTCAAAGCTGCCAGGACTCCATCATGGACTCCCCCTCCGTGACTTAACTGAATGGCATGCCTTCCCCAAGGCAGTGAGATTGAATTTCTCCCTCCGTAGCCTCTTGTGTGAGTTTGAGCAGAGGAAGCTCCAGCAGAAGGATGCTGGTGGCTGGGAGCAGAGTGCTCACGGTGGGCTCTGGGTGTGTTTCGCTGCCCATCCCCAGACTCTGCCCCAGCGGTCACAATGCTGTGCGGCGGTGGCAGTGAGCTTTATTCTTGGTGAAGCGGAAGCGGAAATAGCTGTACCAGATCTGGGCGGAGCTGGGTAGGGGTGGGGGGGGGCCTCAGAGACACACCCCCACACAGCTGCCTCTAACATTCAGCTGTCACTGGGAGGGACACCGAAGCAGAAAGAGCAGAAATGCCCGTCATGCCCCTAGCACTGGTGTGGGACAAAAATTGCTGCATCTGAAAGAAAAAAAATGTTTAGAAAAGAGCTGGTTCAGGTCATTTTTAGTGCTTTTTCTAATTTGTGCAAGACAAATAATTGCGAGGGATTAAAGTGGGAATTTTGATTCCCCGACTGCAATCGGCAAGGGCAAGGGGCAGAGAAGATCGAGACAGAAGCTAGGAGAAGGGGAAAGCTCTGCTGTGGTCAGGCGCTGTCTGGAACTAAGGGACAGACTCGGTGCTGGTGGTGCAGGTTGGGGCTGAGCTCTCGAGCACCCTGGGTTAGCTCTGCGCCCCGAGGCTCCTGGGCACCCCACCTCCCACACTGCTGCCAGGCCAAGTATGCTTTCTCATGCCACTGGCCTCCCTGGGCGGGGCCTGACCCTGTGTGAGCGCTGAGATTACCTGGGCCTTCCTGCACAGCCAATGAGCTCTGCCCCATTAGGGACAGGCAAGGGGTCTGGGGTGGCTGGTTACGCCCGAGTTTCTGGAGCTCCCCAGAGCTTTGCCCCATGGCCGGAGGGTGGAGGTGCCAACAGCCATTCACAGCCACATCTGCCCGTGGAAAACAGGCCACACGCCTTCTCTCCTGTCTCTCTTTTCAGAGCGTGGGCTGAGCCAGACCTGCTAACCTTGGCCTCTTCACCACGCTCACAGGGCAGCTTGGAAAATACTGACGTCCGGGTCACCAGATGCGAGAGACAGCCGTAAAGACAATAAGGCAAAGAGTGTGGAATGCACATCCGAGGGACTTTGCTAGGTGCACGTTAGCTTTACGGGAGAAAATTCACCCCGCATTCCTGCCAGATTCGCCACGGGTGTGAGGGAGAGGCCTTCTGGTAGAGATGGAGGGAATGACCCGAAATAATTCTAAAAGGCACCCTCAGACTCTCAAAGCAAACCGAGCAGGGCGGTAGGGGTTACGGCGGGTGGGGACTCAGACTGAGAGAGTCCCTTGCAGACTCGTGAACTGGACACGTGGTCCAGCGTCTGCGCACCTGCCCGGTACGGTGGTAACAGTGTCCTCAGTTGGGTCAGTCTGCAAACGAAGCGCTAAATGTGGGCTCGCTACACGCTTTACAATCAGCAACAGGTTGCTGCCGCTCCGGGATAACAGGACCTACACGTCCTTCCACTCCCCGGAGCCAAGAATGAGGGCTGTCGTCGTTACAGTCCCGTAGAGACGTGTGAGGAGTTAGATGTCAGACAAACGGCCCTCTTCTATTCACCTGGCACTTCAGAACCTTCTGCATAATTTTATTTTCCCCCAAAGAAGCTAAACAGGGGGCCGGGGAGTTAGCTCAGTGGTTCCGGCGCCTGTCTCGCAAGCGCAAGGACCCGGGTTCAATTCCCCGGTAACCACATAACAATACTGGGTGTGGAGACCCACACCCAGCAGCAACCAGTACCACATACCACAGTGCAGGGCGTGGTGGCTCACACCTGTAATCCCAGCACTCGGGAGGCAGAGGCAGGAGGATTGTGATGTGAGTTGGAGGCTGAGCTCAGGGCCAGCCTGAACCACAAAGCGAGACCCTGTCTCCAAAAACCTAAAAAAAAAAAAAAAAAAAGCAAAGAACTATAATCAAAGATTCTGTTGGTCCTGACCATTTGTCAAAGGGCACCGGGAAAGATGAAGCACTCCTGCGGTCTGTTCGTGGTAATGGTCTAAATCCAACGTCCCCTCCCACCGTTTTGTGACTTAAAAATAGAAGCTGCCCGTGGCTTTCATGACATAATCCAGAGAAATTTTTGCTGCATTTACTAAAAATGAAAGTCGACCGGTTGCTGTTCTAATCCCAGCTTTGCGAGTGCCAGAGTGAGACCTGACGTTGGGGGGATTCCTGCAGCGCTGGGCCCGCTCTGCTGGGCTCGGCCCCCCGCACACACTCAGGAAGCCGATGATTGCTCCCGACTCCTGAAAATCCCCAGAGCCCGTGTCTGTGGTAGGGAGAGAGAAGCGCCGTTCCGGGCCAGGCTCTGTTTACACTCCCTTGATCAAGGATAATGATTTGTTTACAGGAGACATTCCGTCTGCTTTCAGCCTGCTCTGGACCCGGCCACCGCAACACGGGTGCTCGCGTTGGAAGCTCACACATCCCGCCTCGCACCGCAAGGACCGAGACTCCGCCAGGGCGTCCTTCCGCAGACACCTCGGATCAGGCCTGCAGACGCGCCGCTCGCGCTGAGCAACGTTAAACTTCACACAGGACCGTGAGAACCGTCCTATGATTCCTCCGCCGCACCCTGCTTAGTGTATTTCCCGGATGCGGCGTTCTGTCTTCCAATCCCACAGACAGTCACATTGTTAGGCCTTTTAACAAACAGATCCGTGGCATTTCTATAACTGAGGTGTTTCTCTTTGAACACTGGATTCAGGGTGACATCTCCCGCCTTAGCTGGGTGACACACCTCACTTGATTAACCGCAACTGAGATGAAATCAGGAGAACTGAAAGGATTAACACTTGCTTCGTTTAAAAAACAGTGGAATGTTTTTCATTAGTTGGGCGTAACCCTTGTTAAGCCTCCTCATTTATAAGGACACTTATAGCACAAGGTTAAAAAAATACAGTGGTGGTTTAGAGCTATAACCCTGGGACTGTGGGAGGCTGAGGCAGGAGGATCCAAAGTTGGAGCCCAGCTTGGGCAATTCAGCGACTTGGCACGATTCTCTCTCTAAATAAAAACAATCAAAAAGGGGTGGGAATGTGGCTTACACCACACATACACAAAGTGATTTATCCACTGTTGAATGTGATTGTAATGTATATAGAAAGTGTGCCAATTAAATCAATTAAAAAATAACTAAAAATCAAAAAGCAAAGTGATTTATCATTCATTAGTAGTTCTCAATAGTCACTCCTTTGATGCAACCTAACTTCCTTCTCCAAGCTAGAGTAGAGTTTTCCTTCTAAGCTGCCTTACATCCCTTTATTTTCTGCCTTGTACCTTATAATCATTCTAGTGGGTATAAACTATCATCTCAGTGTGGTTTTAATGTGCTTCCTAGGATAACTATTAATGTCCAGCATTTTTTCGTGGGTTTGGTACCTTTTAATGTCTATTCTTTAATTATTCTAATGCATATTTTACCCATTGTAAAAGTTGCTATTTATCTCATTTTTAAGTATTCTTCGTAGATTCTGGACATAAATTTTTTTGCATAATATTTTCCCCCATTATGCTTTTCAAATTTTCTTAACACATCTCTTGATGTGCAAGAGTTTTCATTTTGATAAGTTGCTGTTTTACTTTTGATAAGTTGTTACAGCTTAGATCTAAAACCTCCCCCAAAGTCACACGCATTTGGAGGTGGTTGGGTCACAGGGGGCTATATTCGTCGGGGGTTTCATCCTCTGATGGATTCTAACCTGCTTGTGCTGTTAGCTGGCTGTGCCTGACTGAAACAGGAGGTCACCGGGCAGGACCAGCTGCTCCTTTCTCTCTCTCCGATCCTTCCTCCTGCTCCTCCTTTCTCGCCCGCTTCCTCTTTGCCATGATGTGAGCGGCTCTCCTCCACCAGACCCTCCCACCACACTGTTCCTGCCTTGGAGCGGCAATTCATGAGGGGGACCCAGCAGTCAAATAACTCTCCGCCTTTGTGAAGGTTGGGTATTCTGTTCCGGTGACAGGACACTAAGACATTAAGTTACTACGATCTTTTCTTTAAAAATTGCTATGGGACACATTTATAGGATCAAATCTGAAATATTTCTACAAAAACCAAGTCTCTGAATATTTCCTTTTGTTTTCTTATTGAAGTTTTTTGTTATTTAAAAGCTCTTATCTTGAGGTCTATATCCACTAGAGCTAGTTTTATATGATTTGAGGTGAAACCTAGGTTCATCTTTTAGCATGTGGATATTCAGTTATCTCAGCACTTGTTGAATAGACTACCCTCTCTCCAAGAAAAGCTGGCATTGTCTTTTCTGCAACTTCAGGTCTGTTACCATATCTATGTGTCTGCTCTATGTGAATCTTGCCATCTTGGTTATTGTAATTTGAAATCGGAAAGTTCAAATCCCCTACTTTTTTATTTTTCAAACTTGTTTAGCTCTCCTATGTGATTTGAATTTCCATACGCATTTTGTACTCTGTAAAGATATCTGCTGGAAAAGGGAGACCAGTATTAAACAAGAGGAAAGGAATAAGAGGCGGAGAAAGGGAATGGAAAGGAGAATGACCTGGCGGACAGAAATGATCAAAATAAATTATGGGCCTGAATGACAATACTGTACTGAAACTCAATATTTTGTAAGTTTCATGTGCACCAAGAAAAACGTATATTAAAACAAGTGAAAAGATCTGAAGTTTTCACAGGAATTGAGCCAAAGCTACAGATCAGTGTGGGACGGACTCTTGTTCCGACTGAATGTGTTCCTTAGGAGTTCCTGTATTGGGAGCCTCTCCCCCAAATGCACGTGGGTCATTCAGGAATTATACCGAGGGTTGTATGACATTGTGAAGGAGGGGCCACACAACAGAATTGGTGGCTTTGTATGAAGAGAAAAAAAACACTGAGCTGATGCTTCTTCTCTTACCTCATGTGATGTATGAGCCGATTTTCCCATCACTGGGACACAGTACTGAAAAAGGAGGATGGGTTTAGGGGGCTCTTGGTTTGGGAGGATTCAGTCCATGTCAAGCTCTAAGGCAGGGACACCATGCACAGAAGGGTCTGGAGGGGGGAAAGGTGTTTAGCTTAAGGTGACCAGAAAGCGAAGCACCAGATGACCAGATAGAGTACCCAAGGTCACCCTCCACGACCCACCTAGATGCAGCCAGGTGCAAGCACTACTAATCTGTGAGACGTTTCCTAACCAACTAAGGTGACACAGTAGGATTAATGCCCACAGATGCCTTTTGCTGTATTGTGAAGCAGCAAAAAGGCCCTTACAAGTTTCAGACCCCCCGTTGGGCATCCCCCCAACCAGAGCTATAAGAGATCAGTTTCTTTTCTTTGTAAATCCCCAGACATAAAAGACTAGACCAACTGCCACACTGAGTTTTCCAATCCATGTACACGGACTGTGTCTCCACGAACTTAAGCCTTCACTCTCACTGAATGTGTTTTGCATTTCCTCCGTTGGACATTCTCTTTTACATCATTCTTCGCTGATGTCCTTGTGAAGGGACTGCCTCGAGTCCTTTCGTAAAAAGCAGCAGCCCTGTCTTTTTCCTTCTACTGTAGCTACCAGCTACCAAACAGGATCTTTTCCTTGTGGGAGTTTCCAAAGGTCTTCAGCTCTGCCCACTAATGTCCTCGTCTGCCCACCACACGTAATGAGTGAGCAGGAGGCAGACGGAGGGAAGGCTGGGCTCTGCTTTCCTGTTCACAAGGTAGATGCAGAAAGAAAAGACAACCTTCACTGTGTTTGAGTCCTTGAGGCCACTGAAAGCACAGCGTTTGCTATCGTCCTCTCTCCCTCGGGCTGTGATTCCCGCGTGCTAAGTCAGCAGTAGAAGGTAATGAGCGCCAGCTCTTCACAGCACCACAGAGGGACTTCTTCGTCACTCCGCTACTGACGCAAGCTTTGTTCCTCTATTCTGCTCATTATTTTATTTTTTACAAACAGGGTTTCTGATGATCTACTTGTTCTTCCCCCCGAGTGTGATTTGGGGAAGAAAGTGCTCATCAGGAACCAGGCTAAGAACCCTGCAAATCTTGGCTCCATTCTGGGCTTTGATGAGCCTTGCAGAGAATGAGGGATTTTTCTACTTTAATGTGAGGGTTGTTCTTAGGCCTGGCACCCTCAAAAGGGGAAGAGAAGATGTGTCAGAAATGTGGAGCCTCTGGGCCATGACATAAGGCAGCAAGAAGCAGGTGAAATCGTTACATTGGGTGTATTAGCATGGTAACAAAGCAAGGTGATTCCTTGGACCCTGAATCTACTCTGAAAAACTCTGTTGAAGCCATTCTCTGAGCTCTTTTCTCTTTATGCACAGATTCAGCCCTTATATTGGTGTAGGCTTAAAAAACATGGTTGGTTTGTTTGTTGTTGTTTTTGAGACAGGGTCTCACTTTGTAGTTCAGGCTGGCCTTGAACTCATCCTCAAACTCACAGCAATCCTTCTGTCTCTGACTCCCGAGTGCTGGGGTTACAGATGTGAGCTACCACGCCTGGCACTGTGGTATGTGGTACTGATTGCTGGTGAGCGTGAGTCACCATGCCTGGCATTATTGTAAGTGGTTACCAGGGATCAAAATCAGGATCTTGCACTGGCCAGGCAGGTGCTGGAACCACTGAGCTAAATCTCCGGCCCCCCAAATCCCTCATTCTCTACAAGACTCATCAAAGCCCAGAAAGGAGCCAAGATTTCTCTTTTTAAAAAAAAGAATTTTGGGCCGGGGAGTTAGCTCAGTGGTTCCGGCGCCTGTCTTGCAAGCGCAAGGGCCCGGGTTCGATTCCCCGGTAACCACATAACAATACTGGGCATGGAGACTCACCCCCAGCAGCAACCAGTACCACATACCACAGTGCCGGGCGTGGTGGCTCACGCCTGTAATCCCAGCACTCGGGAGGCAGAGGCAGGAGGATTGTGATGTGAGTTGGAGGCTGAGCTGAGGGCCAGCCTGAACCACAAAGCGAGACCCTGTCTCAAAAAACC
Organism: Petromus typicus; assembly: GCA_004026965.1. Lineage (NCBI taxonomy): Eukaryota > Metazoa > Chordata > Mammalia > Rodentia > Petromuridae > Petromus > Petromus typicus. The sequence continues at coordinate 12,185 of PVIR01000341.1, forward strand.
TAAAAAAAAAAAAAAAAAAAAAAGGTTAAAAAAAAGAATTTTGTTGACAGACAAATACTGAGTGAGTTCTATGTGTAGCCTCAACCCCACCACAACATTGGGTGGCTCACAGTCAGAAGGCCACAAAGACCAACAGCAGCAACCAAAGCTGTGGGCAGGGTGTTATCCTGTATTGCAGAGCAACAATTTTAAGTTTGGAGGTTGTTTCACAGGGAGCATCTGGTGTGCATCTCTTAGGCTGCTAAATTGAATAGATGTGGGTCTCAATTTCTTGTACTTGTTGGAGCTGGAACTAATATACCATTGTTCCCAGTGGTAACTGGACAACAGTATATCAACCTGAACTTGGATCCTGCTGGGTCCAGAGCATCAGACTCAGTCCAAATCAAGCCAAATGCTCACAGAAAGATACCAAATCCTATCTCATGGATGCAGACAAGGTAACAGAAAAGGCCCTGAACTAAAGATGTTTATTCACTCCTGGAAACAGCACCTTGGTTTAAGGAATGGCGGCTGATGAGCTCAGAAGTATGAACTCCTTTGAGGTAACACCACAGTAACAGTCCTTTAGGTCCCAGTAAAAGAGTGGCAGGCAGCCTCGTGGACCAGGCTGAAAACCATCTTAGCACTTCCGCTCTGGCTCGGTAGGGGGCGCAATGGGAATAAACAAGTTCTGCTGAAAGATCTAGATTCTAGTTCCCGCCACTAACCCAAGGTGACCTTGAGCAAGTCGTTCTCCTTCCTGGGTCTGGTCTCTTTATACACAAATTAGTTACAGTAGTTTGGACCCTATATACTTCTTGTTTCGCAGGCAAGAGCTGGAGAGAGCGTTGGTTCATCAGAAAGGCTGTGTGCTACACATACTCTTTTCCTTCCAGATCCACACTTCATCAGCACCCCAAGGTGCTGGACACAGGGAGTCATCTCCCTGACACGGTCCTCAGTATTTCCAGCTGTATGAAGCAATAATCTGAATGCTTTTGGGGAGACCATCAGCCTGTGAATCACTGAACCCCACCGAGTCCTGGCTTCTTGGTGAGGCCTGCTATGTTTTTTCCAGTTACTCCACAAGGTGTAAACATCCTCCAAAGAAGAAGTTGGACCAGTTCCCCCCCTGGCAGATAACTGCAGAGCAAGGCCCAGGGCCACACTAGTTCCCTGGGGAACCCATGATTCCGGCTCAGAGTGCCGTTTTGGAATATCTGATCAGCAATTATGGTGTGACATACACACTAACACCCACCAGACGCCACAGAGTTCAGCTGGGAATCAGAGCAAAACCAGGCCTTGGCTCCAGGGTACTCTTCCCAGAGTCTGAAACGAATGAGATGGGGCAGGGAGTTGTCCTTGAAGTAGTACTAAAAGTAAAAATAGCCAGTCTCCCACAAGCTACAAATGTGGGTCATACTTGAGACAGCTGAGTTCCCTACCAGGAGGAGTTGGAGGGGAAAATAACACAGATTTTAGAGCTGGGCAGGGCTGCGTCAGGCCCACCACTCCCCCACACAAGCTGCGCAGCCTCACGATGCAGCTTTCTTACCTGAGACAGGTGACACAGGGGCAGAGCTCACTGTGTTGACCACCATGCCCGGCAGAGCTTCTGTGCTCTGTCAGCTGATTAGCTCTCTTCAAGCCGAGGACCAGGCATCAGGCATTGCTGTGGGGGAAGGGACTTCGGGCACTTGTGCCGGTGGGACAAAGCTGACACTTCCTAACGCCCTTGTCAGTAGAGTTGGTCAGTCAGGAAGCAGCGGGCACATTTTCTCAAGGGCCAAGGAACTTTCTGATATCTGTGGCAGCAGAGACTCAGAGGCCCAGTGGAGCCGAAGCCTGAGTGAGATGCGGGCTCTCCCTGGAGGGTGAGTGGGGTTGGACCTGAGGGAGAAAAAGATCTCTTGTGAAACGCGGCACGTGGCTCCCACCTATGACTAACCAGGACACTTGACAGGATATTTGCCAGGTTCCTGAGCTGATGAAGCACAGGACTCACTGGTCTGCCCAGTGGGTGTGTTGGCCTGGTACAGGGTTCCGAGAACAGCTGTGGGCTGAGCGGGGAGGACGCGTGCAGGGTGCGGCCTGCGGCCCCCCTGTGAGCCTGAGGGCTGGGGTGACGCGGGAGCCAACGCCAGGCAGATGGTGGGTCCAGCGGGCCCCGGGACACCTTGGAGAAGAAGGTGGGAGGGGAGCAAGGGTGCTGCCAACAGAGGCCAGCCAGCGTTGGGACTGGCCGCGTCAAGCCAGCTTTCTGCAGCGCTGCTGCTGACCCTGACGCTGCAAGAGCCCCAGCACTCGCCGCCCCCTTGTATGCAACTCGCTTTCTCCACGCAGAGTCACTTCTCGTCCTTGGTGTCCTCTCTGCAGTCCGACCCCACCCTGTCCTCCTCGCTGGTGTGGGATGATTCTAAAGACAGCTCCCGCCGCCCGGCTGAGCCGCCACCTCCTCGGGCCGCCCCTAGATGGCGCTGCTTCACCGGGCAGCGGCGGGGCCAGGATACCAGCGCTGCGGGCCGCCACGTAGGCCAGGCGCCCGGGCCGACACGCCTCTCCCGCCTGGCTCCTGTGCAGCACAGAGCGAGCCTCGGGGGAGTCAGGGATTCGGAGGGGCTCGGGGCAGAGACCTAATGACATTTCTGAAGCTGCAGTCCAGCCTGTGATCCTAGCACTTTGAGAGGCTGAGGCAGGAGGATCTCAAGTTTGAGCCCAGCCCGGGTAATTTAGTGACGCAGAGAGACCCCATTTGCAGACCCAAGTGATCCTCCTCGCCAAGCTTCTCTGTAGTAGCCGAGATTCAGGCACATGGGCAGTGGTATGGCTGCTGTTTCATGGTGGCACAGATGGATGAGTTCAGAAACCTCCAAGTCCCCAACCTGGCCACCCCCGCAGAGAACCTTGGGGAGCCTTTTTCCGGCCATGTTTACCCAGCCCCCTAGCTGGACAGAAAGGAACTGGAGACCCCCTGGGGTGAGGTCACCCCAGTGTGCCCTACATTCCTGGGTCCTCCTTCCTACCAAACTGTCTCTTGAGGGCAAGCGTTCTGTGACAGTGCTGCCCAAGTTTAGATTTCAGCTGTCCTGGGAATGTGCTCATGTCTTCTCACCTCTGAAATGCAGATGGTGGTGATGGTGATAATGATGATGATGATGGTAGTCGTGGTGGTGATGGTGATACGCAATTCATTTGGAAGCAGCCTCCGTGTCCTTAGACAGACAAATGGATAAGGAAAATGCGGTGTTCACACACACACTGGAGTACTACTCTGCCATAAAAAAGGAAGAACTGAGTCACTTGTCAGAAAACGGATGCACTGGAGACCGTCATGCTAAGTGACACAAATCACACCCAGAAGTGGAAATGCCCCACAGTTTCTCTTATAGGAGAAAGCCAAAGTGTAAAAAAAAAGAGAGCAAGATAAAAGAGAGATAATAGGAGACAGGGAGATCTTTTCCAAAAGGAAAGGAGACCAAGAGATGAATGGAGGAGGGTATAAAAATTGTAAAAGCAATCAAGATGTGTTGTTTTAGGTACCGACTCCCTGTGATGAATGTAATCACTATGTACTACACACAGAGACCAATCAAATTAAATACTAAAGGGCTGGGATGTAGCTCAGTGCCACAGCACCGGCCTGGCAGATACACGGTCCTGAGTTCAACTCCCCAGGACGCCTCCTCCCAAAAAACATTACAAAGGTCGTGTAAAATGCGGTTAGAACAGGCTGGGAGGTGGTCAGAGATAAACTCAACCATGCATTAGCTCAACATTAAAGAAATTTATTCTCATTTACATCACACCCACCTGTGATTAACCAGGACATTTGACACGTGTGCAACATGCAGGAGTTGGGGACTCCGGCTGATTGCCATGCTGTGAACTGTGCCTGCTGATTTCCAAAAACACATGGAGGGGCATGAGAGGGGGGCCGTGAGCATCGCAGACCCTGCGCCCATGACAGCCTGAGCCAGGCAGGCTGGGCAAGGCAAGTCTGAGCTGTGTGGGCCAAGACACCAGCAGCCTTGGCTGCCGTCACCACATGGCAGGGTTGTTTGGAGGTTGAACTGGTTTTCTGGGAAGCGCTCAGAGCCAGGCCTGGTCCACACTCCTTCCGTACTGCTGTTCCTGTGACTTACTGTCGTTGCTCCCCTTAGAGTTCTCGGCAGGGCTGACCTGGATTGGGCAGCGCCCAGTGCTCTCGAAGCCCAGCAAGTCCAGATACATCATGGTGAAGGTTTCTGTACTGCTAGGGAGACTTCCAGGAAGCAGGTCCTCCTGGAAGCTCTTTCTGCCCCTGGGATGCCAGAGAAGGGTTTGTAGCTGTACTTAGAGATGGCCTGGTGTGGACACGCCCATGCCACCTTGTCTGGTCTCCCTGGGTACCAGCTCTTGAAGGGCACTAGGGGCCAGTGGATCTGGGCTCAGATCAGAGAAACGTGGACAGGAAACTAATGAGAGCACGTGCGTCTGAGCACCGCCCCCCTCAGGCTGGTTGTGGAAAGTTGCTCAGCATCTCTGCCCCTTTACTTATCTGCACTGCAGAGTCAGAAAATAACAGAGTTTAACCAGCAAACGTGGATGCGTGTGAGGCCTCAGGCAGCCAGACGCAGTGTGCTCTCTTCCTCAGCGGGGGCTACTTTTGATACATCAGCCTTGTGTCGGCTTGTCGACTGCTTTTGTCGTGTCTAACGCATATCACAGGGAGGTGAAATAGGTTGATAGAACAGGCCGCCCAGAGTACAAGCTTTAAAACTATCCACTTGCTTGTTCTACCAAATTTCCCCCCAAAGTAAGAACTAGCCAGAAAATAATCAGCTTGAAAAACTAGAGATGAAACACACCAGCTCCCCTAGGTATCCCCTGCCTCACAAAGCAGCTACCCAGCCAGAGAAGTGCGACGGCCGGGCCGGGGGTGCTGACGGGGGCCAGCCTTGTGGTCTCTGGTTCTCAAGGCTGACTCCTGCTAAGTCTTGTTTTGGGAGAAAGAGTAGCATGAAGTCTTGCTTCTGCGACTTCTGAGTGGGAAGGTGAGCACTTGGCCCCCAAGCTCAACTTCCCAGCTTGCTCCCCACGCCAAGCGTCTACCTCACCCAGCGATGGCAATGTCAGGGAGTATGTCAGAAAGTTTTATTTGTAGCTAAGAAATGGATGATGGTGTTAGCGAGTCAATAAAAAGCCACTGGAGATAAAAATGAGAGAGCACCACAGTAGAATCTAATAACATTAGGGAACAGTGATACAATCTCCAAATCAGTTAACTGTGACACGCTCCCTGGGCCCAGTGCTGTTAGACCCAGTGTCTTAATCGGTGACAGAATAGACACACGTCCCTCTTCCCTTCAGGTAAATGGCAGCTCCACGAAGAAGTGGTGGGCTAGATAATATTTACGGATCAAGTCTCCAGAAAAAGATACACTAGATTCCAGAGACAGCGACTCCCGTAGAAGTTGGGCACGGATTTTACTCAGGTAAAATATGTGTGGTATGTAATTTATGAGTCAGTAAAAGTGTAGGTTTATTACAAAGTCCATACAACCGAGGGGTTCGCACAGGATGTTTTCTTTGCTGTTTGTCATGCCCTTGCGTCTGCGGCCGCACTTGCGGCTTAGGCACCAAGAGCAGCTGACATTCTCACTTTGCTGAAAGTGAGACAGTGATGCTGTGGGCTGGAATCTCTCTTGTTTATCCACGGCTCCAGCTACTCCTCTGCTAACTCAGGGCACTGTTGTGGAATACTAAAACGATACTTCCTCAAAGTGTGTGTGGTGCACGCGGTGTTCAATGTGCCTGGTATAGAGGGGGTGCTCTGACATCTAATGTGCACTTACTAACATTTCTCCCACCATTCTCTTATGTCTAGACAATTAGCGAATCAGTTAACCAGGCATTGGTAATGAATACATATTTGCATAAATACTTCCAACACTAACCAACCTAAAGTGATCAGGGTGACCTTACCAAATCCAAAGCCAGGGAGACATATGTACCCCATAAGGTCCCACAAGTCATCTCGTGACCAGAGAATATCAACTGGAAACTGTAGCAAAATAATTAGGAAGTGATGGTTTTGTGTTCTTATTCAACCACGATTTAATTGTGAGTTACATAATTTAATTTTGAATAATAGCTGTCTTTAACAGCCAGCTCACAAAATTTCTGAAAATTGAACAACCAGTTCAGAGGCTGGCTGGAGCACACCACCGCCGAGAGTCTAATTTATTTTTACTGGAAATTGGCTGGAAAACAAATAAACAAAACTGTATTATTGCTCAATGTCATTCAGCGAAGTACAAAAGGAAGACGGCTCAAAGCAGGTAGGGGAGAGGCTGATGGGGGAGGTTCAGTCCCCCAGCAGCGCTCACCTGTGCCAACAGGAACTCAGTGTGGGCACCGAACCCTTTGAGAGTCCTGCCCTGACAGAAGGCTGTGCTGTGCCCCAGTCCCGCCTCTGCCCGGACATGCAGAATAGCTCCGCTGCTGGCGATGCCACGTTCAGCCTCTCACCCCCAGTGTGGGGAGCTGGGGGGAAGCGGGGTGTCTGCTGGGAGAGCGGGTGCTTCTGCACAGCCAGGCGCCACCATCTCCTGGCTGGCCTGGCGGCCAGGCTGTGCTCTCTCACGAAAGCAACCGTGTCTGGGACGGTGTCACAGCACAGCACCCTCTCCTGACACCAGGCCTCGTCAGCCTGCACAGCCGGGCGAGATCAAGTTCTGCTGTTGACAGTGGCTGCCGTTTCTAGAGCAGGCGTGTTGATATAGCATCACCCACCATGTAACACGCGTTGGCATTCTGTCACCTCGCCTGAGTTTTTCTCCATCGCATCCTTTATCCTTTTTTTTTTGAGACAGGGTCTCGCTTTGTGGTTCAAGCTGGCCCTGAGCTCAGCCTCCAGCTCACATCACTGCAATCCTCCTGCCTCTGCCTCCCGAGTGCTGGGATTACAGGTGTGAGCCACCACGCCTGGCACCGTGGTGTGTGGTACTGATTGCTGCTGGGCATGAGTCTGCATGCCCAGTATTGTTTATGTGGTTACTGGGAATTGAACCCAGGCCCTTGCACTTGCAAGACAGGTGCCGGAACCACTGAGCTAACTCCCCGGCCCTCTCCATCGCATCCTTAAACACTGGGGAAAGGTGAATGATGTCTGGGAACCCGGACAGGAAGGCCTGGCCCAGCCTCCCTGATCTGCACCTCGAGCTCCGCAGACGTCCCGGGACCTCAGTCTTGTGTTCTCGGTTGGCTCCACAGAGGTCACCATGGAAGCAATAAGAGTAATGTGCAGTGAGAAAAAGAAACAAGGGTGAGAAAGACCGCTGTGTCTCCCCCTTGCCACTCCTCGCCGCTGGAATTCAGTTTGCCCAGGCGCCCCCGCCCTGGCAGACAGAGAAAGGCTTTGGGGGACAGGGACTTGCTATGTTTGTTACTAAGTTCCCCTGGCTGGCCTCGAACTTGAGACCCTCTTGCCTCAGCCTCCCAGAGTGCTAAGGTCACAGCTGTGCACCACCATGTCCAGCTGGTCCCATCTCATTTCTTACCCAATTGCTCACTTCATCACTGTCTCTGTGGAAACGTGGGCTCTGTGCCCACTTTGTAGGTGAAGGTGCATCTTCAGAAGTGACTCCAGGATGACCTCCTGGGACTCAACCTCTCCTCAGGTCCTGTCTGATTTCTTTTTTGGGGGCTGGGAGGTGGGCAGGGTCTCACTTTGTAGTTCAGGCTGGCCCTGAACTCACCATGTAGATCAAGCGAGCCTTGATCTCAGCAATCCTCCTGCCTCTGCCTCCAGAGCACTGGGATTACAAGCATGAGCCATCACGTCCTGCACTGTGGTATGTGGTTGCCAAAGATCGAACTTGTGACCTTGGGCTTCGGTACTGGAACGACTTAGCTGAATCTTGGGCCCCCTGTCTACATCCTTCTGATTACTGGTCAGCGATCCTCTGGAGCGGTGGTCCCCAAGGACTGATATCACCGAAGACAATTTGTCCATGGGAGAGAGGATGTTCGGGAATGATTGACAGGAAGGAGCAGCCTGGGTCCCACGCATGTGCAGCTCACAGCCCGGTGAGCCCCCAACTGTGTGAGAACCTCACTCCGTTTTGATGGCAGGAGGCGGAGTTCACAGTGACAGCCATGGGGGTGGAGACATCGGAAGCTCTGCTCCCTGCAGAGCACTCACTTCCCGTCACATGGTCCGGTTTGTGTCATGAAGACTGACGCTCTTTTGGGGAATCACTGGAAACGCAGGCTGTGTTAAGTGATGAGGAAGAGCTGTTCAAACAAACCAAATCTCAGAGCGTTAAGAAACCATCACTGTGAAATGTGGGAGGTAGGATGGTGGACAGCAACGGGTCAGCAAACAAATATATAAAATACTATCCGGGACAAACTGCCAGAGACAGAATGAGTCTGAGTGAGGAGCCTGCAGTTCCTTTTCTTTGCATTACTGTGTTTCTCTGAAAATAAGACCTACCCAGAAAGTAAGCCCTAGCTCGAGTTTTCAGGGTGCCTGGTGTATAAGTCCTACCCCCAAAATAAACTCTAGTCAAGATCGTCAGCCGGGAGGATGCACTTGGTATGTCCATTATGACAGACACAGCGCTGTGGAATTATAAAAATAATAATGTCAATATATAATTCAATATAAGTACATAACATGGACATTAATACCCAAATGATAATTTAAATTATAATTAAGTATTTGGAAGTATCCAGGTGGGCATTGGACCACCGACTGCGTGATCAGACAAACCTGGGACACCTTGCCTACTGACCAATCAGAGCACAGACACAGCGCACCAACAACGGGAGACGTAGCTCTGTGCGTCCGATGCGAGGCTTCAGGACTCAATACCCGGTGTGATGTAACCGAGGACACGAGTGGAGCGAGATGCGCCAATGTCAGCACCGCTCTGAAGCGGGACCCGAGAGAGCCCTAGAGGTTCCACAGGACGTGGAGTCGCCGGGAATTCCGGCGAAAGGTGCGGTTTGGAGAGTCGGGACGCTGCTCCGGAAGAAGACGGCAGGAACGTATCTGAATCAAGGTAGATGGTTGTCCACGAATAAATGTGGACTGTTGTACGTGAATAAAGGTACATTGTTACACATGAAAAAAATAAAACACCCCCTGAAAGTAAACCCTACTGTGTCTTTCGGAGCAAAAAATAACATCAAACTCAGCCGTATTTGGAGGAAATATGACAGGTGGTCGAAAAAGTCCTCTTCTCATAGAATTATCATTTAAGCAAGATCAGATGGAAACAGACTTAGTGAACATCTTGAAGAAAAGCAGAACTAAAAGCAAGTGCAAGGCCCAGGGCAGCGCTCAGGCCAGGAGCTCAGGACAGCGACAGAGCCAGACCGCAGAGGGCAGTGTGGGCCCAGGCAGCACAGGGCATGTCTGGTGCTGGGAGAGTTCCGGGCTCTCGGGCAGAGTCAGCGGGCAGCGCAGGGCGCTGGCGCCGTATGCGGGATGAACCAGGCAAGCGTTTGTGCCGGGGTGGAGGATGGTGAGATCGGTCTGTACCAGGGTTCAGCCCTGTGCATGATGCTGGCACCTGCCACTGGCTTAGAGGGAAGGAAGGAGGACTCTGAAGTCGAAATCAGAGAGCTCAGGGCCCTTCCTTAGTTGAAGGCAGCTTTGGTGACAGTGGACTGGTGCGGGAATGCTGGTGAGACGCCCAGCCAGAGTGTTTCCTACAGGCAATGCTGAGAGAGGCAGGCAGCGTGGGCAGCGGACACCCTGCGTGAGCTGCAGTCTGCTCAGTACGAGTATCAGCTCCCTGCAGTGCTGTGAACGGAGCCTGAGGCTGGCAGACACCAACACCGCAGTGTTGAGTTGCAATGGATGGATGGAACTTAGTCTCTAAGAAGAATGTCAACCCTCCATTCCATGGTGATCAACACGGTTCTTGCAGAAACCACAGCACTGACAATTAGCTGGGAAATGCTGTTGCCAACTTCTAACTCAAGGTGTTGGGAGAGGGTCTCCAAAGGATCATGGAAAACCTTCAGTAGGGTCTAAAGGGACATGTGTGTCCCATGAGGAGGAAGCACTGTGGTGGGGTAAAGCAGTGGTGATTCTCAAGCACCTCTGTTCTTTCAAAGGCGGTGAGTCAAACTCTCCTTAATGGCCCATCCCTGTTTTGCAGTGTTGCTGAAAGTAGCAACCAACATTCTAGGGACCAGGTTTCATAACCTGTCAAGAACGGGGCTGTCTCAGGCCTTCACGGGGCTCCTGTCTCCTCTGTGAGGGAGCCTATCCTGGAGCCCTTCAGGAATCCTGGCCCTGCCGGAGGAGGGAGACATTCTGCCTTGGGATGAGAGATAAAACTGAGCAGAGGCAGGAGGATCGCAAGTTCCAGCAGGGCCTGGGAAACGTAGAGGCAGCAAGACCCCATCTCAGAACCTTAAAAGGGCTGGAGACGTAGCTCCGTGTAGAGGCTCTGGTTCAACCTCTAATACACACAGAGAAAGGAATAATGGCATAGGTAGCTTTGGAAGCATGGTCAGGTGGAAGTTCAGGCTGTGGCGGGCTGTGGGAGAGAATTCTGGCACAGGTCTGAGTAGGAGGTTCTGGGCCTCATGGTCTTGTTTTCCCTGCTTTTGCTTCAGTTATTAACCCAGGAAGAGAGAAACTGTTGCCTCTTCTGGCTTTATCAAATCTCGAGCCAACCCAGAAGCCCAGCGTGCACTTTCCCCGTCTGCGAGTCCTGGAATCCAACACATGGGAACAGGCGGTGGGCGGTGCAGAGGTGGCGTCGGGGTCTGTGTCTCCACCACGTCTCTGGGCTCAGGTTCGACGATGCCCGCATCCCCTCACTACAGCTGACCCTGGACAACGACAAGGTCTGGGGGCTGCTCCTTTTGTCCTCGCTTCCCCAGCTGATGGTCCTTGGAGCCATCCTTAGCACCCGGTTAACCTCCTTGGCTTCCACAATGGCTGTGTCCACAGCCCGCTGGGGACCGGACTGCACGAGATTAGGGCGACGGGGGTGTGCAGGATGGACAGCGCCCTGGCCTGGGAGCCAGCGCCCTCGCTCCAGGTTGAAGGCTGGGCTGCATCCCCAGGGCTGCCTCGCCGGCTGCTCTCGGCCTCAGTCTCACCCACGGGGGTGATGGCGCCATTCACGGGGGTGATGGCGTGGCACTGAGGCTGGGACATGTGAAGGAGCGAGGTCAGAGCTGGGTTCTGCGTTCTGCGTCCATTTCTGAGCAGGGCCTGGAGCAGGGGCTGAAGAGCGGCAGGGTCTCTACTACCAGGGTGGACAGAACCCAAAACGAGGCTACTTGAGGCTTTTCGGTTTGTTTCTCGGTGGTGCTGGGATTGAGTCTGGGCCTCCACACTGAACTGTCCCTGTCCCTCCATGCCTGTTGCACCCCCAGATGTCCTGGGTCTCACTCAATCTTGGCCCTCTGTGGAGAGACATCTATCAGAGGATGTCCTCTTCACCTCCATCAATCCGGATCCTCCTGGTCCCAGGAGGATGTGGCCAGGTTGACCACTAGAAGCCTAATTTTCCTTGGACCTGTGTGACTTCATTTCCATCTGCCTCGGGTGTGTGCCTCCCACGACCCAGCCAAATATCCGAGGGCCAACTTGCTCCGCGACCACGTAGCTGGGTCAGCTGTCACGGCGTATGTGAGGAGCCAGGCTAGCTATAGCAGCAGTTCAGGATTAGAGGTAACATCTCCTTCATCCGGCAGCTCATCCTTGGCAGGCAGCTGAGGCTGAGCCTGTCAAACATGACCGGAGCACAGTAAGCTCCTTTGAACAGGCGCTGTTCTGAGCCGTGCTTGACATTTCCAGAAGTGCTGAGTTGTCATCTGCCCTGCAGAGCCGCAGCATCTCCGAGTCACCCGGCAGTCTCTCTGTAGCCCTGAGCACCCAGGCAGGGCCCCTCTTTCGGTCTCCCCTGAGGATCTGGCAAGGTCACTCCTGGTGTGGGTGAAGACTCCTACGCCTGCCCCCGCCAGGAGCCTCTGCCAGGCATCACCTCCTCGATGATCTCTGTCTCCGTGGGTGAGACTGAGGCTAAGGTCCAGGGACCGAGACGACCGGGGAGAAAGGTTGTGCAGAAAGTGAGAGTTGAAGGACACACAGGGTTTCGCGGGGAAGAGCAGACAGGAAGCTGATTTCCAGCAGGAGACGGCAGGCGCGAGCGGTTGATGGGAAGCAAGACTCTAGGCTCCCGGCTTTGGAAGAAGGTCTGAGGAGTGACCCTCAAGGCAGCGCGGGGACTCCGACAGCCGACTGGCGCGGAGCCCGGACCAAAGGTGGGCAGAGCGCGCCGACCGTCCTAGGCCGACTCTGAAAGGCGCGGTTTCCCGAGGCAGCAGTGTCCGCAGGCAGGTAACGCGCCAGCGGCGGCCGACGCAGCCCACCGCCGAGCCTCAGGACGCTGCAGGGCTCAGTGGGAGCGTCGCTCACCCCCGCTGTGTCCCCCTCCTCACCCATGACGGCGCCACACGACGTGGTCGGCCACGGATGTGCGCAGACTCACCGCGCCCGGGCGCGCCGGGCCTGATGTTCCTCGTGCCTCGTTCTTTGCGTCTACTCGACTACGAAAATGGGCCAGGAAGTTCTTGTATTTGCCACTGAATGAAACAAACATCCACCGAAGCCAGGGGTCGCGGGAGGTAAGGCTCACCGCCGTCCGCAGGCCGAGGTCCGTGCAGAGACAGGGAAGCACGCCCGGGGGTTTCATCCGTCACTCATGCACTGAGGGCGCTGAGTATTTGACTTCAACTGAAAAGCAGCACGAGACCAGAATGAAGGACGCTGTAATGTCGCGGCTTGGCTGAGGTTCATTTTCAGGCTCATCTGCAGCTCACTATGGCACAGTACGTGCTGTTTATGTTCATCTTAGGGAAGGCTTGTGCTTATCTTTTCTTCTTTTTATTTCCTTTCTTTCCCTCCTTCCCCACTCTCCCCCTACCTAGATCCTTTTGCCATTTGCAAAAGATCCATCTCCTTGTTTCCTACTATCATTTATTTTGTTTTAAAAATTATTTATACTTTGGGTTCATCATAAAGAAGAAGTTGTGTGATGTCTAAGCTTGTGTGTCTGATTTATGTCATACAACATTATGGTTTCAGAGTGCTTCCATTTCCCACAAATGACTCAATTATATCCTTTATGCCAGAATAACACTCCTCAGTGTCTAAATATCACATTTTCTTTATCCGTTCATCTGTTCATAGACATAGAGGCTTCTTCCAAGGTTTGGCACTGTACTTATATAAAAGTGGGTGTCCACAGACTGCAATAATGTGGTGTCTTTAGCTCTCTTTGGAAAGATACCTAGAAGGGGAATAGCTGGGTTGAATGCAATTTCTAGTTCTAGCTTTTTGAGGGACCTCCACACTGATTCCACAGTTATGCAAGTTCCCATCCCCACCAGGAATGTAGGACGGTGGGTCGGAAGGCTGAGCCCCACTGGGAGTCTGGCACGTTTCTCTGATTTCATTTCAGAAGCTGTGGCGAACACAGTTATCCTTTGAGAAATATTTATCTGTACCACGAGATGCCGGGGAAATAGCAAGGGACGGACCTACAATGCCTTCGACTTCATGGTAATACACTTGTGGGATGCACACACGCTCAGCTGCACGGTGCGCATGAATGCCCTTAGTGCAGATGTAACAGCAGGGCACCAATACCTGCTGAGAGGAGGCATAAATCAGGAAGGAAAGAGGAGGGGACAGAAAGTCCTATTTTAGGCTGAATGATTGGGAAAGGGGAGAAACAGCTCTGAACCAGACAGCCAGAGCCCCAGGTCACAGGGTTTTCTTAGCCACTGGCTCCAAACAAACCTGGGTCAGGTTCTGTCCCCAGAATGGAAGGGCTGCATGTGGTGACTCACTCACTGCTGGCTCCATTGTCACCGTCAGGGGCCTGTGTGTGCGTCGCACATGCTCCTGGAGGTGCACAGGGGTCCCCAGGGGACACAGCCTTCCCCCCACAGCAGCACCAGATCAGAAAATGAGACCGAGAAGACAGTCTGGCCCGGGTCAGCATGAGCATCGCCAGGGACGTGTCCAGGAGGAGCCCGGCGTTCTGGGGGTTCCAGACACCCAGGCCTCTGGGCCTACAGATGTCCTTGTCCTTGAACAGTCCGTGGCTCTTATCTCCAACAGAAGCTGTGGAGACGGCGTGGGCGGCGGCGCACAGCTCGTCCGTGGGATGGGACTGTACGTCTCCCCGGATGGCTGCAATCACACCTTTGGCAAGTTGTTCAGCCTCCGTGAATGCTTTCTTCTGCTAATGATCAGCTGTCACTCTCTCTTTGTAAGGTGGGGAACAGAATTATTTTTAAGCTTTCACTTAACAGTCTGGCTTTTTATAAAAGAGCTGCTCAAGGAACGCGAGCGTCTTGAGATGGGGAAGTGACAACTGTCACTGACATTGAAAAGATCTCTTTCGTACCTGTCCTGTTAAACATGCGAACTATCTAATTCCCTTCCACGTGACGCTGGTTTCGTCTGCAGCTGTATTTCATGTTGTTCAGACACTGCCAGGACACACAACTGGAGGTGTGCGGAGGGGGCCAGGTCTGCATCTAACAGCCTTTGAACCGCGCTGGCGGAAGATGAAGTGCGGCCTCTGGAGGTTACAGGTCCCTCCTTACTGGAGATAATCAAGAAAAGAGCAGTAAGCAGAATGTTCTAGGCAGAGCACGCGTCCATTGGGGAACTGAACACGTCCTCAGACCAGCCCCATTAGCATAATCTTCTTTAATCGGAGTTTTCTCTGACACCAGGGCAGATCAGAGATTGTCAACACCACTTTAACTGCCGTGTGCCTTTGCCAATAAGATAAAACTCACCGAGCTCTTGCTGCTGCAGATGTGCGCCACCCAAGAAAGGGTTTGCAAGTGCTCGTGGGTGTTCAGACCCACCGGAGGCAGCACAGTGCACACCCATGCATGCCGGGTGCACACCTGTCCACGTGGTGTGACTGACTGAGCTTGTGCCAACCTGGGTCACGCTTTCTGTCTTCCAGATCTCATTTTCTAGTTTCCAAGTCACAGATGTTAGTTGATCCCATTAGTTTGTACTCAGAAATATTTTTGGTGCGATAGTTTAGGCTCATCATGTATTGTGATTTTATGATTAAACAATACTAATTTTTTTTTTTTGTAGTTGTACTGGGGATTGAACCAAATCCTACTCACTGAGCTATCTCTCCCTACCCCAAACTTGAAATCCTCCTGCCTCAGCCTCTCAGAATGCTAAGATTACGTGCACGTACCGTCACACACATCTATAATCTATGTTACAAAACGTGTTTTGAAACCCACTTTTGGGTCCCCCTTCTGTTTCTCTTAGGGAGAAGCTTTCTTTCTCTCAATAAACTTTTTCTACTTTTTTTTTTTTTTAAAGACAGGGTATCACTTTGTAGTTCAGACTGGCCCTGAGCTCACTAAGCAGCCCAGGTAAGCCTTGAAATCACAGTAATCTTCGTCTCTCTGCCTTCCGAGTGCTGGAACTACAGACGCGTGAGCCACCATGCCAGGCAGTGCAGTATGTGCTTACCGGGGATTGAACTCGGGACCTTGAGCTTGCCAGGCAGACACTGGAACCACTGAGCTAAATCCTCAGCCCTCTACTCTTAAAATAAAACACCTTTTGTTCATGTTAAATGGATGAACGATGCCAGGGACTGAGTTATGTGCCCTCAGAATCCCTGTGCTGAAAGGCTACCCCAGTGTAACTGGGTGGCAGATGCGGTAGGAGGTGGTTAGGGTTCATGAGAGCCGAAGGGTGGGGCCCTAACCCTAACTCTGGCCTCCTAAGACCTCTTGACAGTGTAAAAGTGATCGTGAGCCACAGTGTCTGGCTGTGGAAAATGACTCGATGGGTGGAAGAAGTTGTATGATAGGTTATTTTCTTCCTGTGAAATAAGTCAGACACACAAACGGAAATACCACATGGTTTCTCTTATGTGAGAAACCTAAATTATAAACAAAGCACAAAATAAAAGATACATCACAGGATGTAGGGATGCAGATCATTCTCAAATGGGGAGAGGAGTCAAGTGATGGAGGCAAAGGGACGGAAGAAGGAATTAAGGTGTGTCACGTACATATACCAGCTCCACACAAGGAACACAAACGCCGGATACTACAAACATGGACCAATAAAAAGGGCAGCCTAATTACAATATTTAGAATCATAGCATGAACTCCCGGAGTAGCAGAAATCTGGAAAGATTTAAACTGATTATCACTGGGGAATCCCTTGGGAAGAGAACTACCTTACCTTTCCTTTAACTCTGTATATTTTTAAGATACTTCTAACTGGCGTGATTTAGTTTTGTCACAACAATGTTAAAACATGAAATGGCCCTGTTGGATGAAAGAAGGGTAGGACAGTTTCTGAGCCCTTGCTATACGGTGTTACTAACATCACCCTGAGCAAGATGGTGACTGGTCCCTCACCAAACCTGTGGATGAGAATGAGGAAGACGAGCCATAGGTGTTTAGAGGATCAAATGAGCCAATTTCCCTGTGAACTCAGATTTAGGTTGGTCTCCAACCCTCCCGAGAAGTCATTAACGAGGTCCAGTGCCCCAGATGTGCTTCAGTAGCTAGTGTGACTTTTGTTATATGTGACAGTGTGAGCTCCTTTGCCCACAGCAAGAGGAATTAGCATTTGAGCCTATGAGTCTTTTGAAGTAAGGATATAGATAATATTTGGAATAATAAAATGGCTTTGGATGTACAACTGTTTTATGAAGAAATACTCAGGGACAATATACAGTAATGTTTACTGCCTCAGATACCCATAAAGTGTCAAATTCATGAGAATTTTACCATCCTCTAATCACATTGACTTATTCAAAAGGTGTCTACAATAAGATTAAAGGAGATGGCATGACCTGCCCAACTCTACAAATTCTGTATTGATTGAGAAAGGGTCTTTTGTATTCACTTGTTCATTGATTTATAAATAATAAATATGGAGCATTTGCTTGATTCTAGGCAAACACCAGGCTGTGGCAAAGCAGATGTGGATGTGAGACACATCTCTGCCTTCTAAGAGTTTCCAGTCTGGAAGGAGACAGAGATGTATCAGTCCCAGGACAACAGGTCAGAGTCAAATGGAGACAGTGGTCAGATAAGGAAAAACACAAAGTAATTCTGAGAGGTTGGGAAAGACTCACAGGGGACCTTCTGTCTGAGTACAGCCTTAAAGAATGAGAAGAATGGGGGAGAGGAAAGAGGTCAGGCGGAGGAGACAATGCATGGCACGGCTCTGACAGAAAGTATGTCCTGAAGATCTGTGTGCAAAGGGTTTGATCCCTAAGACCATGATGCGGAGAGTGGGCCTCTGCCCTCATCAAGTAGATGGACCTACTGCTGAGTTCAGAGTAAATGGGCTTGTCCAGGGTGCGACCGAACAGAAGGAAGGAGGTCACGGAGGGTATGCTGCAGGAGGTATGTCGCTTTTGCCATGACGGAGCAGCTCTCCTCCACCAGGCCTTGCAAAGCGACCTCACTGGCTGGAGCCAGGTGCTCATGAACGGTGACCTCAGATAACCCCGTCCTCCTTTACACTGTGTGTGTTGGTTATTTCCTCCCAGCAATAAAAATCTCATGTACACACTGCAGGATTTTACAGATCTGCACATCCAATAAGTGTTAGGAGCCACAGTGGGATCCTACAGGTGTTAAAATGAGACCTGGCTCTAGTTCTGTAGGATGGAAAACTTAGGTGTGGGTCCCACTGAGTTTTCAGAGATGCCACATTACAAGGAAATCAACAGATCTTGGACACAAGAAGGAGATCATCACTGGGATGATCGAGCTAAACCCTTGGTCCAGAGAAAAGCACTGGCTACTGTTTTGTGAATCCATTTAATGATAAGCAACATTCACACTTAAAGATGAGAAAAAGATAAAAACTTTGGAAGGTAGGAGCCCAGGGTACACAGAAGATGTGCACGTAACAATTCAGAGCACTTAAATACCTAAACAGAAGAGCTCTGAAGGCTTTTTCCTTTATCCTCAGTGGAAAAAAAAAAAAACCCTGCTTCAGTTCAATAAGCAGAAACCAGCTCTCCTATTTCCCAGAGTGCTGAAGGGAAAAAATCTTTATTGTTAGAGTAGAACCAGACCCTCAGGCACCCCCAGGAAGTTGCACTGAGTAGTAGTCAGTCTCCAAGGATGGTGGGTCTGGAGCAGAGTGTCTTGGTTTAAAACTGCATCTGGCCACTTTGCAGTCGCGTGGACTTAGACAAGTTGCATGAGTTTTCTGTGCTTATAAACACTGATGTCCCTGACCTCAGGGTGGATTGGAAGGTCCTTCCTCACGAGCTCCTTACTGTAAAGCTTGGTACAGAACATCTAGTCAATATATTTTTTTTTAACATTACTACCAATATTTTGTTATTAATTTAGTCCTATTCCCAGGGTGCTGCTTGAGCATTAGGCTTTCTCTTCAGGTCTCAGTCATGGCGAGATTGACCAGACAATGCCCAGAGATCTTATTCTCTAATCAAGCATTATTATTTTATAAACTTTGTAGAGAATCATGCATAGTTTTTGCTTTAGGAAATTGACAATCAGGGGAAGTATATTTATTGCTGGTCTTTCATCCTTGAGAAGTAATTATATATGGAAAATATGCATTTTTATTTTGTTCAATACTAAAGATAGAACCCAGGGCCTTTGTCCTGAAACTATATCCTCAGCCTTTCTTACATTTAAAAAAAATTTTTGAGGCAGGATCTTGCTTAGTTGACCAGCCTGGGCTTGAACTTCTGATCTTTCTAGCTCAGCCTCCTTATGTGCTGGGATTAGAGGTGTGTGCCATCATACCTAGATGAAAACAAGGATTTCAGTGCTGCCGTCCCCCCTTTAATCTCCCTCCTTCTTCTTTCTTTATCTAATTTTCATGTACTCCTCAGTATAACCAGTGCACTGACTGAACTTTACAGGTCTAGGTCCAGTCAGTAGAACTAAGCCAAGTACCAGTTTGAAAAGGAAAATAGGAAGTAGGGAGTGAATAACTACAGCAGAGAGTGGAGCATATGCCACTCCTGCCTGACTCAGTCATCCACCACAGGATCTTACACTTTACCTGTCTTTTCCAACTTGGTTTTTTTTTTTTTTTTTTTTTTTGAGACAGGGTCTTGCTTTGTAGTTCAGGCTGACCCTGAGCTCAGCCTCAAACTCACATCACACCAATCCTCCTGCCTCTGCCTCCCCAGTGCTGGGATTACAGGCGTGAGCCACCATGCCCAGCACTGTGGTATGTGGTACTGGTTGCTGCTGGGAGTGAGTCTCCACACTCAGTATTGTTATGTGGTTACCGGGGATCGAACCCAGGTCCTTGTGCTTCCAAGACAGGCGCCGGAACCACTGGGCTAAATCCCCAGCCCTTCTCCAACTTGTTAACCAGGATATTTGAAATTATTTACGAGAACAGAGCTGGAAAGGAAAACAAAATTTTCCTTGGAATGGAAAAATTTCTCTGCCACAGAAGCCTATGCCATGTGGTCAAAATGTAGGGTGTGCATTCAGATGTTGAAAAATGCATTACAACAGAAGACTCGTTGCCATTACCCCTTATATTCATCATCTAGTTTCAGTCACTGAGACAAAATGCCCAGTACTCACATAAGGGAACTATTCGCTTGGCTTACAGTTTCTGGTGGGTCCAGTCCAAGTTGGCTGGCTTCGAGTTTTCCAAGCGGAGAAGGGAGGAGCCAGGACAAGATGCACCCTTCCGGGTCCCACAGAACGACTCATCCAGCCTGGCCCGGCCTCCAGCCTGGCCCCGCCTCCAGCCTGGCCCCGCCTCAGCCTGGCCCCGCCTCCAGCCAGGCCCACCTCCTACAGCACATAGGCCCTGAGTTCACTATGATGGACCGATGGATGAATGCAGAGCCCCGTGATGCAGCCACCATCACACACAGATTTCAGAGTCATTTTAGATCTAAATGGGACCAACCAAATATGCCCCCTTCTTCAAGCACATTAGTTCTTGGTAATGTCTTTTACTGTAATGTTTTTATTTTAAACATTTTTTTAACATCCACTTTACTCTTCAAATCTTCATATCATGCTAGGACTTGGGCCACCATCTTGGTGACTTTAGTTAAGCATACTCTCCATTAAAACGTTGAGTAATGTGCCTTTGACTCTGCTGCATCACCACAGGGCTATTTCTTTAGTTTGGACATTTGTTCATTAAGACAGTTGCTATTCACTGACAACCTCCTCTGTACTAGACGAGAAAAGCTCTTTCCTCTCAGCCTTCAGTGCTGCCTGGCGGGGTTCTTGGTCAGTAGCAGCTGATCCTGGGCCCATTCTAAGTCGTCGAGGCTCATTTCTTACCCTTTGCAAAGAACAACATCTCTGTTACTATGAGGAGGAGGTTTTCTCTTTTCTATCTCTGACTTAAGCTCTGAAAGGCCTCTGAGTAATTGTAAGATACTGCCGTCTTCAATTTGATCAGGTCAAAATCCAACAGGATTTATCCTCAAATGAGATTTATTCACAAAGGAAAACAAGCAGAGAAGAAGTTGGAGTAAATCATAGCACACACTTCTTCCATTACTATAAAATATGACAAGATTTCTGGATTTAAGCCAGAGATTTCCCACCCCAAACTCAAAATCTGTCCAGAGGCCCAGGACAGGGTCCCTAGTGCTGGAGTAAGTACCGTTCACGCCATTCTCATGCTGAAGTAGCCTCTCGGGGAGTCAGAATGGCCCAGGTTCCAGGTTGGGGGGGGGAGCTGAGAGGGAAGACAGATGATCACTTTAGAAATGGGAGAATGGACCGGGGATTTAGCTCAGTGGTTCCGGTGCCTGCCTTGCAAGTGCAGGGGCCCAGGTTCGATCCCCAGTAACCACATACAACAATGCTGGGCATGGAGACTCACACCCACCAGCAATCAGAACCACAGACCGCAGTGCCAGGCATGGTAACTTGCCTGTAATCCTGAAGCACTCGGGAGGCAGAGGCAGGAGGATTGCTGAGTTCGAGACTAAGTTCAGGCCAGGCTGAACTACAAAATGAGTTCCTGGACTCAAAAGAGAAAGAAAGAAAGCGAGAGAGAGAGAGAGCGAGCAAGCAAAGAAAAAGAAAGACAGAAAGAAAGCAAAGAAAAGAAAGAAATGGAAGAATATGTTGAACACTGGGGAGAAGAGGCCGTAATACCTCTCAGACAGAGAAGAAAGTGTAGCATTGTGAAAATATCTTAGACTTACCCCTGTGAGTTTCTAACAGGGCCTGAATTGTGAACTGCAAGTGTGTGCATCTGCCCAAACAGCAAATCCCGAAGCTCTGCTTTTCTGTATTTATTTTTTCAAATGAAAACTTTTGTGCAGACTGGTGTCTCTCCTCACACATGGCAGCGACAGCACGAACAGCAGGACGGGTGGCCCGCATTTGTCTCCAAACCGAAGCCTCGAGAAGTGATGTAGACCGTGAACTCCCTGCCAGGACGCTCATCCCGCCCAGCCAGCACAGCCGCATGGACGGCTTCAGTTATGTGCTGTTTCCTGCCCGGCTCTCTGCGATAGGAGCTAACGTTTGTGGTGATTAAAACAGCGTGAAATTTGCACTGTCAGGAAACACAGCTATTTTTTTCCCTCTGCCAAACACAATGGTATTTATAGCTGTGAATTTCACCACTTACTTGCCGGGCAGTGACATCAAGCAAAGATATTAAGCAAAGAAGCCAGTTTATTCCATAAAAACATTCATTATCTTTATCATCAACAGAGAATGAGATGTAATCACTTAGGATGCTTCCCTTGGGAATGACTAATTGAGTTGTTAAGTGTATGGTGTTGCAGAAGTCACCATGGGAACTGAAATGTTCCTTCCTGGTACAGGCAAGACCTTGCTTTTGAGACAGGCTCTTACTCTGTAATTCAGGCTGGCCTCGAACTCCCTGCAATCCTCCTGTCTCAGCCTCCCAGTCACTGAATTACGAGTGTGTACCGCCATTCCCGGCCACAAAACCTCTGAGAAGCTGTAGGTTAATGTGGCTCTGCACGTCAGAATCTCACTCAGGTTACAGATCCAAATTCTTCACGCTGAACCTGCTGTATTTGAACTTGCTGTTATCCCATGGAGAGGTCACATGTTCATAAACATATTTGTCATGAAACATGTATGTCTTTTTCTAAATAGCTGAACCTTAGACAGTCTTTCCAACAGACAACATGCACAACAAATCAAGTTAGTATGTATCGGTATATAGTGACACATGCACACACACACACACTCATATCATCCATACACACACACACACACACACACACACACACACAATATTCCCGTTTTTTCAATACCCATAAAACTAACATGATAGTGCTCCATTTGAGAGAACTGGGGATTCACATCACAAAGTCCAACCAGAGAGCACAGAATTTCTTTCCCACTGTTTGTTTTATTCATTCTTTTCTTGCATGCCCAGAACCTTTTCAGGTGGGAGAGAGGATTCCTGTCCCCACGGAGCCTGCACTGCCGGACAGGCTGGGGTCCTCCCTGTAGCAGTGCATTCCGCGCCCCAGGATGGTGTTGGCTGCGGCGGGAGTCACGCTGCTCTGACCTTTCGGATGAGTCTGGCAGCGGACCTAGCTCAGAGAAAAGGGCGGAAGAAGGCGCTGCAGGCGGAAGCCCTTCCTGCTCGCAGGGCGGAAGTGAGAAGGAGCCTGGCCCTGGGCGACTGTCTCCTGCGCAGTGCAGAACCGACCGGAAAGGTAGAAGACTTGGGCAGGGCATGCAGGGCGCTGTCTGCCGGCCACAGGCGTGGCTTCCCCCCTGGAACGCCAAGGCCCTGAGGGGTTTTAACTTTAGCAGCGTGTGAAAGGAAGGAAGGTCAGGCGGGCCTGGCGTGGGCCGGACTCGGGGAGCAGGCTGCGGGAGAGACACTGAGAGGGACAGCAGACCGGAGGCGGGCGGTGGCAGGCGCGGAGAAGACAGAAGACCAGATGAGGCGCAGAGCTCGCAGCGGGCGGCATGAGGGGCGTGGGGCTCCTGGGTGGAGTGAGAAGCGCTTGCCTCTTAGATCCGCTGAGATAAAGACTGGGAAACCGCGCGGGGGGTGGAGGTTCTGCGTGGGGTACACGGAGGATGGCTTCAGCTGGGCCATTTGCAAGAGACCTATGACCGAAAGGCACTAGATCCACCTGGGGCGTCCAGGCCGGCCGTGTGTGGGCCCCATGAGTGCGGAAGCACCAGCTTGGGCGCCCCTCTCCTCTCCCGTGGAACATCGCGACTGGAGGTGCGCGGAGCCCTGACCCCGCCTAGGCTAGCAAGGCTGCTTCCCAGCGGCCTGGGAGTTGCCAGTCACCCGTGATTGTCCAATCGAGAATAAAGAAACCCAAGTCAGGGGTGCAGTCGGAGTGCACGTGGCCTCGAGGGGCAGCCGCTTTTCTGTACATTTTCATCTTGCCAGGAGGGCTCTCCTTGGGGAATTGAGAGGGTTCAGACCCACATTCTTGCTTTCATTCCACTCCAAGTGTTCTCGTCCTCCTAATTACTTCCTCCGTAACCAGGGCCACGACCTCTCCTCTCTCGGGCCACCTGATCTGGTACCTTGGCAGAGGTGTACCAGGCTCAGCCCCTGCCCACCCAGGCCCAGTCTTTCTTGATTAGAGTAGAGTGACCTTCCAGAGCTGCAAGGACCTTCCGTCCCTGCGTAGGGCTCCAGACCTGAGAGTGTCAGCCCATGTGGAGAGAAATAAGGCTGTTCGGTGAGGAGCAGGACTGCTGTGGAGCTGGTCCCGGTTTTATTTTGTTTAAGGCTCCCCTCCCCGCCCCCAGCACTGGAAACACACGTCCATTCACACGCGGCTCTGCATCTGTGGTCTCACCATCTCCAGTTTCAGTGTATGTTTTTGCAGGGAGAGATTTAAAGTTCTCACCCTGGCACATCCAGAAAGCACACTTTATAAGCAAAGGGGGAGAGGCCGGCTCCGAAGGTAGCTACAGACTTTGCTTGAAATTGAGAAGAAGGAAAAGGTCAGACTGTACTAGTAAGTCGTGAAATAAATTAGGCTGAACGCTGGAATGACTACCTTTCAGTTCCTTGTTAAGGGGTCATCTCTACTCAGGATGTCCCGTTAAACATAACTTCAAAAGCAAGGCAGAGGTAGAAAGGTAGTGCCTTGAAATGCTTATACCAGCCAAGTGTGGTGGTATAAGGCTATAATCTTGGTACTCTGGGAGGCTGAAGCAGGATGGTTGCAACTTTGAGCCCAGCTCCAGTAACTTAATAAGCCCTGTCTCAAAATAACAGATTTTTTAAAAGGGCCAGGGATGTAGCTTACTGTGAAGGCCCTGAGGAGTTCAACCCCCAGTGCTGACAAAAAAGGGGATCTTATTACTGCTTTTCCCTCCAGCAATTCCAGCTTTGGAATTATATCCTCAGAAAATAGTTGTCAATGTATGAAAGGCTTTGTACACAAAAGTCATCATCACATTGCTGCTTCTGGGACCAGAAGGGGCAAAGTATAGAAAACGTTCCTACGGGCAGGAAAATTATAGTATATTGCAAAATAAAGGAAGAAAGAGCTGAGACTGTAGCTCAGTGGTACAGCCCTTTCGAAGCGTGAGGTGCCACGAATTCGCTCTGCAGCACTGCGCCTGCGCCGCATAAAGATTCTTCATACGACTTCCAAACCATAAAGTACTTTTCAGGACAATGCCTGATGAAGCACATTCTCCAATACTGAGGTTCATAACATGATGGTTTCCAAGCTAGAACTCGAGCAGATTTTTAAAAGATTACAAGAGAAGAACTTTTCTTCCTTCAGGAAAGGTTCAACCCTGGGAAACGTGGCACCAAGTTTGGAAAGTGATTTGTGGGTGATAAAAACGTGTGCATCGAGGCTGAGCTGTATGGGTCCAGGGTTGTCACTGTGTCACGTGCCGAGCTGCAGGATGTGCTCCAAAATGTCCACACCCGTCACAACTTGATCATCAGAGAGGTGCAGGAACTTGGCTATCACTAACTCAGAGCCCAAGGGGCTGGAGTGTCAGCCAAGAACAGAAATGACCACGTCCAGGGAGATGTCCAGCCCGGATCCTCTAAGGACAGGCCACACTTCTCGAGCTCTGATGGGTCTCCGATCCAGCTTGTGGGAAGGAGGCAGGCAGAGGTGACACTCAGTAGTTCTCACCTCTTGCCCAGTACCTGCTGCGGAGCCGAAGGACTGGACGCTGCTGAGCGGCACTTACGCTCCCTGGGTTTGGCAGGACTGTGACACACAGAACGAGTTTTGGTGTTTAATAACGAGGTGATGGAGAAGGAATAAAGAGAGAAGCCAGCAGGGACAGAGGGCGGGAATGAAGCACAGACCCCGGAGCACGTGCTGGGGAGGTGAGTCAGAGACGCTAATAGTCAGTACGAAATGGGCCCTGAGCCTGTGCGGATGACAAAGGCAGAACCAAAGATGGACAGCAGGGGCTCGGGATAGAGGTGAGGTGCCGAACGGCCTGCACGACCTCACATGAACCTGAGGCGTCGCATTTGCCGAGAGCTGCTTCGCGGTTTCACAAGCCTCGCACTTTGCTGTGAGGCTGCAGTTGGTGAGGACATGTGGATGCACGGGGAAAACTTGCAAGTCCAAGCCACTGACAGACAGGTGATTTTCCTTAGGAAATCATCGCGATTTCACTCCCAGCCGTCTCTCACCTGCGCTCCTGTCACACGCTTTGAGAGCTTTGGCATAGGATCTCTCGAGCTTTGATCCTTTTACGAGGGCAGCTTGTCTGGACTTGTGGCACCACCTCCTCCTTCCCTGAGCGCCCGCCTCCCTTTCCCAGCTCCTCCGACTACACTTCAGAACCCAGCACACGCTGCGTAAGTGTAACATATGGCCCCAGCAGTCAGGCCTACATGCTACAAACAAACCTGAAATCTCCCTGAGCCACCTCATCCTCAAACAGGCAGGTATTTTGGGGCTTCTGACCCTGAATCGAGGTCTCCCTTCACCTCTGTCTTTGATCTCAACACCTGCCCATTTCTCATCCACCTTTTGCTTCAAAGGAAGTGGACCCCATGCTCTGTCCTAGGAGCAAGTATATTGTGCACAGGAGCCCTGCTGGCTGGTTCAGGCACTGGAAGGCTAGCTCTTGATTGGATGAACCTAAAGAATATTATTCGATGCTTTTGTACTCAAAGTTTCTTCACCATAGGAAGGCCCGATAGAGATCACGTGACTCTTTCCAGGGATGAGATTTTGTACGGATGAGAGTCTCAGAACCTCCAGAGCCATTGTGCTGATTGGTTGAGCTTGAAATTTATCCAGAGAAGAATGGGGAGAAAATTCTAGAAATCCCCTTGGTAAACTGACTCATTGAGAATTGACCTCAAGCTGTTTTCCAGTGGGTGCCATTTTGGAAAGCTTAAGGGATACTTTTCAAATTCATGGGGAGAGGGAGGGTGTGGCTGACAATGCACGAGGATCAAAGAAGCTTTATGAAATTTGTGGGATAACTGTCAAGATAGAAGATCTTTCTTTGTCTTGCACAAAGTTTTAATGACTCACCAGACATTGAGGTAAGGGACAGACTTGTTCAGCCTATGAGCCAAGAGCCCAATTCCACCTACACAAAATATTTTTACTTTGTTTATAGGTTTAACGTGCACTGAATTTTCCATCCTTCGAATCAAAGGCTGACTGTGTTTCTATCTGACACTCTTCCAAGATATGTTCACCTTTTCAGATAACCATGTCACCAGCAATCACACCACGCATTGGGCCTGGGTTGCCAGTGCAATACATTTTTATTAGTCTGCATTTGTCGATGTCACAGGGTGATTCTACCTCAAGCCCACAGGCTCATGACTTTGTCTTGCGCTCCGGTGTAACTGTGAGATCACATGTACATGTCAATATGCACCTATCTTTCTATTATAAATCACTCTGCTTTTATTTTTCCACTAAGCCACTGTTACAGCATGAAATATTTCCTTAATTATGGAAAGGGTAAGTTATATTATCTATAGGTTCACTCACCCATAGTCAAGTTACTTGGAACTATCTAATGTCAAAAGGAGTTGTGATCTCCTCAGGGGAAAAAAGGGCAGATCATTCTGAGAGAGAAATGGCATCAGAAAATGAGAATTTAAAAAATATAAACCCTAAAATGAGGACTTGGCTCTGTTTTAGCCCACATTAAAAGACAACTGTAAGATCCCCAGAGGTTAGGCTGGAAAGTTAGAGTTTGCACTTGAAAATCTGTAGGGAAACTCACCTCATATTTTCTTTGGAAAGACAATCAGGTACCGTTGAAGCTGCTGCTTTAGAAGACGTAGAAAAAGTCAGAGTAAGAATGGCTGTGTCTTATAGCCTTCTGTTAGGCCTTCCAAGAGGACAGAAGTCTTCAACTGATTAGTCCACGGGCCGAAAGAAAAGGAGACTTAACCTCACGGTGGGAGGAGGCCTTCTTCCACCTTAAGTCTAATAAGATGAGGTTGGCAATTGGAAGAACCAAATGCTATCTCAAACTGCAGTGTGAGTGAGTGCCCCACACAAGAAGAAGGTGGTCACAAGGGCTTCCCTCAACATCTTCTGTCTAGCAGCTGGAAGACAGACAGCTCCTGGTCAGGACCTTCCCACTCCTGCTAAGATACTGTTGCTAATTGTCCAAGCGCACCTTCTCTGAGTTCAGATCTAACAGTGGGGCTAGAGAGAGGCAGATGCTGCTCTTTGCTCTGGCCCACCTGCCAGGAACGGTTTGACCTCAGGCTGCTGCACGGCCAGGAATTCAGAGATTTTCCTGGTAATCACAAGTCTTAGAATCTGTGAAGCTCAGCTTCGCCTGTTTCTCATCGGAGCGCCAATGTACACCAACTTCAGAGACGCGGGCTTGGACTGCGGCTTTCCCATTTGTAGCGGAGAAATCACAACACATACGGATAAACCCAAGAACTTAAGCCCAGCAAGGGCGGAGGCTGGGAACCAACTGTCTGTCTTGAGTTCCAGGTCATGACGTCGGCTCCACCTCTGCTGTCTTTACCTAAAACTCAGAACCTCAGGCATGCTCTACTCATGTCTAGAACCTTTTAAGTAAACAGACTCATATTTGGCTGGAAATACTTTTGCCATGTAATCGTTTCTTCTCTTGAGAAGGTGTTACTTAGGACTGATCTTTTCTTGGTAACTCCATTTGCCAGATGAATCTAAAGTGTACGTAATGTGTGCCAAAATCTAGACTTGCAGTGGGACTCTTTTATTTCCAAAGCCAGCCATCTACACCACAGCAGAAATGGTGGTATTTCCCTCTTGCCTTCTTTGGTCCTGCTGTGAGCTGAGACTTCTAAATGGTTGAATTTCTTAGAATTATATATGGAATAAGAATCCTTGAGGTCATCATTCCCATTTTACACAGGCACACTTGGATTCTGTGGACGTATTTTTTCAGCAGAACCAGCTCCAGGGAAGCTGTGGCTTCAGCTCTTACCAGGTGAACAAGAGCTGTGCAGGGTGGGTGCCCGTGGCCATGAATCACTTCACACTCTGACCTCTCTCATCTCCCACACGAGCGGCACACTCAGCTGACTCCGCGGGGCTCGGCTCTCTGGAAGCATCTGAGCAGACCGCTGAAGAGTGAGACCAACCTTGAGAGGCCGCTGAACTTGTAGCTGGCCTGAGGAAAATCTCGGCTTTGCTTCTGCTTCCATTTTTCTCCTTCCTCCTGTGGCCGTGCCGTCACATGCTTTCCAACACTGTGAGGCTGCGGTGACCTCAGGTAAGGCCCCTGGACCAAGGTCTAGCTGAGAACTGGTGCAGTCTCCCTTCCCTGCCCAGCCTCTTCCCCACACTCACATCTCCATGTCCGTCGAGATGGTTCCCTAAGCTCATGGTTTTTCTATTTGGATAATGCTGTCTCACGAGACCCAGACTTTTCCAGTCACAGACAACTAAATGAGGCCCGATGTCCTGGTCCCCTGGCTGGCTCGGGGCAGTGGTGTCTCTGTCGGCAGGAGAAGATATTCGCTCTGCACCAGGCCCATCAGACACAAGGCAAGTGAAGGTAGTGAACTTTAAACATGGAAGGTTTATGTTTCCATTGGGGAAATGATTTCTTTTAGCAAAAATAATGGTATTAATGAATACACAACTTAGTAATTAAACAGATTCTTAAAGAATTCAGTAAGCATGCTGAAAGATTTTGTAGGGAAACTGAATTTCTGACCATTTATTTTGACTGCAGGGGTTGAGTTCATTTTGAGCCCAGCAAAAGAATTAGACACCCAAAGGAATTCTGGGGTCTTCTGCCTCCAATTTCTTATCTGGCTGGAAGTCCTATTTGTGGGATACTCAGCAGCTGTGTCTTTTTCTAAATGAACCAAACAAGCAATGGTTGAATAACTTGAAATTCATAATACAAGCCCTATTGAAGGATGGCCTTGGTTGCCTTTTCTTTATTCAGGGAAAGAGCTCGGATGAAGAGGCCGTGTTAGCAGAGGTGCTTCAGGGAGACAGAACCCACAGGAAATAAATGTACTTACAAACGGGGACTCGGTATAAAAATGTGTTCATTGGGCCCGGGATTTAGCTCAATGGTCCCAGGCCTGTTTTGCAAGCTCAAGGGCCCAAGTTCGATCCTCCGTAACCATATACAATACTGGGCAGGGAGACTCATGCCCAGCAGCAACCAGTACCACATACCACAATGCCAGGCGTGGTGGCTCACGCCTGTAATCCCAGCACTCGGGAGGCAGAGGCAGGAGAATTGCTGAGTGCAAGGCTCACCTGGGCTATATGGTGAGTTCAGGGCCAGCCTGAACTACAAAGCGAGACCCTACCTCAAAAAAACCCCCCAAAACATGACCTTGTGTCCTCACCCAACTCAGTCTGGATCCAGCACTCCAGCTCTTCCCCCAAAGTCACAGTGACCACGAAAGGGAAATGTTTCCTGTCCATTCAGGACATGCAGGCAGCCGGGACTGCACAGCTAAAGACCCTGAGGAAAGAGGACTCCAGAGCTGCTGTGGAAAGTGGTGAGGACAGAGGGATGGCTGTGTGTGAAATGGGGGAGGATTCCGAGAGGGATTCATTGCTATGCATGTTTTACTGTTATAAATATTTTTTAAAAATTAAACAGTCACTGTATTTTTGACCGTGCCTAGTGGACCTTACCTTATTATCATGTGTAACATTCCCCCGGATCTGTGGCTCCTCCGCTTCCCCCGCCCCCAGAGATCTGGACCCCAGCACCTCCAGGCCAGACCAGACCTCCAGGTCACCGTGCCCACTTCCTTTCTTGCGTTGGTTTCCCATTGCACTGGCCCTGGCAATCTATGTCTGTGGGAGGAGAGGCCCTGTCCACCTTGCGTCACTCCTGGGGTGCCCAGGGCTTGGCAGCAAGGAGCCCAGCCAGGCTGTCACGGACTTTCTCTGCAGGCCCAGGACCCAAGCTTGGTGTCCAGGGCTCTTCTGCAATCCGTAGTCGTTTAGGGCGCCTGAGGAGATGAGCAGTTAAACACAGAGCTGGGACTTCTGGGAGGGGCACTCCTGTGGAGAATCTCCACTGAGGTGACCCCACCCCCCCACCTCATGGGTCTGTGCATTACCCATCATGCCTTGGGACCTAGCACAGGAAACTCATGAGTACCTTGGGCTCGAACACTTGGGTCAGATCACGAGTCATACAGAGAGGATACAGTATGCGAAGGGAAGGCACTGGAGAAGAGAGGGGGTGAGAGCACAAGCCAAGGGCAGCAGGGTGCCGAGCCACAGTAGCCCTCGGAATGGCTCCAGCCTTCCTATCCCACCCCGGGGCGTGCAAAGGCCCCACTGGCAGCTGCAGGCCGTCACCGCCTCACCCGGACAGCCTCCCACACATCTTTCTTCCTGCTGTTTTTTGTCTCAGCCCCACTCTCAGTCTCCCACGCACTCAGTCTGTTATCTGATCCCCACATAAGCCCCGGGCAGTCCTTGTTTTGACAACCCATTTGGACCTTTTCTCCAGTTTAATTATCCACGGATCTCGACTTGCACCGGGCTGCACACCACCCGCCTGCAACTGGGCAAAAGGGGAGCCCCTAGGACTATGGGGTCGGCTGAGTGTGCTGACGGGCTGAGAGTCGCCAGGGGAGGGGACAGACAGTGGAGGAGCAGGGGTCAGCTGCCCTGGGAACCCAGAATGCCCTCTTCCTAACTCACGGGTTAGCACTGAGACGGACTTAGAATTGGGTTCAAATGTTCACTCATGGCCTTTTAAAGTGATGAAAGCCTGTATTTTTTAGAGCAGTTTCAGGTCCAACAAGGAGGAACAGAGATGCCCCAGGTGCCCAGCGCCCCACACATGTCCCGTGTGGGCAGCACCTTGTAAGCGATGAGCCCGGTCACTTACTGAAGCCATCTTGGTTGCTTCCAAATTCTAGTGGTTATGCATAAAGCCTCTGTAAACATCCGTGTGTGAGTTTCTGTGTTGATATGTGTTTTTAATTTCTTGAGTAAATACTTGGACCAAGAAGTGTGGCTGTTGAATCATGTAGGAAAAGAATGTTAAGTTTTGTTGGAATCAACCAAACTGGCTTCCAAAATGGCCGCATGTGAAGGACTGAGGGCAGAGCTGCAGAGGCCCTGGGGTGGCTCAGCCCCGGATAGAGCCGGGCATTTCTGCCTTCACTCTCTGGCTCCTTCGTTACCTTAGCACCATGTGTGAGGCTGCTCTGCCCTGTACCGGGCAGGTGTGGGGAGCAGGGTGCACGTGAGGTGTTGCGGCCTTGCATTCACCCAGCCTGTCTCATTTCATCTTCAAACCTCAGGATGCCAGGACAAGAACCACCGAAGTACTTCATAGGAGTTTCAGGGGCTTCCAACTGCCAGGTTTTACAACGTCTAGCACCAGACCCCGAAGAATGCCTATGAGCCGCCAGTCCTTGTCCTAGTTCCGCAGTGATCCAGGAAAAGCAGAGCCTTGTAATCACCACGATTGGAACCTGGGCTGCCCCAGGCAGGAGCCGGCATCTCAGAGGGGACCCAGTTGGCCCCTCCGGTGACGATGGCTATCTCGGGACCTCACAGAGCCAGTCCTGAGATGTGACCATATCATCGCTAGCATGACTCAGCTCCTCAGCTCGCCAGCTATGCGGACCCCTAACCCTTGTCTTGGCTCCCACTTCCTCTGCAACTCCAAAGCCTCCCTCAGCTGTTTGAAGACAGATCTTGAGCTCTTGCTCATTGCTTCGCAGTGTGGTCGCGCTGACGGAAGCTCCACAGCCAGGGCTTCCGCCTTTCCCACCAGCAGTGAAGGAGAGCTTCTTTTCATTCGTTTTGAGACAGCCTGGCACTGAATTCACTGTGTAACTCAGGCTGCTCTTGATCTCACTGTGATCCTCCTGCCTCAGCCTCCAGTGCCGGGATTACAGGTGTGCACCACCACAACAGGCAAGAGTTGCCATTGCTCCCTATCTTTGCCAGCATTTAATGGCATTTTAAAATTATTTAAGCTTTTATTTTGTCTTCTAAGTGAAAATCACACAGTGGAAATGAGTCTTTCCACTTGATTGCTATTTTGTGATCTGGCCTTTGAGGTACTGCAGAGAGAGTATCTCAATTTAAGGGCAGATGATGGGAGACTCGCCACAGAACAAGTGTATGATTCCACAGTAACTTCTGGTTATGGATGCATTTTGGAAAACCACACACAAATAAAAAGACAGGAGGCACCATTTAGAGTTTGGGTTCTCAGGGAGGCAGACTGGCTTTTTAGTTTCACAAGTTGTGTTAGCTAGCTTTCCATCTCTGTGACCAAACACTTGGGACAACCAACTTATAAGGAGGAGAGATTTACACTAACTCAGGTCTCAGAAGACTCTGTCCATGATAACCTGGCCCATGACTTTGGCCTTGCCATGGTTAAATACATCATGGTGGATGTGACCGTGGAGGAGACACTCAGGGTGACCTCATGGTGACCAGGAAGCTAAAAGAGAGAGGAGGCCCCAGAGTCTAACATCCTGGTCAAGACCACGCCCACCAGTGACCTCACTTCCTCCCAGTAGGCTCCACCTTCTAAAGGTCTCACCGCCTGCCAGTTGCACCACACCTTTGGCACCGAGGCTTCAACAAACACAGGGGTCTTTGGGCCACCTGAGGCCCAAGTTATAGGAGGACTGAAAGCTACAGCAGCATGTCAGGGACGCTGGCATCTTTTGAACCAACAGGAGGAAGAAGAAAACCCTCTAGAGGCCACTTTAACTTGAATACACCTTATTTGTTTGAAGGTGGAGATTTTTTCCTAGAAGTGGCATTTACAGTGTCATGAAATCTATCTTTAGAGCAATTTTAGTTATTTTCCCCTAACACCTTATTTTCAGTAAGATCTTTATTGTTCTTGCCAGTTAAGTGTTTAAGCACGGTGCTTTCCCAATGACAGTACCTAGAATTGCTGAGAGACTATTACATGTATTTCCTTCTTAGCAACAACCTCACATTTTTATTGAGTAAGGATTGGGCCAAAGGAGAAAACTGAGTGCTTTTCCGCACCAGAGTATATACTACATAAGCAAGTCAATTTTTTTTTTTCCTGTAGATAACAGTTAAAACTCCAAAATTAATTAGTACAACAGGCTAACATTTTTATCCTCCATGTTTCTCTCAACTCTGCAAAATTAACTGAGAGTGTGCCTATTGTTGCTTTAAATGTTTTTGTTAGCATGGCTGTGATGCATGATAATTACATTAATCTTGGGCAGTGTGCACAGACTTCTGCATCCTGATCCTGATACTTCCCTCTTCCCCACCTTCACCTCCCGGACCTTTCCTGAGTCCCCTTTAATCTCCACAGTCCACCTGCCCATTTCCTACTCTCTTTTCACAAGGACTGTTGTTTCTCAAGCTCCAGTAAGATATGCCACCATGTAGAGGAAGATTTTGTTTCTATGCTGCACTCAGAATTTATTCAACCACTCAGTGGTTCAACAAAGAATTACTGAATGTGTTCCTTGCTTAGCATTGAAGGAACGGTGGTAAAAGTAACACAATCTCCCACAGAGCTCAAATTCTAAGAGTATGATGTATAGGCATGAATATGTGGACCCCATATTCCAAACTTGACTATAGTAATGAGAATGACCTAGTCAGTCTCCTGGTGATGTGGGCAGATTTACCCTGACAGAGGCACTGAATGGCAATTGATCAAATGAAGGATAGTAGGAATCAAGTTTGTTAGAGTCATTTCAGACTAGAAAGACTTGGAATCATCATTTGGAAACAGGAAGGCAGGAAGACAGGGAAAGCTTTGTCCAGTGTCCTGGTAGGTCCAAGGCGGGAGGTCATCAGGAATCTGCTGTGTGTGTGTGTGTGTCGGGGGAGGGGTGTGACACTTAAGAATAGATTCCTATAGATTCCAAGAAGTACAAGGTGAAGGCAGCAAGATGATCATTATTCAAGCGACCCCGTTTCTCCCCTTGAGACTTTTTTGAGTGGCCATCTTTGTCCTTCCAAGAGTGAAGTTTCCATTGCCGATTCAGCACACTTTTTTTTCCTCTCATGTGTGATTGCTTTCTTGTTTTTGTTTGTGTTTTGGTGTGTGTTGTGATGACTTTGCTCTCGTTTGCATCGCTCTTAGTATCAATATTTTCTATAAAAAAGAAGAAGTTTTGTCAAGGAATTGGAATGCTGACCCAGAAATAAAAACTAGGAATGATCCACAGAGAAGTTTTTGGAGCTTGTCACCTGCCTTGTCTACTGATACTGATCTACAAAATGCTGCAGGGGGAATGTGGGCACGGGCATTTGACTGCAGATATATTTTGGTAAAGTTTGAAAAACAAATGTGTCTTCTTGGCTGTCCCTGAATTCTGTCAGATGCAGCTTGAGTAGTCAAGACATCCAACCCATGCACAGAGCAGAAGGTTTTCAGGGGCAACTGCAGCCTCTAACCTGAGCATTCAAGGACACCTTTTATACAGTCCCGGGAGATGTGGAGCAAGAAGGCCACCAGAGAACTTCCGGTTCACACCAAGACCCTTCGGCCAGAAAGAGGCCTACTATGGAGCACTGCTCCCAGGTAGCAGACGTCAATCAGGACACCTGAGGCAGGATGCCACCTGGGGTCCAGCCAGGGAGCTTTGGGGTTGAAGACAGCCACAGGTGGGATGGAGCTGGCCCTTCAGCCTCATGGGCTGGGTGTCACTCTGCACTCTCTGCGGGATATCATTTAGTGTGGACTGTGTGGGGAAACCCTGGTACTGGGCACATTATGAGCCAGAGGTAGTATCTAGCCAGAGCTAGTAAAGCAACCCTAGGAGATGGGTATTCCTAGTACCCAATGTCAGAGCTTAGGAAATCAGGTGTACAGCCAGGCCACCAGGAAGGTCCTTGGGAAGGCTGGGCTGTCATCCTCATCTGAGTCTGACCCCCGGGGCCTCTGGCCTCAAGCTTTCCCTGTGTGAGCAGGGCAGGTGTCCAGACCCTGAGCACGTGGGAGGGCAGCAGCTTGCAAGCAGCAAGTGCAGCAGGGAGGGGACGAGGCTGGAGCACGTGGCAGCGGGGAGCCTCCAGGGCTGGAAATTGGAAGGCTGTGGCCCCTGCACACATTCTGGGGCAGGTCCTCTTCCTCCTGAGGCTCCCTTGCTGACGGCCACGGAAGCACCTGGGAAGCACGGATATGGGAGAAGTGACGCCCATGCTCTTGTCTTTGCAGAAGGCCAGCACCTGACTCCACCTCTGTGCACTCTGAGAGGATGGAGAGCTGGGAGGCCCCAAGCGGCTCCCTGTGCCAGAGCAGGCTAACTGGGCCTACTGCCCCAAGTAGGACTGGCATCCTGGGCTGTGTAGGCAAAGCAGATTCCGCGCACTCACACCTCGGCCAGCCACAGAGGCTGACTGCCCGGCCCAGCTGCCCTGGCCACATCACTGGCTGCCTGGGTGGCCTCCTTGTCATTGCAGGCAGAGCTGTCCTCCAGGATTAGCGAGACCGCTGCAGTGGCCCCTGCCCAGCGCCTTATTCCTGTGGGCTCCAGGGGGAAAGCATTCATCCCGCGGCTCTGCTGCTGCTCGTTAGAACGGAGCTTGCTGTGAGCGGCAGGGAAATCTCCATGCGGAAGAGCAAATCTGTTCTGCAAAGATGCCCTTGGCTTGTGTGTGGGTCAGCCTCTGGAGATATCAGGAGGAGGAAGCCCCAGAAACGCTGTAATCCTCACTCGTGCATGTGGCAAATGTCTCTCTAACACCTACCATGTGCTGGATAGTAGATTAGAAGTTAGAGACTTGAGTGATTCAGACACAGTCTTAAGGAAAAATCAGAATCTCGGACTTGATTCAACAGAATCGGTAAAAGCCCCTCCCCGTCTTTCTGTTTCTTTTCTCAGTGCTGTCACACTGAGTTTCATCCCCAGCTCTTTTCATTTTTTTAATTTTGAGACTCTTTTCATTTTGCAAAGCTTGAGCTCAAACTTGCCTTATATTTTATAATCTTGAGCTCAGACGCTCAGTCTTCTTGCCTCAGTCTCCCAGAGTCCTGGGATTATAGGCATGGGCCACCATACCAGCTGAACGTTTTCCTTCTTTGTAAGTCAGAATGCATGATGCTATACAGTGAATGAATTCTGATCTATCTCAGAATCCAGAGGAAAAATGTCTAAGGTTACTTCTACGTAGGAAGTATAGTCCACGTGGTCTGTCACAGAAAGAGATTGATGACGTGTCTCAGAGAAGGAATTAAGTGGACAAAAGAAGGGTGAGATGGCAGCGAAGAGGACAATCTGGGCACAGTCTGTGTGGCAGGTGTCAGGGTTTGGATCTGAAACGTCCCCCTAAAAGTGTCATGTGTGTGGAAGGGGCTCGCATCATGGAGGTGTCAGCTTCGTGAGTTCCTGGATGTTTGTGCCGTTAGGAATCAGGCCCTAGTTGGAATAACATGTCACTGGCGGTGTGACTGGAAGGGTTTGCTCCTCCCGAGCTCCTCTCTTCTCTGTTTCCTGGCCGCCATGATGTGAGTGGCTCTTCTCGGCAGGCCCTTTCTGCCTTGGAGCTGGAGGACTAGACTGAATCCTCAGAACCATGAGCATAACCCTCTGCTCCTGTAAACTGCAATGTCAGCAGTTTGGTCCCAGCCCTGGGAAGGTGACGAGTCTTTGCCAAGTGTACAGGGGAAGCATGAACAAGAAATCAGCTGCAGAGACAGACAAGCTCACAAGGGAACAACTCTACCTGGCCCATCGCGTGACCTGCACCTCCAGGGAGAGAAGCCACAGAGGTGTCCTAGGTGAGAAGATATAATGGAAAGATCGTCGTGGCCTCTGTGCACTCAAAGGGGCTCTGCAGGCAGCCCGGAGGGGAGACACTGCGGAGTGCACGGCATGACACTCTGGCAGGCAGCTCCCAGTGAGTGCAGAGAACTTGACAGGGAGACAGTGACTCAGACCACTGCAGATTTAACTCAGGATAGATAAATCTGCTCCCTGTGCTTCTGCTCCCTGTACTGCTAGTCTGGTATGATACAGACTTCAAAGGGAAGGCACAGTGCTGAAAAGCAGAGGGCTACTGAGCTCTGACTCTGGCTTGAGGACATTTCCCCATCTGCTGAGCTTCCTGACCTCAACCTGCTCCTCTGACAATGGGCCTGCTGGCCTTGGCTTGAAGTGTTTCAGAACTGTTGTAATAATCAGCCATGAGCTGCGGGTGGTGGAGCACAGCTGGAATCCCAGCACTCTGGGAGGCTGAGGCAGAAGGATTTCAAGTTCAAGTCAGCCTGGGCTACTTAAGGAATTCAGGGAGACCATGTCTCAAACACTAACAGGCTGGGGATGTAACTCAATGCAAAGATCAGGTACTGCAAAAAAAAAAAAAATTCAAGAAGATTTTGTAGAAGGAATATGGAGCAGTAGGACTGGTTTAATATTTTGTTCCAAATCAGTGTAATACTGACTGGGAAACATACCCAGGACACACGTGTTATAGGTAAACGTGTCTGCTCACAACATCTTTTGAGGGCACACCATGTTTCAAAACTCTCCAAATGCTACACTTCCTATCCACAGATGCACCCAAGCCACGCTGTCAGCAACAAGCACCTGCAGTGTAAACTGTAAGGGACCCTGGACTGCAGGTTTCTTAAGATGCTGGAAAGGTCCTTCAGTTTTCAGAAGTACAACTGAGATGTATTCAACAGTGGATCTTGATCACAAATCGGGGTGCTCTGCAGCTCCCCCTCACATTTCAGAGGCCAAGTAAGTACCTCCCCATTGCACTCTTTGTGTGTCTGGCTCATCATACGATCTGTGCTTGGGGCTGTGGTCTCCAATTGCAGCACTGTGGACTTTGTTAACAACCCAAGGTATCTCCCTGAAATATCTCCCGTGATGTTCTGAAGAATAAAATTGTGACTTTCATTGACTACATTAGCTATGTGTCCACCTAGATGTCCACCTATACTATCAGCTGCTTAGAGCGTTACCACATTATATCTCACCATCAATGGACAGTAAATGTGACAGTTCTAAGCAAAAGCGAACACTGTGTTCAATAGAGAAAATAGAAGGACATCAGATTCATTTTAGGAAATTTCTAGCCAAATTAGTTAACCTGGTTTAAATCACAGGTTTAGTGGCATAAACCCCAAAACCTCTATAAAGTAGAAACACTTGGTTCCTGATCTTGCCAGAAATATGCCAAACAAATCCCTAAACAACTGTGTTATCCAAGTTCATGTCACTATGCAAACATGTCCAATAGAGATTTATTTGTGCTCAAGATTTTAGAGGGTGCAGTCCATAGTCAGCTGTCTCCAAAGTAGAAACATCATGGCAAAAGGTCCTGAAAGAGGAAAGCTGCACACATCATAGTATCTAGGGAGCAAAGTAGGAGGGAAGCATTCAGATGTAGGCCCCAAAGTGATGACCCCACGATCAGCTTCCTCCAGCTAGGCCCGAC
Source organism: Petromus typicus (assembly GCA_004026965.1). Lineage (NCBI taxonomy): Eukaryota > Metazoa > Chordata > Mammalia > Rodentia > Petromuridae > Petromus > Petromus typicus. The sequence goes on from PVIR01000341.1 coordinate 51,046, forward strand.
TTCCTCTTTCTATACTTCTCAGTAAAGCCAAGTTACATTTCATCTCAATGTATTAATCTGCTGTAGGAAGTCAGAGCCCCTATGATCCAATTGTCCTCCCCAAAACCCACAACCTGCCAAGCACTCCTTTAGCATATGAGTTTTAGGGGAATTTCAACTCCAAACCATAAGAAGACTATAATCTTGCTAAGAGACTACAGCCATGCAAGGTGCTCCGACCTTGTCCCTCACCCAGCACTTACAATAACACTCATGCCAAATAGGATTCGGTCATCACAGGTTTCTGTGTCTCCTGATTGTTACCTGGGGACTTCTGATTCCCAAAATAATCCTCTGGCATGTTAAGGGGAGTTCCATGGAATTCATTCTGTCTAGAAGGCAGGCCTCACCTGGAATGAAGTCCCAGCAGAAGACTCAGAGTCACATCTTCTGAGAAGCAGCGGAAGGATTCTAGGGTTGACCAATGTAGAAAAGGATGTTTTAGGACAAGGCACTGTCGATAAAGCTCCACGGGAGGAGGAAGCCCATTCTCTGTACTTTCGGAAGATACACACAGAGGTAAAAAGACGGAACTTCCATCCATATCAGTTTTCATCTGACTTTCAGAAGAAATCTCTGATGGCAAACTACACAGGAGCACAATGAGCTGCCTTAAGATAGAGTGTGTTCAGCTGCTCCATTTTCTCTATTGAACACAGCATTCTCTTTTGCTTGGAATTGTCACATTTTCTGTCCACTGATAGTGAGATATGTGGTAACACTCTAAGCAGCTGATAGTGTATCCTCCTTCCTTAGAGATGGGGGGCTGGAATGAGCCAGGAGAAGAGACCCTGAAATCCTTTGTTCTACCCATCCTTCCCTGCACCCCATACAGAGAAGCCGCTCGGTTGCACTGTCTCTTTACCCTGCACAGTAACAGGCTTCGCTGTGTTTTGCCTATTTGACTGATTTTATCTTTCTCTCGCTTAGAATCAAGATCTGAAGTGTCAGCAAGCCTGAAACTACTTTATTTTTGCATTCTTTCACATTGCCTTCTTTGTCTATACCTGTAGTTTATCAAACTCTAAAATATGATCCCAGTGAGAGTTTTCAGGCACCACTGAAATGCACCATCCCTTCAAAGTGGAGAAACCGACGTCCTGGGAAGGGAGACACCTTGCAAGGTTATCCTGTGGCAGGGGCAGATCCGGGGACCACTGGGCCCGCACTCCTGCTCTCCACCCCAGGGCCCCTTCCCTTCAGAAGCTTCCTCAGCTCCCACAGGGATCAGGCATTGACATGTACTTAGCGTGTAGCACCTTTCACAGGGGCACAAGGCATCGCTGTGCTTGTCCCTGGGTCTGCCTGACACCTTAGACCATGCAATTCTCGAGGGCAAAGCGCCAGGCTGAGCTGTGACTCCCGAGTCCGGATGTCGAAGCCCCAGGTAATCTAGACTGAGGCTGGCAGATCCCAGCCTCCTAGGCACCAACGACCGGTTTCATGGAAGACAGTCTTCCACAGATGGTGAGGGTGGGTGGTTGGGGGTTGATTCACAGAAGCAAAACTTCATGCCCCACGTGTGCAGTTCCTAGAAGGGTTGGCACTCCTGTGAGAATCCAGTGCCCTACTGACCTGACAGAAGGCGGGGCTCCGGGGTGACAGGGAGGAGTGGCAGGGAACGCTGAAGGAGGTGAGCTCACTCACTCACAGCTCACCTCCTCACAGGCCACAGATCAGCATGGGTCTGTGCCTGGGGGCCGGGGGCTGGGGGTGCCACCACTTTACCTGACTGTGTTTGGAGACAGAAACTAGAAGGAGGAACGCCAAGCTAAATAAAATCATGAGGTGAGTCTTAACCCAACAGGACTGTTTTTGGCACCAGAAGAGGCACCACAGCCCCTTCATCTGTTGTCCCATCGCCCCCGCTGCTCCCCCAAGTAATGGCCACGTGGCCACAAAAAGAAGTCAGTCAGCTGCCACCCAAGATCCCAGACCCCTGGCACCTCAATCTTGGAAATCTTCCAGTCTCCAAGATGTATCCAAAAATAAATGTGTCCAGTTTAAGCATTCCAGGTTGTGGCATCTCAAGAAAATTCATACTGACAGGAGTCAAGTCTTCTCACGCAGTACAACAGTCAGCACAGGGCCTGGGGTGGAGAAATGTCCAGTGATTTGGGGGAGGCGGGGGAGGGGAGAGGGAGGCAGAGAAAGAAACTCTCAGTTGCCGATTCTCCTCAGACAAAGCCTGTGGACTAACAATGAGACACAGAATTACACAGAGTGGCTCAGAAGTGCAGCCTTCAGCTCCGGGGAGGGTTCAGGCTTCTGGATGCCACTTCCAGCTGCCAAAACTATGCTTTGAGTTAAAACTTCTCAAATCTTCGCATTTGTTTGGAAGATGTTGGCCCAGAACCAAGTAGGTATTTTTAATATCAGTCGTTAGATTGGACTCTATGGAAGTAGAAGCTGCCTATTTCTCAGAGCTACAAGAAGGTGCGAAGGAAAAACCGCTCAGGATGTCAGCTGAGCCGTGCCTTCTCTGAAGTTCCTTGGGGAGATCAACACGCCTCTGTCAGGACAGCCCTCAGGACAGCTGGGCCACCTGGGCGCGACTTGAATTCCCGCTGCACAGGGTGGAGCTTTGCAAAATGAATCGCCCGGATGCCGTGGCCAGGCAGTCACTGGAGCTCACCTCATGCGCGTTTGTACATCCCAGGCCCTTCGCCCCCTTTCACTCTCGGCAGTGGGAAGGGAGAGCAAGAGCCAGAGACTCAGAATGACAGAGAGGCCACAGAACCGGCCAGATCTTTGAAAGTTATCGATGGCACCTCCGACCTGCTTTGACTCTGAGCATAACACTGACATTATTTACACCGTGTCTCTCCTCGGTGGCTGCTAAGGATTTCTAATGACGGAGAATTCATTGACTTCAGAGGCAACGCCGTCGCTTATCTCTTCCTGTCCCGGCTTGTAAAGACTGGCCTGGGACAGCCAGAGAATTGGGTAAGAAACGGTCACTTAGATGGAAACCAGGTGGCCTCTCCTTCACAGGTGACGGCACAACTCTTTCAGCAGAGATCGGAGACTATTAAGTTCACGTGCTGCCTGGACCTCTTAGGGAGACCCTGTCTCAAAATAAAAAGTAAAGGTTTGGCACGCAGCTCAGGCCACAAGCTGGAGCTGGAACTGTGCTGCTCGTCTTCAGTTGGTCTGTCTGTCTCTCCTGGCTCTTCTGTGGCACCGACATGTGGCTCCACTGAATCCCCTCGCGTCCCAGAGCCCATACATCTGTCTGTTCCTGTAGTCCCCTCATTGGCGAGATATCAATAAGCTAAAGTCTAGTGTTGAAGACAGACAGACATCAGACAGGAATCATTACATCACAGAGAAATTAAAGACATCTCTTACATTTATATGGGATTTTTAGTTTGGTGGAAGAATTTCATTCTTTTTTCCATCATTCGATCGTCTCAGTGACCCTTGCCGGTAACCTCCACCCAAGGAAAATAGCCCAGAAAAAAGAAAGAGCTCCCCGAGCATCTGCATTCAGAGCGCAGCAGAGCCACAAGTCCTGTTGCTGGACGACCCCGAAGTAAGGTCCACCATGACTCAGGTCCTGCGCACCATGGAGAGGCCGGGAGGGTGAGAGGCCCACATAATGCAGGGAGAGGATTATTCCTCAGCCCTGGGGTTGTGCAAATGCCAGCTTCCCAGCAATTATAAGAATGGCCATCGAGAGAACCCTAGTGTGTGTTACAGGACAGAGATGGGGGAAATGAGTGTCCTTGGCTGTGCACATTTGTGGGTTTCTTTTCCTCCTTCCTTCCCGCCTTCCTTCCTCCTTCCTTCCTTCCTCCTTCCTTACTTCCTTGGCTGTTGTGAATTATGCTACTATGAACAGGGTTGTGCATGGATCACTGTAAGATAACATCTTTCAACTCTTTGGAGAAGATACTAGAAAGAGGAATAGCTAGTCAAATGGAATTTCTAGGTTTTGTTTTTTGTGTTTTTGAGGAATCTCCATACTGATCTCCATAGAGGCTGTACGAGTTTACAACCCCACCAGCAATATAGAAGGGTTCCTTTTTCCCCTTTTCAGCCCTGGGCAGCTAAGACCATACTGTTAAGCGAAAATAAATCAGACACAGGCAAGCTTTAAACAACGAAGTATGAATAAATGTAAAAGGCAAGCTAAAGAAGATCGGAAACAGGCAGTTAGATCTTTTTCAAAAGGGAAGGAGACCAAGGGACACAAGGAGGAAATAACAGGGGGAGGGGAAAGTGATAAAAAGAATTAAGATGTGTTGTATACATGCACCAACTTCCCATGATTTGTGTAGCCTCCGTGTACTGAAAGCATGTACGAACAAAAAATAAAAATATAAGGAAAGTTTCTTGACATCGTGTTGTAACTTATACTGGGTTCTAAGGGCTTGAGTTTGTTGAACGTCTTAGTAACTCAATAACCTCATCAGGGAGACAGGAGTAACCTTCTCCTGAACATGGGGAGTTGGTCTAGATGGCAGATCTCGGGTACCTGATGTTCTGAACACTGGGATGTGGACGTCCTTGCCTTGGGTACCCAGGTTTCCTGGGTTATCTCAGTCAGTGAGGGAGCAACTTTTCACTCAGCTGAGTCCGTTTCTGTGGAGAGCTTTCCCAAATGCAATGCAGTTGCATAAGCCACTGCTAATTAACCTAATTGGCACATTTAGATTAGTCTAGTAAAAGAGATTCTTTTTATATTTTGCCAATCTTTTGCAGTGGAACAAGGCTATTCTCATGTTAAGAATTTCCAAATAAATGTCTCTTGGTATGATTAGAATCTAGCAATTACCTGTAAACAAGTCAACTCTTGTGCAATGGTGGATAAAGGAAGTTCAGAAGTGTCTCCATGTCCTCCTCCGTTTACCTCCTAGAAGCAGGAGGGGCCCAGCTGTGTCCCTGAGTGCTGTGTGTGCAGGACCTGCCCAGATCTCACGCCCCCCTCTCCTGTCACCCACCATCATCACCAGAGATGCTGCCTCCTCCTTGTCCTTGAAGCTATTTCATCCATCCTGTTCTTCTCATCTCTGACCCCGAGACCAGGAATGTAGTCCTGACTCATTCACCTCAAACTCACCTTCAGAGCGCCTGGGGGACCTTTGAAATGCAAATCTGAAAATTTCAGTTAAATTTTAGGGGTGTGCACGTGTGTGTGTGTGTGTGTGTGTGTGTGTGTGTGTGTACGTGTGTCTGTCTCGCAGAGTGCTGGGATTATGGGCATGACTCTCCACTTTTGTCTGAGCTTTCTTCCCATGATGAATAGGTATAGTGGAGTCCAGACTCCTTCTCATGGCCCAGCTTCACCTTCTGGTCAAACCTCTTCTCTCTTCTTCCTTCTGTTTTAGACTCTGAGGCTGTGAAACTGTGAGTTCAGGGTCTTAGGCTAGAAAGTTTGGGTGGACTGTTCCAGAAGAGCTGCATGATGGGAAATCTGAGTTTTCCTCCAGACACCCCACCAGACTCAAATCAAGGAGCCAAGAAAAATCTCCCCTGGCTCTGGAGAAAAGACGAGGAAGTGGCCATGTTGAAACAGCCAGAATCATTCCCTATGCCGAAGACATACATTCCAGAGAAATGGTTTGACCAGGGCCCAAACCCATGTAGGGTAAGAGTATTTCTCCTACTCTAAACCTCTGGGTTCCTATGTCAACTAAGGAATGAGCTAAGAGAAGAAAGCTGAGAGTCTGTCGTCGGTTCCAGGAGGCTGGGAGGGGTCCAGGAGATGGTACTGTGCACACCCAGGTTCTTCTGCAGAACCCAACCCCAGGCCAGGTACTTCTGAGGGTGAGTCGGCAATGCCTCAAGGCAGGGCCACCTCGGAAGAGAGGCCCCTCAAAGCCCCAGCGGATGTCCCTCCACCGGAGACAGCAACGAGGTCCTCACAGCCTTCGGGTTCCTCCACGAAGGAGTTTGCTCCCGCAATGGCTCTGGGAAGTCACAGTGTCTGTCCATGTGCTACCTCGGCCCCCGTCAAAGGTGCAGCTACAACGCTTTTCAGAAGTGTCGTCAGGGGGTCTTCTGGTGAGACTAACATTCCAGCTAGCACAGGAGAGGGAGCAGATCGCTCTGTCCATTGTGCTGGGCCCCATCCAGTGCACCGAGATCCCTGCAGTGGCTGGGTGTTGATTAATGCTGCTTGTTGCGAGACTTTCTTTGCTATAAAAGCAAGTTTGACTCTCTCGCCAGTGCTTCTTCACCTTCGAATGCCTCCGGCCCGGTGACAGCATAGCAAGGAAGACAGTCGCAGTCTGTCTCGGACTTCCTAACCTCCTGAGCCACAAGCCCAGCACATTCCTGTTATGATGAGTCCTCCTGACAGCAGAATCATTCATTAGCACAAAATGGACTAAGACAGGCTTCCAGAGAGCAGGGACTCGGGTATGGGGAGAGACAAGAGGGAGAGGAGGGAAAGGAAAAGGAATTCATCTGTATTTGCTTCCTGCCTACATCTTCTCCTCACCTTAAATTGGAGTTATGCCATTAGTTTTCTCAAGTCTCCAGGTTACCAAGAGCAAATTTTATGATTTCTTACTCTCTATAATGACATGAACCTTCCGAAGAAATCTATCATCACTCTATTTGTATCCACACATCTATCTATCCTAAGCTTCCATCCACACACCCACCCATCCATCTCCTCTTAGTTCTGTTCCTCTGTAGAAACTTGACTGAAACATCACGGTCACCACCCAGGAGTCTAAGAACCAGACACAGGAGCATTTCAGCCATGTCCGCATGAGCGGTTTTCTGAGGTCTTGGTATCCGCTGCTTATGTCCCGCGAGACCCAGAGAGTGTGTTAACCAAAAGACACAATATCCATGTGTCCTGAGAAGGATGTCTTTAAAGAAAGCTGTTGAAAATAAAATAAATTCATCTATTATGTCACAGAACAACACATCTCAGGAAATGGGATGCTACCAAAAATTGTAACAGAAATAAGTGGTTTATCTGGCTACATACAAAATCAGAAAGATCTTTGGGCACAAATTAAGATTTACCTCCCACCACCCTGCTTATTAAAACCATCACAAACAGAATAAAATACACACAACAAACTGAAAAATACTGATCAATGAATGAATAAAGAAAATGTGGTGTTATGCATACACTTAGACATGAAGAAAGATAAACTGAGTCATTTCTAGGAAAACAGAGGCACTTTGAGACCATAATGCTAAGATAAAGAAGTCAGACACAGAAGGTTAAATATTATATGACCTATATCTGGATGCTGCCCCCTCAAACCCTAATACTTCTCAGTGGATTAGAAACTGATGAGATTATAGCTAAATGCAATGTTGAGAGGTGAAGCCAGGTTGGAGGAGGGTTCTGGGAGTGTGGCCCAGAAGGTTCTATCTTCCTCCTCCTCCTGCACCTCCCCCCCTCCACTCTCTGTCTCTCTGTCTCTTTCACTGTCTCTCTTTGTCTGACTTCTCTCTCCTTCCTGTCCACCACACCATGAGCAGCTCTCCTCCACCAGGCCCCCTTGCCATGCTACCTGAATTGGAGCAACCAACCATGGACTGAACCCTCTACAAACTGTGAGCCAAAATAAACTTCCCTTCCTTTAACTTGTAGGTGTTGGGTACTTTGTCTCAGTAATGAGGAAAACAACTAAGACAGTTTCTCTTACATAAGAAGCCAAAAGTACAAATAATTTGAAAGAGGGGTGACAATAAAGTAGGAGAGAGACTATGTGAAGATGGGAGAGACTCAGGTACAGGGAGAGACACGAGGGAGAGGAGGGGAAAGAGAATAAAAAGAGGCAAGATGTGAAAATATGCACCAGATTTCCACAATCTAGATGTTTATACTTTCCACAATGCATGTGTTTCTTACAAACATAGTCTAGTAACAATTTAAATAAACTGGAAAACAAAACATGTAATTTAAGTGGCAGAGAAAAAAAATCAATAACATAAACAGGTCTTAAACCTTCTAAAGAAAAATAAAATTTGTCAATGAAGTGGGGTAAAGATTACATAGTCTAGACAATAGCATGCAAATAACTAGTAAATATGAGACGCTGTTCAACCTTATGAATAATTGAGGCATGAAGAATTGGTATACATCACTTTTCTTCTAAAGCATCAACAAGAATTTAAAAGGCAAAGCTGACACTGATGAGTGTCTAAAGCACAGATTTTTCAGGTCTGGCTATGCAATAGAAGGCCCCAAAGAATTTATAAAATGTCTATGCCAGCATCTGCTTCTGACCATGAGACTTTTGCTGCTAAGGGGATCATCTCTCCATCATGATTCACTGGACAAATCCATGAAATACATGAAACGCTGTTTTCCGTTAGAAGATAGCAAGCAAAGAGAGCTGGTAGGTGACCTTCCAGCCACCCCGTTTGTGTTTCCATGGCACAGAGCAGAACAGAGAACCACGACAAACCCAGCAGGCTCACTGAGTTGAACAGAGACACCAGGCTTCCAGGAAGACAGTTTTCCAGACTGGGATTTTCTGGACAGAACACTAAAAGGAGGACGTTGCACACAGGGCCCTAGAAATCTTCAGAAGAGGCCCTTCAAATTGACTGAGTAGTGGTGACAGCAGCGTTTGTGGGGAGGGGGAGGCGAGGACACCAGTGAGCAGGCAGTGCACCGCGGTTCTGAGAACTCAGAAAGCGCCGTTGGGAGTGGCCGTGGTCACTGAGGAGGTGCTGACCTGGGAGTGGGACACGGAAAGGTGCTGCTGTTCTATCAGACAAAGTTTCAATACAATCCCAGAGGGATTTATTATCGGGCTAAGTAACTTAATTTTATACCCAACAAAAGCCATCCTAATTAAAGGATTACAACAAAATCTAGAATGCAACAGCATACAATATATACTGTTGGGCATAAAGTAAAAATTGACAAGCTTAAGAAATACATAGAGGAGCAGAAAATGATGAACTATAGAGGCAAAAGATGCTATCATAGGAACACAAAAAATGATGTTAGCTACATCCCCAGCCCCACTGAATGTATCCTTACAACTGAGTTATTTTCTTGTATATAAACCACATCAATAGGTTAACTAAAAATGTTAGTTAACCCTCCAGAACTTCCAATATAATCAGTTTGACTGAAGCCTCCTTTCCTGTGTTTTGGTTTTTATTTTGTTGTCAAGCTCTTCCTATTATTCTAACAAGAAATTGAAGTTGTCAGTCTCCGCTCTAGAGAAATCAGCTCTAGGGAAGTGTCAAGTATGGTTGGTAGGAAAGTAAATTAGTGATCTTTCCTAGCAGTTTAGTAATATCTATTCTAACCAGAGAGGTATTTATACTTTGATGGGAAGAATTCTATGAATTAATCTTAAGGATGTAGTCAAAGAGGTCCATTAATTGTTAATGTAAGTGTGTTCAGCATTATTTGTAATAGCCAAACTTTTAAAAAATTATATTTATATTTTCATGAAAAAAAGACAGTGGTCATACCACAGTACACTCATGCAGACATTCACGATACTCTGAATTTTAAAAATATTGCAATATACAGATGTATTTTTGATTGGAAAAACTGCTCATGATAAATTGCATGAAACTGTAGGTTGTGAAAAACAAACATATCTCAGTAAAGTGACATTTTATACAAGAGTATATATTTACCACAGATGTGTGAAATATTCTGAAAATTTTAACAAGAATTTTCTTCTGAGTGGAAGGATTTCAGTAACTTTTTCTTTCTTTACATTTTAACTCATGTGAAATGCATACAATAGGCAAGTATATTTATTATCAGAAAAAAACTTTTTGACTTTTGAAGAAGATGCAGAAGTGAAAAATAAGTCATTTATTTGTTTTCTTGAATCATTTTTTTAAATGTCCTTAAAATGACAGCTCTGCTAGACAGTGGGCATCGATGTGAGAACAGGAGTTTGATTATTAACATTCGAATCTCATCTCTTTTACTTCCTAGCAAGGGTACTGTGAGGAGTGAGTGTTGTTTTCAAAAACACTTCTTCATGTAAAAATGATATAATAATTGTGCGTACATATAAAGAGATTATTGAGGGGCTAGGGATGTAGCTCAGCCGGCTGTAGACTGAGCTCTCTGAAACCACGAGCCAAAATAGACCTCTTCGTCTTTGAGTTGTGGGTTTCAAGTACTCAGTGGTGCTGTGGAAATAGAAGGTCTTGAGTTCAGTATCTCAAGATCACATAAAAAAGGAAAAGAGAGAGAGAACTATGACCCCTAAATAAGGTCACAGGTAGGGACTCCTTCCTTGCTCAGCTTTACCACTGAGAATACAGAATAGTCACAGGTCAAATCCAAGACAAATAGTCAGGTGGAGAACGGAGGTGGCCTGAGGGGAGAGGTTAATGGTGTACACACCCAACTATGAGTCTTCTAGGGCCATGAGGGAGACCCAGAGAGGTCCCTGTGGTCAGTGAGGGAGTGGGGGGCTCAGTCAGTGCTGTGGTTTAAATACAAAATGTCCCCCAAAGCCTCCTGTGTGTGGAAGGTGATCGGATCATGAGATGCTATGCTTAGCAATGGATTTGTCATGGCCGAGTTCACAGCTGAGTGTGCTGTGGGGGGCAGAGCCTGGTTGGAGGGGTCACGGGGTACGATGCGATCTTGTCTCCAGCTCCTGCTCCTCTCTCTCTGCTTCCTGGATGCCATAACATAAGCAGCTTTTCCTCTGCCCCACTCTTCTGCCATGATGTTCCAGCCTTGAAGCAGCCGGCTGTAGACTGAGCTTTCTGAAACCACGAGCCAAAATAGACCTCTTCGTCTTTGAGTTGTGGGTTTCAAGTACTCAGCCCCATAGGTGAGAAAGTGACTTAGATAGTAGGCAAGGAGAATCACAGAGCTTGGGCAAGCCAGATTTAAATTTGCTGAGTAAAATCATCAACAGGCAAAACTACAAACCTACCATGAGCTATTATTTCATAAAATAAGAAGTTTTTTAAATTCAGACTAATGCTACTTCAGAACAAATAGCTATTCTTTTCCAGGGGTGGTACCAGAGATCAAACTAAGGACCTGTTCTTGCAGGCAGGTGTGGCACCACTGAGCTGCATCCTTGGACCCTAAATAATTGTTATTTTAATAAGTTCAATAAGTTTATCTTAGCGTTATGAGCAACCTGACCTTATCTTGCATCATTTAGTCCTGAACCAGAAGAGATCTTTACTGGTCCAATTTTGGTCCCTGCATGTGTGTGTGTGTAAACCCCATAGTACACCATTCTATTAACCCTGAATGTGATGAAGCATTTGAAAGGATTCTAAGTCCAAGAGCTACCTCTTAAGACTCACAGTTCCAACATTCTGCCCTCAGTATTCAGGATAGTTAGCAGTGGAAGCAAGGAGGCTGGTTACGAAGCATTCTTTTAATCATCCAAGCAAAAAGCCTTAAGGCCCCGAGTATTTCTCTAATGAGACAGATTTTTTATTTTTCCCCCTTGAAACTGAAATAGGCGCTGCATTTTCTTTTTAAATCTCCAATAAAAATAAAACTATGTTAGGTCACTGGATTCTATATTTTGGGTAATTGCCAACATCAATCTGATTAACTAAACCTGGTATTAGGCCAGGGATTCTATGTACTATGCTCTTCAGGCTTTTTTTTTTTCTGGATGTTTAAAAGAGATTTTCAGGGTTTTCCATACATAGTCCTTCAACCTTTTTATTATTGGTTGGGCATTCAGAACATATTGACACATCTTAAAGATAGTGCTGTGATCTGTGTGGGTCACAATGGTAAAATTTGATTATGCTACTGAAAAATTAACGTATTGTTGGTATTTTAATTAAAAATGGAAATGCATTTTAAGAACGTATTGTCTAAACTAACTCTATACTCATACAAAATAAATTATGATCAAAGAAGTATATTAAGACAGGAAGATGTTATTTCTAATGCAAGTGCAATTTGGAGTTCTGAAAATTGAGATCATCTTAAAAAATTAATTTAAGATAACTTTCACACATGCACATCTGTGGCTACCTTATAAATGAACTGTACAAACTACTTACCCAGTTACTGCCTCATAAATAAAGTATAAAAACTACTTGAGTTTTACCAGTTACAAGAGTTTCTGGAAAGTATTGAGAAGAAATGAATTACTACCTGCTCTTAACCACCAACAAAGGGAAAGTGCAGAGAGAAGATAAAGCAGGCGCAACAGTTTCATGTTTAAAATGATCCCCTTGGTATTAGTTAGTTGGATGATAACAATGATTGGAAAATCAAAATGTCTCCACATGCCTTGTTGATTCTGCAGAATGGAGATGTCTACTTTGTCTCTTACTTTGTGGATCGATTTTACTTTCAGTAAACATTTGCAGAATATTTATCGTGGCCTAGAAAAGAAACATTAGCATGCAAAAGGAGAGACCTAGAGATAAATGAAAACAGCACCGTTGTTACTCAGAGGAACTAACATGATGGGCCAGGCAGGGAATACAGCTATCTGTAATTACCAGACGGAACGAGATGGGGGACCGTGTTTAACAATAATTCTGGGTCATGGAGAAAAGCGCTCTCCATTACCAGAGCATCTGAAGACCCTTCTGTAATAGGTAGCCTTTGAGGCAACTCTTCAAGAATGTACTCAGTGCCAGTTCAATGTTCATTTGATATGTCAAAAGCGTCTCTAAAATCAATTTACTAAACAATGGACAAGTCACCTCATAGCTTCTGTCCTTCAACCAGGCTAGATGAAACTCTCAGGCGTTACTTCGCAGGTCTAACAACCTAAACTTGGCCTCATAATCTGGGAAAGCTGCTGAGAGATCTCAGCTCAAGCCCAGCGAGGCTGGTGGCTGCCTCGGGGCGGCCTCTCGACCTTGTCACAGGTCCTGCCTGGCATCCTCATCTGCGGCTCAGGGAGATCCAGCGGGAGCCACGCGGCCTCTCAATCCAAGAAATGACACCACCTATTCTGTTTTAGAACACAGTACAGAGGAGTACCTGTGAGAGTTAGGTTACCGGTTTAGGTACTTTACCATTGGGCAAAATTAAAAAGAATAAAAGTATGTATGTATTTACTGCAATGCTAGAGAGAACACAGAGTCTTCACAATGAACTATCCCCCAGCCCCTTTTTAATGTTTATTTTGACCAAGGTCTTTCTAAGTCCAGAGTTTCTCAGGCTGGGCTTGAATTTCCAATCCTCCTGCCTCAGCTTCCCAGAGTATTACAATTACAAGTGTGTCACCAAGCCCACAATGACTGTGAAATCTCGTGTGGAAGTCTAAAGTGGTAGAAGGTCCCAGAGGCACAGGAAACTGCTTCACAGTCATCCGGGGACCCAGGTTCCTGCCAGGCTGCTGCTCTTCTGTTCAGTGGGTACTGAGATCATCCGTTGGGTGAAATTGATTCACTACTGTGTACATGTTCCTCCCCTGGGAGAAGAGGAAGCGGTGAGGAGCCTGTGGCAAGATGTAACCCTGACACACCTCACCTGTGTTCACCTCTTTCTCCAAAGGTATCAAAGAAATGACGCACTCAGACCAAGAGTCAACTAGAACTGGGGCTCTATTACTTTTCAAAAGAGCCATGGCAGAACACTCAGTTGACCTTGAACTTCCTTCTTCACCTTCTGAGCTGCTGTGACATGTCTTGTGCTGCCAATGACACTAACCTGCTGATACGTGACTATAGGTCCTAGAGCATTTATAGGAAAATGAGATGGACATCCTTTTATGTACTTGGGCCAGTGATGGCCACAATTTTAGACACCAGGTGCTCAAACTGCAATCCCAAAACACACTTATTTATTGCAAAGTGCCAACCCAACAATTAAACCTGAATACTGAGGTTTTGGTTTAGGAAAGAACCCAAACTATACGTTAGTATTCTTAGTCTTTGAAGAAACACATGACAGAGCTTTCAGTGATATAAACAGCTTTGCAAAAAACGTCAAAGTTTGTGTTTGGTGTGCTTTTGCACAAACTCACGTGACCTTTGCTGTTGTCCACATGCTGATAATCTGGCACACCTTGGTTGGGGCAAGTTGGTTCTTGTGCCCACAGAGAGGATTGTGCATGCTGTGCCTACTGTAGCATGCATTCCATAGGTTTACCAGCAATGTCCTGCGACACTCAGACCATGGGAAGTATCTCACATACTACTACAATCAATTCATAAAACTATAATGAAAAGTAGGCATTATTATCCCCAATATGTAATGATCACAAAATCACATAGGAATGGAGACTGGATTGGCCCTCAGATCTAACTTGGATTCCCCTTTACTATAGTTATTCTTATCTATATGTCTTGATGTTGTAGACTGACAAAGAAACCTAGGAGTCATCCTTCCACTTTGGATCACTCAAATAAAATATCTTTTCCAATACTTAATAAAAATACGAAAACCACAAGGAAACTCAATCCATACATTGGCTTATTTCTTGTCCTTGCATAACTTATGATTGAATATAATGGTAATTCATAACTAAGCAATATTTGAGAAATGAACACTTCTAGTAAATACTAGATTTACCATTCCAGTGACCACACAAAGGAAGCCAAGCTTTCTGAGTGTGGGTGTGTGCGTGCATGAGTTGTGCATGCTTGAGTGTGCGTGTGTGTGCACATGCATGTATGCATGTGTTCAACTGAGAGCCCATTTTGTTTGGTCCTAAATCTCAAGTTGTGTTTTTGGGTCACAAAACTCTGCAAATAATCCTGGACCATAGGTGGGAATCCATATTTCAGTTTCGTAAATGGAAAGTGTCCTCCTCTTTGAAGGACACTGAGCATCCCAGTCTATCAAATAGATCCCTGATTGCTCCTTCCACAGGGTCAGGATGCAATTTGCAAGCAAATTGGAATCAGCATTGGGTTTTTAAAGAAAGCCTTCCCACAGTTGTAAACATCCTTAATTTTTACAGCAACACATTCACTTCAAACTGGACTCCTAATTATTGCAATATTTGCTTTAAAAGCCTGTGTTGTCGATTCTGCAAGGTTCAGACATCTGCTTCAAATCCAGAAATTTCTTTCCTTTCTCCAAAAGGTTGCTCTCCTCCAATTAGCCTCCGCAGAGCAGCGGGAGCGAGTGGGCTGTGTGGACGGGGTTCCGTGTTTACTGGCGCATTCCAGCCTCGTCCGCCTTTTCCCACATGGGACCTTAATAACCACTTCGCCTGTTGGGACCAGGACCAAATAGCCTTTGAAGTACAAAAGGGATATGTTCTGAATCTTTTAAAAAACACACTCTTGCAAGTCTTTGGTGTATCGCACAGAAAGCCAGCTCACCCAAGAACACATTCTTTGACACTTCACTTTTAAGTATTAGAACTAACTTGTCCATATTGGTGGAAGAAAGTTTTGATGGTGTTGGGTCTGGGGTTGTCTGGGAGGCTGATTTCTGAAAATCTGAAGCACAGCATGCTGGAGGCTGCCTGGCCGGGGCTGGGGGTCACAAGCAGCAGCTGTTGTTATCCAAAGCCAAGTGGTGGGTGGTACTGATGGTGACCACTGATGCTTAAATCTGTCTTTCATCCCAAATAATCTCAAAGCCCTAAAGAGTGCCCGTACATGAAATGCTCTGATGAGTTATTCCAACTCCAAGCCACCCCCCTCCAGAAAACCTGTACCAAAAAAAAAAAAAGAATCATTGGTTGAAGCTTTGGAAATATGTCATTTTAGAACTCAGCGCTGTTAGTCTGTACAAAGTGACTTTGGATGCTATCATTATTCTGCGTCTAGTTTATGTCTACCTCGGGGGCTCATTTGCCCCCGCTGTGTGGTAGGAAGCGTTGGGATGTTGAGGTACTGGTTAGCAGTCCATCTGCAAGGTTAGAGCCAACAATCCACAGACGAGAAGAAAACAAAATTTCAGTTTTGTACTCATGATGTCAGTTTAAGGATCAAAGTACAGATACAGTGATTTAGTCATTTTCTTGTCCCTGGGACAGAATAGACACAATACTGACATCTACAACTCAAAGGAGGAGGAGTTTATTTTGCTTCAGATTTTCAGCAAATGAACAGGTGGCCCCAAAGCAGAAGGGCCTGTCAGACCCAGACTGCTCACCTCACAGCAGCCAGGAAACAAAGAATGAAGGAAGGAGAGCGGGACAGGAGCGCGTCCTTCCAGATCAAGCCCTGTGACCACTGCAGCCAACCCTTGCCTCCATCCAGGGCCTTCAGCCCTGAACTCATTATGGATGAATCGACCAATGAGCACAGGACCCTGCGATACAAATGCCTGCTACATACTTGAGATTTGGGGGACATTTGAGGTGCAAACCGTGGTACCTCTGGCCTCCAAAAGACTTGAAAGGACTTGATCCATCATAAATAGTCAGGAAAGTCTTAACAGTTTTATTACTGCTGAAAAGTCCAAAGTGTTCTCTAAGACTCAAGGCAAATGCTTAGATGTGAGCCCCTGTAAAAATACAAAAGAGAGTTAAATACTTCCAATACACAATGGCACAGGTGCACCTTCCCATTCCAAAGGAGGGAAATGGAGGGATAGAACTGGGGCAAAGCAACACCAAAACACCAAAACCCAGCAGAGGAAGCACTAAATCCTGCAGCTCCATGGCCAGAGCTCATGAGTTTGTGGTGAGATGCGAACCCTAAAGGGATTGAGCAATCTTGCCCCTGTGGCATTGCCCATTGCAGCCCTGATGGGCCCTGTCTTGGGATGGCTCTGTTCACTGCCAGTGGCTTCCATAGCAGATGTTCCGCGATCCCTGTATCTCTGACTTCTTTTGATCCCCACTGCGCTTTTGGGTTCATTCACAACTGCTCTTTGTGGAGCACACTGCCTGGACTCTGACTCTCTTCCTAACTCTTACATTCAGTGCAGCCGTAAAGCCACACCACGTGCATGACACCAAAGTCCTCCATCGACTTGACCAGTAGCCTGGCCCCTGGGTCATGGCTTCAGCGGCCCCTGGGTGCCTGGATGGCCAAGCATGATGAAATAAATCCCAGAGAACCAATTTCCCTTTCAGCCCTGAATGGGTAGTGTCCCAGGTACTCTCTTCTCAAAAACAAAGATCTTTGGAATTCTACATGCTTAAGACTGCACAGGCCAAGGTCTTGATATTTCCTGAGATGCCTTCAGGCTGTCTCTCCTGCTGTCTTGAGACAAAGTGCTTGGCTTCTTTTTAACGCTAACCCTTCAGCAACCATTGTCTCATCTGCGCACTTTGCAGAGCTTCCTTTCTGATGAAAGTTCCAAAGTTTCACCTCTGCTTTTTGTTCCTGATAATAACTGCAGATCTAGCTAAAAACAGACAGAAATACCCAGGCTACCTTCTGAACGCTGGGCTGCTCTGAAGTTTTCACTGCCAGATTACTTTGTCCACATCTCCCATAAAGGCTTAGGATATGGGTAAAATACAGATAAATTTTCTAGACAGCATATACACAGGACCGCTGGCCCGGCTGCCAGAGGGTTTCTTGTTTCGGCTGGAAACTTTCTGAGGCTGGCTTTCAGTGTTTGGGCTCCTTTCCGCACTCTGCTCTTCTGAATTCTGACCAAAATCTGAAGCTCAGCTTGCAGAATTCTAGCCCCTTTCCCGCCAGCAGCTCTACATCTTTCTAAAGTGCTCCCACAAATCAGTTGAAAGGCTTCAACCACCTAACCCATGGTTTTCTGGTGTCAAAATCTGTCGTAGTCATTTCCCCATTGCTGAGACAAAACATTCAAAAGGCACAACTTGAAGGAGTGGTTTATTGTATTTCATTTCAATCCACGGTGAGCTGTTCTATGGCAGAAAAAAGTAGAGTTAGTGGCAGAGAAAAGCTACTCGATCATGGCTGCCAAGAAGCAGAGAGTGAAGAGAGGAACCTTCCAGGCCACGCCCCCGGTGACGTCATGCAAAGGGCCCCACCTCCTACAGCACATTCTGCCGCGAACTCATCCATAGATGAACCCCCGGATGAGCACAGCCCCCCGTGATCCAGTCATCTTCAAAAACACATGAAACTTTCAAGGAACATTTGAGTTTGAAGCCAGAGCATTCTCCTGCAATAATAGCTCTCTTTGAATTACTTGCTTGCTTGAATTGTATTACAGCCTCCAATAATATCAGTTCTTACCATCATCCAGAAAGAACCCAAATCCCTAGCTAGTGCATCTCCTCATTAGCTTCTGTCTTAACGCTCCTCCTTTCTTACCTTAACTACAATAGCATTTTCTATCAACCCTTCATTTACTGGCTATATAATCTTTGGTAATTTCTAAGCTTCTGTCTACTTCTCTGCAATATGGAGATGATAATGCCCCTGGTGACCAGCGGCAAGGGAATCACCAATAGAGTTTTAAAAAAGAGATAATCAATTGCTTTTTGTTTTCTTCCTGTACTTTCCACCTCCTTTTTCTTTCCTCCCTCTCCTTCCCACTTTATCTTTTTATTTTCTCCTTTCCTTTGTTCTTTCCTTACCTTCTTTCCTCTTTTACTTTATTTCAATATAAACACCACTTCCAAGCCTCCACCGTTTCATGAAGAGAGGGTATAAATAGAAAGTGGAAATGATCTCTGGGCTCTGCGAGCTACAGACCACTGGGCAAGTTCAGGGAAGGTGCATGTCAATAGGCCAACATGGCGGCAGGGTACGACAAGATGCAGTGGAATGACCATGGTGACTGATAAGTCTCCTAAGGACACCGACAATCAGGTGGGCTTTGAGGTAACCTCTAAGCTGAAAAAAGCAAAGGCCATGGAAGAGGCCTGTGGGCCAGAAGAGTATCATCAGTCAAGAACTTGGAGTCATGACGACAGAGAGGAAAAAGGCCAGGACCGGAAGTCTTTAATCAGTTACCTACTTGTTCCCTTTCTTGGAGGGAAAGTTTGTGAGAGAAGAAGCCTCAGGACACAAGGATCACTCTCCTAGCTGTAGCTTGTCAGTTTGGCTGTCTGTTTCTAATGCACATTCAAGTGGAAATTTATACTGTGCTGTTGAATTCATGGCACGATGTTACACGTTAGGAGAAAGATGCTGCTATGGAGGGTTATATTACCTGTGTTCCCCCAAATCTTAAATCCAAAATATGAGTTGAATCTTAATAAATTGAATGTGACCTCATCAAAGATTCAATTTAAACAGCTCCTACTCAACTTCCCACTTGGCCTAAAACATCCCTCCCAAAAAAGGACAAAGAGATAAAAGCACTTTTGTTCATACACATTTGCTTCTTAATACTCACACCAGCCATATCAAGCTGTGGCTGTAATTAATTGCATTGTACAGACCTAAGATTAAGTTGGGCATGGTGGTACTCACCTACCATCTCAGCACTCTGGGAAGCTGAGGCAGGAGGATCACAAGTTTGAGCTGGACCTTGAGTAATTCAGGAAGACCCTGCTTCAAGGTTAAAAAAAAATAAAAAAGGACTAGGGATATAGCTCAGTCATTGAGTTCAATCCTTCATACAATAAAAAGAAGAAAGAGGAAGAAGAGGGAGGGGGCAGAAGGAGGAGGGGGAGGAAGAAGGAAGAAAGTCAGGGGAGGGAAGGGGGGACAGGGAAAGGAAACCGATGTCAGAATGTAACCCTTACCTGCCCTGGCCCCACCTGCAGAGGCAGAGGAAGGTGGACTCCAGAGTCTATCCTACTGCCCATGCTACCAGCAAGTCAGCTGGCTTCAAGTGTTAGAAGCCCTGGTTCCAAGACCTCTCTTTCATCTTACATAGGAACCCTGGGGACATTTCTTTCTGGCAATAAGCAGGCGTTATTGTGCACAGCTGGACGCCTGCTACCTTTCCTCCTAGGGACAGCACTGGTGGGGCGGTGCAGGCTTTTCCTGAGCCCAGAAGTCACTGCGTTTGTGGAGCCTCTGTCCTCCCTGCCTGGGAAACCCAAGAATCTCGACGCATCTGGACTGCCGAGCCCCTACCCATTCACTTAGTTCACCTGCCTCCTCGGAGGTGGGAGCACCAAGCCTGCGGTCAGGGCGGGCACAGAGGGCAGGCGGCACAGTGGGCAGAGAGCAGGTGAACCTGACTTGAGGCCTTGACTCCTTAGGAAATGACTGATTTGTATTTTATGTGCTTGTTATTTCTTACTTTCTTAATTTTTTGATTGATATTACTATAATATGTGCACTAGTTTTCCATTATTATATAAAATTTTTCTAAAGCTTAGCAGCCTGGAACCTTAATACACTAGGTGGGATCCAAATATATGGCAAATAGCTAAACTTTTTAAAAATATATCACAGTAAAAGACACACTCCTCATCATTCCCCTCAAAATCTTCCTTCTTGTTTCAAACATATTTATTGTACTTTCTTCTCACTTTCTTGAGTCTGCTTCTCTGAGTGTCTCTATGAGATTAAATGAAAAGCACAGTGATTTCTGCTGCCAAAGGTCACCCAGCAGAAAGGCAGCTCATAAAAACATAACACTGTGTTATCAGTCACCGGATGTGGCACTGTGTGACTTCCGGCTTTCCCCCAAAGTCACAAAGACCACAAAAAGGAGACATTTTAAATTCATTCAGGACATGGAAATAGAACAGTTCAGCTAAAGACCCTCATGAGAGAGGACTTGAGAGTGGATGCAGAAAGCAACAAGGCTGATGGGACAAGTGTGTCAGAGCCAGGGGAGAATTTTGAGAGGACCGTGGCAAGGGTCTGATTGTAACACTCTTCTAGAAAATTAAACATTCATCATGTTCCCATCACCTGTTGGACTTTTATTTCTTCTGATGGCTGTGGGCCTCGAGCTTGGAAGCAGCTTAGCCACAGGCTGCAGTGTGAGGTCACCAGTGGTTGCTGTGACTGTAGCTGAGGACCCACTACAAGGGAGACTCCACTTGCTTCCGCTTGGTAGTGGCTGTGGCAGGTCGTCTCTCTGGGGGCCATGCATCTTCACAGGATGATGGCTTTTGCTTCCCTGGGAGCAAGGGCCCCAAAGCGGAAGTTGTGACTGAGATCCAGTGACGTCATTTCCCATCACTTCCATTGGTGGGTCGTCCTGGTGGCACAGGCCCAATGGGAGGTGCCTGTGATGGTTCTCTAGGCCTCTTGGCTGCCCATGATTCGTGTCCCACTGACATACCAAACATGCCCAGTCTTTCCCTGCCCTCCAAAAGCACAGCCTGTCATATCTGCAGCTCCACATCCAAGAACTCATCACCTAAGTCAGGTCCATGAGCAGATAAGTCCTGTAGTCTGTTATCTTAAACACAACTTCCCCAGGGCTGGAGAACTGCAAGAATTGTAGGCTCTGATCACCCTCTTGCATAAACCCAGAGCACAGTACTGCAGGCGGCACAGGACACCCATGACAGACACCCGAGCCCGGGAGAGGGAGACACAGGGAATGCTGGCAAGAGTAGCCCTGGAATGCAACCGTGCTCCTGTTGAACATCCACTGAGCATGACTTGCCTTCCTCCCACTGATGGGCCGCAATCTGTGGCTCTTGCCTCCATGAGCTCTGAGATCCACTCTCTTCCTTTTCCAGGAAACACAGCACAACTTGCAGCTGAGAGCTTGTCGAGATCTGCTTCTCACCTGTAGAAGGTGAGAAGACACAAAAGAGTGTGCAGACACTCTTTCTATGAACACCTTCACCTCCCTGTCCTTGCCCATCAGCCTTGCGGTTGTCCTGGAAATCAGTTCCTTGCCATGTGGACCTCCCTCATCCGAGAAGCTACCTTCCCTCAGAGCAAAGGATGCAAAGGGACAGAGTGGGCATGCACAAGGCACATGTCCTGGCAATGACAGTGACTCTAACTGAGACCACAAAACCACACACTGTGATCCTCACAGTACACTGTTGGTTACAGAGATTGGCCCTCTTCAGGGTCAGAGATTATGCAAGGACATGGAATCGGAGGTGGAGGTGATGGGGACCATCTTAGACACATCCTCCTCAGGTTCTACTGGGAAATGAATAATGATATCTCTTCTAGGTTGAATGTGTCTGTTCACACTCCCGGTAAAGCCCTGACCTACAATGAGACTCTATTTAGAGACAGATCTATGATGAAATGTTGAAGGTTAAAGGAAGACAGAAGGTCCTAGGGTCATAAGACACCTTCACCAGGAAGGGATGATATACCTGTGCTCACTAGAGAAACAGATTTAACGCAAGATACATAAATACATAAGGATTACAAGGTCAGCTCACAATGGCCACCCACAGAGCCCGAGGTGAAAAAGTGCAGAAGCCTGTCCACCGGAGATCTGAAGGATCCAGTCACAGGTCAAAGGGCTGGAGCTCTCTGTAGAGTCCCACACAAGGCTGTTCAGGCTGAAGAGTAGGCACCACAAGCCTGGAGACAATGTCCAAGGTGAAGCCAAAGACTGGAGTTCCTTCAAAGAAGCAGCAGGGAGCGTTGCTTCTTTGTAGCCTTCTGACTCCACTCAGGCCGCGAGCCCCTTAGGTGGTACCAACCACCCACATCCAGTGTGCTCTTCCCCTTCAGCGAGTCCACTCGGCCACACCCAGAGCAGCTCGTCAGATCAGTCAGGCGTTTCTCACTCAAGCTGAGCCAGCAGTTAACTATGGCAGATGGTGACCTTAGAAGAAGAGACACCCAGGCTTGCTCCTGCTGTGTGACCGTCCACACAGTGAGATGGCAGGGTCTGCGTGCAGGGAAGGGAGCCCTCACCGGGCAGCCAATCGGCAGTGTAAACCACTCAGCCTAATATTTTACTGTAATACCCCGAGCCAATGCAAGGAATGTTTGTTAGGGTTTCATCTGTATAACTTCTGAATGCCTTAAGTATTCCAATATAATTCCTGTATAGCAATGAAGTTTTTCTCTTTAACAAATCACTCATTTACTCAAAAGTGATGTGTTTTTAATACTCTTCAAGAGTATACACATACATACACAGAGAGAAAGAGAAATGCAGAATGCCAGGAACATTGTAAATAAGAAAAAATCTTGGCAACAGTGATCCTAATTTTCACTCAGAAGATAAAGTCCCAGAGTTTCCAGTCAGAAAGGAAATCTGTCCAGCTGAGTCATGGGGGGAGAGACCAGAACTGGTGCACTTTCCACAGGTCTACGCCGTTTTTGTGATTTCTTTTGCCATCGATTTTCAATTTAGTTGTACTATGATCAGATAATACATATTGGGGTCATTTCAATTCCTTTTCAATTACTTACGCATGTTCTATGAACTAGGATGTGACCTTTATGGGAGAACATCTCTTGTGCAGCTGTGAAGAATGTGTACTCTGATGTTGTAGAGTGGGACACCCGTAGATGTCTATTAAGTCCATTTATTCAAGGATTTGGTTCAGTTCTGATATTTTGTAGGGTTTTTTTTTATCCAGTTGATCTGTCTATTTATGACAGTGGGTTATTGAGGTCCCTCATGACATGATATTATTTGATTTTTCAAATTCATTATTTGTTTTACACAGTTGGGTGTGGTAGTGCATATGTATTTGTGACTGTGTACTCTTTCTCTCGGACAAGTATGTAGTTCCCCCTAACAAGTATGTAATGATTGTCTTTTCTCTTGAAAAGTCTTAGCTTAAAATCTACTTTATCTGCAAATAAAATAGCTACCCCTGCTTTTTCCAGATACCCAAAGCACTGTACTGTTTTCTATCCTTCGACTTTCAGAGTATGAGTTCCTTTTTGAGTTAAATTTGTTTCTTGTAAGCAGCATATTGTTGGCTCTTGCTTCTTGGTCCATTCTTCTAGTCTATTTCTTTTGATTAATGAATTAAGACCATTTATATTGATGGTTATAACTGATACATATTAACTTACCTGTGACGTGTTATTTTCCTATTATTCGTCCGCCCCTCACCCCATCTAATCACTTGCCTTGCCTGGAAGATTCATTCTACTGGGATTTGTGAAGTTGTAGTCCTCATTATCTCTTCGAGAATCTCCTTCAAAACATTTTGGAGTGCTGGTTTGGTTTTCATGAATATTTCTTCATGTATTCTTTGCCATGCAGATATCTTATTTCTCAGTCAATTTTGAATGTTAGTTTTGTGGGATATATTAAATTGAGTTGGAGGTTGTTTTCTTTTAGGGATTGAAATACTTCACCAGAAAGCTCTCCTTGGCTTAAAGGTTTGTGCTGAGAAGTCTGCCATCATTCTGATGGGCTTTTCTTTGTAGGTGACCTGTTTCTTTTCTCTATCAGCTTTTATTATGCTATTCTTGGCATACAAGGAAGATTCTACTTTGGGAAATAATGTTGAAATACAGTTTCTACCTCTGCTTCCTCCTCTTTCTCTTCCTCCTCTACTTCTGCCTGCTCCAGATTACTCTTCTTGGCTAAAGGAATGCAATCAGTAACAGCAATGGCCTTCAAGCACAATCTAGAAAATGACAAACTATAGTAACTGCTAATTTGTCACCTTTAACCACATGAACAAGATCTGTAGTGACATAAAAAAATCTGAAACAAACCAGGAAATTGTATACAATAAATATCCCCCTCAATATAGTGATTTTACTCTCAGAGGAGAGTATTTAAAAAGGATTGGGGGGCATTGAGAAGTACAAGAAGAGAAAGAGGTTAGAAGCAAGACTGGAGGTCGAAGGAAAAGTGTGCGAGTTCTGGGAACAGATGAAGACAGGAAGGAAAGAAGGAAGAAATAGAAATGAGAACAGAACCAAACAACAAATAAAAACTAGAAACAATATTTATAATCATTTAGAAACAAGAACAAACCATCATGGAGAAGAAAAATAGCCTAGTTCAGGGAGTGTCTCTGCTCTGTGACTAGTGGACAAAGGGGACAGACAGAGCTCAGAACCGTGTTGTCTGATCCCCACACCTGGCAGCAGAACTGGTGGATAATCCCAACAAGCCTGCCGTTCAACTCCACTAAAGTTCAGGCTGATCCTGGTTTCTGGCTGTGAGGCTGGACCCCAAGTTGTTCAGCCCACAGCTGTCCAGGTCTCTCTTCTCACCACAAGCATGGCTCTGACCCCGGGTGTCTCCCAGGGCTCTGCCTCATCCTGACACTGGGAGCCCCGAGATGCAGCCAACTCACTGCTGTTCTCAGTCCCAAGTTCAGCTGGCCCCTTTCCAAAATGGTGACCCAGCCCATCACCCTCTCTGGGGTCTTTTAAAGCCAGCCTTGCGGAATGCAAGGGCCCACCTTATCACGGCCCTGCTGGTCTCTATGCTTTCCTTCGTTCACAGTGTCCAGATACTCATCCTTTTCCTTTCCAATATACAATCCTTCCTACCCTAGAGACCCACGCTCCAGCCACTGCAGTCTGCAGTATCTACCACTCTGTCCCACTGGTGCATCTCTCCATGGAGGCCTCTGGAATCGGCAGTAGTCCCCACACCCTGTATGTTTCCTCTGTCTCACGCATCGAGCTGAGACACAAGGAGAAAGCTTTGCTGGCCAACGTGTTCTGTTGTGTTGAGATTTCCCTCCTTGCTTTCCCTGTGGGCCCCAAATCTCACTTCACATACTTCGTGTCCCCAACTCCTCTCTTCCTTCTCCTCCCCACATTGTTACCTTCTGGTGGCTGACTTCAGGGCTCGGAGGGGCTGATTTGCTGCTGCTCCCTGCTCTGCCGTCTTTCTGGAAGTCCCTTCACTGATGAATTTAGCGCCTCCAAGGCACAGTCACTGCTCCAAAGTCCAGTCTCTGCATACGAGACTTTATTGGACACCATAACTATAGCATCACAGCATCTCAATGTGGGGTCCCTAACCCTTCCCCACATGAGCCAGTTAACTCCAGTGGTGTTGGCCATTCAACTTAAACCTCGGGCCCCTGGAACTGTGTGAGCTGAGGAAAAGGATGGAAAACAGGTTCTTGTGTCGCAGCCCAGTTGTGTGTTACAGTGGCCACCGTTCAGGGGCCTCATCTCAGAGGGCTCAAGTCTAGATGTCTCACAGTTGTGCACTTTTTACTCCCTCCCGGAACTCTCTTACTGTAGCGGATCAGGTTTCAGTCCAGTCCTGGTTGTCACCTGAGTCTCCTTAAGCCTGCCGGTGAGGACGCAGAGACTCACGTGGGGCTTGTCAGTTGGAGACCTGGAGCAGAAGAATGGATGTTGCTGAGATGCTGTGGTGCCGGCGCTGTTGGGAGCTCCCCAAGTAGAAGGCAATGAGTCCTAACACTCCAGGGCTTCTCCGCGTAAGAAGGCAGGGGCTATAAGCCAGAGGGTGACACAAGGGTGACAGAGAGCTGCAGAGCAGGATGGGCACACAGCCAAGAACGTGATCTGCTCTTCTTGTGGTCTGGGAACTGAGTCACAGAAATGGCCTGGAGCGTGGCTCTGTAGGACAGGAAGGATTGTATATCAGAAAAGGAAAAAGATGAGTATCTGAACACTGTGAAGGAAGGAAAGCATAGAGACCAGCAGGGCAGTGAGAAGATGGGCCCTTGCAATTCGGGTAGCACCGCAAGGCATGATGGGAGCTCAGGCATGGGGGGTGGGGGGCGGTAATGGTTCGCCGGCTTAGGGAACACAGATCTGATGAGGGATGCTGTGATGACAGCAGCAATGCACTCCGAGTGCCTCGGAGAGTCTGCCCCTCAGAACGGAGACCGCACAGAGGACTCTCAGTCTGGAAGCGGGGAGGATGGTGCGAAGGGGGCGTAGTTCCCGGGGTGGGGGGCGCTAAACGATGGAAGGAAGTCCAGCCACAGACGCGGAAGCTGAAGAGGAAGCCACGAGCAGAACATTCAAGAGGTGGACTCCAGGGACAATGTCCTTCGACGCAGCTCCAAGGTGAAGCTGGTGGCGCCTGGAGACGCTGATTAAAAGAAAAGGAGAAAGGAGCTCAGCTCGGGCTGAAATCGCAGACTTGGACCCGCTGCGCGAGACGTGGACGGAAGAAGGAGCAGTTCCTGCTGTGGCCGGGAAGGTGCTCTGCGGTCGTCAGGAAGAGGAAGTTCCGCCTGGCCCCGGGACTTCGTCGTCCTGGGGACCATCGTCCTGGGGACCGTGGGGTCCAGGCCACGCAGCCCAGCTGTGGGCGGCCTCTCAACACAGCCGGACGTTTTATGTACCGAATGCTTCCACTTTGGGAAATAATGGTCAGGGTGCAGCTTCTACTTCCTCTTCCTCTTCTGCTTCCTCTGCTTCTTCCTCTTTTTTCTCTTCCTTTTCCTCCTTCTCTTCTTCTTTTCCTCTTTCTGCAGTACTAGGGATTGAACTAAGAGCCTTTGAATTGAGTTACACCTCCAGCCCTTTTTTAGATTTTTTATTTTGAGACAGAATATTGGTAAGTCACTAAATTACTCATGCTGGACTCAAACTTCTGAAGTATTCCAAAGCCTGTGAAAACCAAAAGAGGGACAGAGAACTCAGACAGATTTATATAAACAGCGCTACCGATAAAAACATCTAAATAATTTTAAATGGTGGCATAATCTGAATGTCTGAGTGATTATTTTATCTCAGTTGTGTTATCATTACCGCGAGGGATGATGTGTGCTCATCTTTTCCTGGCCGTATTCACACAAGGCCGGGCACAACCAGATCCCTGCTCCAGCCCCATCTTCACAACTCAAGGCCCCTCGAGCACACAGGAGTCAGAGTGGGCGATGTCCCATCTGGCGACCAAATATGACACCTCTGGCTCTTGCTCAGGAAATCAGGGTGCTTTGGAATTTACAGGAAACTGTGGAATTTTCTGAACTGCATACAAAAATGCACCTAAATTCCATGTGATGCAGTAGTTCTCCTCTAGCCTCCTCCTGAGAGAGAGAAAAACACCATGTTACAGAGATTGATACATGCTCATGTTCATGCTGTCTGCATCCCATGCACACAGCAGAGTGCTGCTCTTCCATAAAGAAGGAGAAACTCGAGTCATTTGCAAGAAAATGGGTGCCTCTTGAGATCATAACGGTAAGTGAAATAAATCAGACACACAAGCTTAAATATCACATAGTTTCTCTTATATGAAAAACTCAATATATAAATAAAGTTGAAATAAAAGACAAATAGTAGGATGTAGAGAGATAGATGTTTCTCAGATGGGAAAGGGAGTAGCAGACTGGGGAAGGAAGGGGAAAAGGATAAAAGGCATTAAGCTGCGTGAAAACATACCAATCTTTCCACAAGGAATGTAAACATTATGTACTGCAAACACGTGCTAATAAAAGCAAATAAACAAGAACTATTTGGGTCCATTTCTGATTTCTTAGACTGATTCACACATTGCTATGAGGAAAGACATTTGGGAGGCAGCCTGCAGACTCTCTTTCGTGTTGAACAGTCCTGATCTAGTCCTTGCTCTAGAATCATGAAATGTGCTGCACTCTTTACATCTGTTTCCAGCAATACACACATGCTACTGTGCTGGTGGAACTCGGTAGGAGCCCAGTGTGCCCAGAAGCACAACGCTGCTGTCGTTCCGGACGTCCCATGGGGCCTCAGCAGCCAGGGCCATATGTGGTTCCGAGGACACACCACCCACATAGCTCACAGAACAGTGACTGTTGTATCTTTCAGAAAATGCACCCTGCAGGACTTCACAAAGATGACAAGGTCAGGCAGGACACGGAGAGACTGGCGAGGAGGCACAAGCTCATTGCTTAAACTCAAACCGGTCGCTTCTGTTTAAGGACACACAGTGTGAGGGACAGTTAAGAAACCACACGGTGGGTGTTCCTGGAACCCTGGCATAGCAGGGCTTCTCGGATCTCGTGCCTGACCGATCCCTGATAACGCTGTTTTATCACTGCGGGCTCTGCTTTTCCTTTGGTTAAACTTCCTCTAACCACACTGGGCAAAGCCATTGTCCCGCAAGGGAAGAATTATGCAGTGGGAAACTGCTTCGTTGGGAGGGTTGATTATGGCCATTTATCCTGGGGCCCAGATCACAGCCAGAAGCCCTCTGCAGAAGCAAGCTTTCTCCTGAGTTGTGAATCATGCTTTTGACTTGTCAAGGGGGATGACTAAGGGAAGATGCCATTCCTGTCACTGCAGGGCCCAGAGCTCATAATTCTTCCAGCCTAAAGGTGTCATGCGTTTCTGGGGTACCCGGAAGTTGGGGGCCAGTGGCCTGCGGTCTTGTGACCTGTTGGGACACCCACCGTTCTGATCACTCACAGGCCAGACTCAGCGGCCAGAAGCCCCTGCCTATTTCATCAACTAGCTCAAAACTTTAGGCAGGAGGAAGAAAACTTACTCTCTGCCTTCTCTTGCTCTGTGCACTGGGAAAGGGATTACTATGAAGTCCTTGTTCAACTGTACAGTTTTGCCTAAGCTCTGGGGACTGGAGTTTACCCTGAGTGAATCCAGACGCCTCTGGGCTTCTCCGGGTGACCCAGAGCTCAGGCTGCACTGGTTTGCACTTGAGTCTCTGCATGTTCTCCTGGCATCCAGCAGCCCTGCTCCTGGTGTGTGTGCCTTGAGCAGACTGTATTTTCTGTCTACAGAGAGCAAAACACATCCTAAAAGATAGGGCAAGTGCATCTGATGGCAGCTAACTGACCAAGATTGGATTCTGGCCCTGCCACTCAGGGCAGGGGCTCTGGCAGAATCCTTCATCTCTGTGAGCTATGGTCTCGTCCCTCTACAATGGGCATGGCACGGAGACCTAGCTGGCTCGGGATGTCAGGAGCACTGCATGAGGAGGGTTGTGGGCCACGCACAGGGTCTGCCTTGGGCAGAGGGAGTTCTATGGTCCTTGTGGGCTCCCCGGGGTCCTGAGATGCTGAACAGGACCACAGCCAAGCATGAAGCACACACCAAGCCACTCCCGTGAAGAAAGGAAGTGGGCTGAACAGTGTATTCTAAAACCCAAAGGTGTCTATTTCATCCAACTGACCCACAAGCTGAATCAACATTCCCACCCTTTCCCCTGCTGAACCAAGTACCTGACTTCAGAAATCGGCAGCCTCTGAATTTTTCTGCTCCGGGGAAATTTCTCCGAGTGCCACAGTCCATTGATCAGTCCCTTCACTCTTCCTGACTCCAAGGTACTTGAGCAGGAGGACCACGTCTCACGCACGTTCCTTCCCGGCGCGGTGCCTGGAATATGACAGCTCGCTTTCCGAATGACTGTTCAGACACCACTGTTCCTGACAGTCTGCTCTACACTGTTCCTTAATAACTCACTCCTCTGACCTCCAGGTCAGGCTTCCATGAAAAATGACCTGCCTCTTTTCTTCCCACCATTGAAAAGGTGTGTTTGAAGTCTCCTCTTTGAGCGCTTCCTACTTCTTCCAGGAATGAATGACAAAGGCTCCCGCCCACTGTACTCCATGCTCTGAGTCTCTGATGGCTTCCTCCCTCCACCTTGGGTCTTTCCTCTTGTCCTTTCCTCTCCCACATTGCTTTGCTGTACCCACAGCCACTGTCCAATTACTATGGAGCCTTCAGGGTGGGCTCCCACATTCCTTTCCCTGTGATGCCCTGAGCCTCCCTTTGTCCTTTGCCTCCTCACCACTTTCTAATTCTTCTTACTCTGGTCCTATGAGAGGGACTTGGGCTAGTAGTTCGTCTCATGTTGTGACCTACTCTCCACAGAGGAAACTGTAGCTGAGGAATCCACAAGTGCAAACACTACGGCAAAAAGAACAAGTGAGGAAATGTTAGATGGGTAAGAGATTTCAACAAAAAAAATTGAAGACCGAAGTGGAAAGAAGAAAAGCTGCGAAGGAGAATGTCTTATCCTCTGAAGGGCTTGGAAACAGAAGTCCCAAAGACCACTAGGTGGCAGGATAGAGGGTGTGGATAGGAATGAAATATATTCTGTGTGTCCCAAGGCCCCAGGAATGTGAAACTGTGGGGGAGGGGAGAGAAAATGATCAAAGCACATTATATGCATACACAGATCTGCCAGAGTGAAGCCCATTGGTCTAGAAGGCCAATAAAGAAGAGTGGAGCAAAAAAAGAAAATAAATGGAAAGAAAGAAGGGAGGCAGGGGAGAAAGAAAAAGAAAATCAAAATGGGAAATTCAAAATTTCAAATCTCCAAAATAGCCAGACAGGACTCCACAGGTTATTGTTTTAGAGAACCAAAATGGTGAGTTGTGAACTTGGAGATGCCAGGCGAGGTGGGGATGAAACACAGTGTCGATGGCCGAGAGTCAGAGGACGTGGCGCCCACCTGGTACCTCTGACTCGTGCCGGAGATCCCGACCTTCAACCTACCCCAGACTACATGACCCTGACAAGAGCCATCAGGCCAGGACCATCCTCTGAGTGGCTCTGTGAAGGTCTCATGGTCGGAGGAGACAGCTGGACAAAGAAGTGAGCAGCCTCCTCTACTGCGGGCAACCAGCCCAGCACAGGAAGGGCCACATGTTGGGGTGTGGGCTGATGGGTAAGCAGAGCGTGGCTGCTCAGAGACATGGTTAAGCAGCTGAATAAACCAATGATACCCACTGGGCTGTTGTGCATCCCCTCCAGGTTAGCACCCCTTGGAAACTCCCAGTGATCAGTGTGCTCCCCGTGCCAGTTTGTTTGTTTGTTTTGTTTTGTTTGTGGTAGCAGGGATCAAATTCAGGCCCTTAGCCTGCCGGGAAGGCAAGATACCACTTAAGCTAAATCCCTGGCCCACAAGCTAAATCTTGGACGTAGCCCATGTGTCCATCAACAGATGAATGGGTAAGGAAAATGTGGTAGTTGCACACAGTGGAGTCCTATTTAGTCATAAAGGACAAATCTGAGTCATTCATAGGAAAATGGATGCACCTTGAAGCCATAATGCTAAGTGAAGTTAGATAACAGGGAACAGTGAGGCAGACCTTTTGCAGACAGGAAGGGGACGTGGGGAATGAAAGAGGCAGCAGGAAGCGGGCAGGGGAGAGGGAAGAAGGCGTTTATTATGGCCACTAACACACTAATAAGCTGGGCCGACCTGCAGCCAGGCCGCCCTCTGTCTTAGTTACTTTCCTCAGGGCTGAGACAAGTGCCCAGCACCTACAAGTTGAAAGAGGAAAGGTCTATCTCGCTCCCAGCTCGTGGAGGTTCAATCCATGACCAGCATGGCACAGGGGCATCACAGAGGAGAAACTGTTCATGGTGGGCAGAAGGCAGCAGGCCAGCAAGGAGTAGCCACAGCTCTTTCTATCCCTTGTGTCTTACCCCAGCTGCTTAGGATGGGCTGCACTCACGGCCTCCATCCTAGGGCCCTGAGCCTCGCATCGCGCCCTGAGGCAAGCCCACATCACACTCTTAGATCCAGCCACTTCTGAGAAAGTCCCGCTTATAACGGACGCATCAGGCTTTAGGGAACATCCAGGCATGGCCATAACATCTTTGTGCTCAGGGTCAGATGACCTGAGTCCTCTGCACTTGTTAATTAGCTCATATGTGTCCATCTCTCCACTGGGACCCAGGCAGGACTCCGACACTCCCGGCCAGTGAGGACGAGGCAGGGCTCGAGCTGGCTGCGTCTTTCCAGGGGGCAGAACTCAGATCTCACAGGGTGTCCTGTTGAGCTGGGGCACTGCCGTTGCTTAACATCTGGAATAGCTGGAGAGAGGGTCTTACCACACTCGCTAGAGTGAAAAGGGTTAAATTTCAAAATTCAAAGAATGCTCTCTACTGAATGTCTATTGCTTTCACGCCACTAGAGAGTTGAGAACCTTGGGTCTAACTCAGGACCATCTGTAGTTGGGGGAACAGGATGTGTGAGTTGAGTAGGATAGGCTGAAACGAAGATCTCCCGTCTGTCTTTTCCTTTTCCCAGGTCTAGAGCTACCTGCATTCCTGAGCTCATGGTCTGGGGTCACCTTGACCTCTGTTTCTCTGTCACTGTGTCTTTTTTGACCCCGAACCTCTGCTTCCCTGATCTATGGTTCTCCATGATGACACTGGGTCCACTGTGAATAGCCCAGGATCACTTTGCCATCACAAAGGTCCCATTTGACCCTGCTGTTCCTCTAATAGGTATATATAAAAAGAATTACAAGATTCATATCACAATCACATATGTGCACCCATGTTTATAGCAGCTCAGTTTGTGATAGTTAAATCCTGAAAACAACCAAAATGTTCATCAACTGGAAACTGAATAAAAAAGATGTGGTTCTTTTATAGAATAGAGTATTACTCTGCCATAAAAAATAAGATTGAGTTACTTATACTCAAATGGATGTACCATCAGGATATCCTAAGTGAAATAAATAAGTCACAGATGTGTAAATATCATCTTTTTTCTGGTATGAGTAAATGAAGATGTAGATGAGTTCTAGAATGTACGGTAGATATTGTGCAATAGAAAATATTCAAAGGGAAATGGGGTATGGGGGTAAACAACAAGGAGAAAAATAATGAGACTATAATAAAAAGGAAAGGAAACAAAGCTTATGTATATAGCGGTGGGGGTGGTAGGGTGGGTAAGGGAATGGGAAAAATTGAGAAGTTGTGTAGTATACTGGTACAAATTCTCATTGTTGAGTGCAATCATGATGTGTACATGTAATGTACCAATAAACATTTCAATAAAGAAAAAAAAGAAAAGTCTTATCCCAATTACATTTACAGATATTCTGCTGCATAAAGATAATATGTGCAAAAGTTTTCAAGACTGGGACGTAGACATCTTTAGGGAAAGCATTATTTAACTACTATGAGGGTCTGGAGTTTAGTTTACAATAGTCTGGAACTCACACCAGTACGTGTTTTTGAGGTAGAGTTTGGGAGATGAGGGTTTCGCTGAAATAACTGAAGTCACTCAGTAAGCAAGATAATCTAACAACAGTGTAGAGCAGGGAGAGAATGAGATGGAAATTAAGTATTACTTTCCCCAAAGCCTAGAAAGCTATATATAGAAAGAAGGGTAAACAAGAAGAAACAAGTAGCTTAGTTTGCTTCTCTGGGGGTGAAGAAGTTCTTGGGCACCTGTGATCTCCCTAAGGTCCTGACTTCCCAGCAGCTATGTTCCTACTGGAAAATCTAGGAAAAGAAAGATGAAAGAGAAAAAAGATCTGAGATCATTTCCCAGCCCTGGAAATTCCAGGATTGGAGGCAGGTGCTTCTTATAGCCTTAGTCAAAGAAAACTACCACTGCTGGCAGTGGGGAAGTCATACAGGAGTGTTCTTGCTCAACAGTTGGCCTGGACAGGAAGTGCAAATGTTTGCGAGAGTGGTGGGTAAATCCCTGGATGATAGGCTCCCTGGAGGTCAACAGAATAGTGCTTGAGGCAGAGGGTTAACCGTGATTTCCTCAGAGTTGGGTCTACAAACCACTTGTTACCTGTCTCAAAAGAGACCTGTCTGCAAAGTGAAAATAAGCGTTTGAAGAGATTTGTGTAGCAATGGTCATAAAATCCAGTGCACAAGCATTTCTCTAGCCTCATACGCTTAATGTACTTCATAAAAGCATCTGTTCATAATAGATATTTAATATTCTTCTCCTTCCTGTGTATTTGGACAAGCGCAGGTGGAGGAGACCTTTGCGAATCGTCGTTCCAAAAGTGACTGCTGTGCAGGGACCCAGAACGGGCTTGTCCTGTGGATGAGGAGCAGATGTTGAGCTGAGGAAGTTAGCTGGCAGAAGGTGTTCGGGGCTCCCATCCCAACCCTGAGAGCTCACGAGTCTCCGGGTCCCTTTTCCAGATACAGTGATGAATAGCACCTTTATAATGTGCCTCTTGTAACAAGAGGTAGATCATAGATGTACCTTCCCTATTTTTAGTTACAGAAAAATGCCGATTTTCCATTTACTGTTAATAAGACAGTATTTCCCATACACTCGGTTGTGTACACTCGGTTATGTGACTATAAATGGTCACATAGGGCCGGGGAGTTAGCTCAGTGGTTCCGGCGCCTGTCTTGCAAGCGCAAGGACCCAGGTTCAATCCCCGGAAACCACATACCATACTGGGCATGGAGACTCACGCCCAGCAACCAGTACCAATACCACAGTGCCCGGCGTGGTGGCTCACGCCTGTAATCCCAGCACTTGGAGGCAGAGGCAGGAGGATTGCTGTGATGTGAGTTTGAGGCTGAGCTCGGGACCAGCCTGAATCGCAAAGCGAGACCCTGTCTCAAAAAAAAAATAAATAAATAAAAATAAAAATAAATAAATAAATAAATAAATACATGGTCACATATTTTCTGTCAACTGTCTATTGGTCTCGAACCCCTCCTGCTTCAAGACCTCTCACCACATCCCTGCAGCACTTGCCAAAGGTATGAACAGACAGAGAAACGAACGAAAGACAGTGTGGACAGGTGGAACGCACCCTCCCCATAGCCAGAACTCAAGTTAGCAGTCGCTTCTCTCGCTTTTCTCTCCCTTAGTACTTTCACTCTGGTTGGTCAAACTGAAAAGCAAACAGTTTCCGGTTTCTGAGCTACAGACCGGAAGTCCTTGCTCACAAGCCTGGCCCTTTCCGGATGGAGGAAGCCTTCCCTGCTCCCGCCCCTGGCCTGCAGGCATCAGCAGGAAGCATTCGCCATCACAAAACAAATTTGCAAACCAGAGTAATGCAACAGTCTCATTTCTTCCGAAAAGCAGATATGCAGATGGTCTTTAGGCTGCAGAGAGTGTTTCGTTTCATCTTGCAGATTGTAAAGAAAGGTGAAGCTGAAACCGTTAGGGATGGAAGGAAGAGGGCCTGGCGGGTCAAGGCAGAATACTGTGCTCTCGCCTGCAGACCTGGTGGTACCATTATGAGAAAGGGCACTGGGTACATAGTGTGCTCTCTGGTAAATCTATCCAGAGGATAATATATTCCTTTATTTAAAATAGCTGATAAGGTGTAAATAAAGACCTCTTGTTTTGTATCACTTCTCATTTCTATTAAGAAAAGAACCACAGGGCCAGGGATTTAGCTTAGTGGTGCTGGCACCTGCCTTGCAAGCACCAGGACCAGAGTTCAATCCCTGGTACCATATACCACAGTGCCAGACCTGGTGGCTCACATCTGTAATCCCAGCACTCGGGAGACAGAGGCAGGAGGATTGCTCTGAGTTTGATGCTTGCCTGTGCTAAATAGTGAGTTCAGGGCCAGCCTGAGCTGCAAAAGCTAGACCCTGTCTCAAAAAAAAGAAAGAAAGAAAAGAAAAGAACCATAGACCATTTTAGGGGTTTAAACCAATTAACTGTACACACAGGTTGGAAGGCAGGTGCTCACACAGAGCAAGGTTATTCATGAGTCCATATGCACAGGATTCTGGGTAGGGATGGATTCCACGGCGCTGGGTCTGATGCGAAGGGGTTGGTTTTTACCTCATCGCTTGGCAAAAGAGGATATCACTAATTCAGCCACAGACATGGAAGGACTAGAACAGAGCCAAATAAGAAAGCTACAGAAGAGGGATTAAAGCTACACCTGTCTGCCACAATGACTTAAAACCTTGGCCCCATACTGTGGGACTATGAAACCTGTAATTCCGTTATAAAGTCTGAGACTGATTCCATTATAAAAAATTAGAGAGGTCTGGGGATGGAGCCATGACTACATTTGTGAGGGAGAAAAAGGAGAACAGTGAAATTTCAATTGAACACTGAATAAATATGTAAAATGTCCACATGCTTCCCACTCACTGTGTTATATTTTGTTTGTTATGTACCTAGCTTTCGATGTTTTTCAGCCTCTCTGACAAATGGCAACATTAGCTGATATGTGTTCTTTAGCTGTGACATATATAATTAACAAACCAGATAAATACACTCTTTACCTTTCTGATATAAGTGGTGTAATTAGATATTTCTCTACATCCTTTCCTTAGAGAGAGATTCACAATCAGCAAAAGAATGATTAGAACAACAGGCGGACACATTTTCCGGATTCAACAAAAGAAATGATTTTTATAAAAGCCACTAATTCAAAAACCAAAGAAGTTGTTTGATATGAACCCTTACTATGCGCGCAATGAAGATGTGTTCAATTAAATTCGACTGATTTGAAAATTCAAAGAAATCATTCATACTCAATTCAGCAGAGCGCTTTTCAAACGTCAGGAAGGAGAAAGATGCTCTTTTATTCACAATTTCCATGAGTTTGGAGGGGAAAGAAACCAAAGTGTTTGTCTTCTGTTGCTTCTTCTTCCCTCTATAATTAAAGGAAGGCATAAAGTGTTGTCAAGAAAGTCTCTCGACTTTTTAAATTACATGAACAATATAAAGCAGAAATAAGCCCTTTTTCGGGGCAGGAAGCAAGAAAAATCCTTTGCATTTTCAGTGGGGTCTTGGATAACAGCTAGCTTCATCATTAGCGTCCGAGAGAAACAGCACCATTCCTAGGGAGTGTTCACTTCCGTGTCCCTTCCCCTCCCTTCTACCCCAAAGAGGGTCCCCCTGCCCCTGCTGCTGTTCCAAGTGCTCCCTGACTACCTCTTGATTTTACCCTCACCCCGGCTGGAGGACTTGGTGCCTCTGACTTTCACAGTTTAGTTTAGGCCACCAGGAACTCCAAGGCGTGTCTGTCAAATGCCCGGGGAGCATGGAGAAGGCTCATAATATTGCTTTTTTTTTTTCAAAGTGCAATAAAACGTCTAAGTGTACCGAGGACCAGTGGGCCCTTGCACACAACAATTAAACATTAGCAGGCCCGGGGGCCCTGGGAATAAGGCCTAGCAACCCTTTGAAGCCCTGTTTGCCAATTAAACACCGTCTGACATTCAGGTCAAGGTGGCAGGGATCCAAAGCAGAGATAGGAGCGTCAAGCACTTCACCGGCATTCATTAGCTCCCAGACATTCCTGGCCTCGCCTGTTTCTTTACTATTGCCAAATCCACACCCTGCTCGGGAACTCAGGCTCTGAGAAAGTTTACCCAGATAAGCTTATTATGGAAATAGCACTTTGTCACCGTATACTACTCACTCCTTGTTCAATTATCTTTTATCTGTTTAGAGTGTTTGCCAGCCCTCCCCAGGATGAAGCCCTTGGACTCAAAGTCCTGGGGCGGCCCAGGGTGGGGGAGGTACCACTCTGTGCTTGTCTTTCTGATCCAGGAGCCCGCTCCTTCCACATGGTGAGGAACAGCTAAATGGATGCTGGGACCAGATCTTCGTATGTAGATTGTGGAGAAAACTGCCTGTTCTTGAGACAGAGGCCCAGGGACTCTGAGGCCTCCAGGCAGCAGATACAGAGGCGGGATGCTATTTAGAGCACAATAAATGACTATTTTATATGAGCTACCAGGTGGAGAGGTGGGCGAGAGTCTCACACACTCCCCTCCACCCTACATGTGATGTTTCTGGATTTGGGGGTTCTATAGATTTCTTTCTAGGGACTCTTTCCATTTTCTTACTGTCCTGAACAGAGAATTGGACAAAACACACAAAAATGTGGTAAATTTTTACATTTATTAAAGGTAGGAAAAGAAGTGTGTTGTGCAGAGCAAAAAGAGGGCCAGAGAGAGAGACTGAGAGAAATTAATAGTAGATTTCTCTTGTAGTTGACTGCTTGAAGCTGAAGTCAGACCTATGCTGTCCTATCAAAAACCTGCTTGATTTTGCACCAGAGAAACTAAAGATAGTGTTTTCTGATTGGTTCCAGCTGCAGAGCTAGGAAGTGTTTTTCTGTACATATGTACTGAATTCTGTGACTGGCAGATCAAGCCCACTTGCCCAGCCAGCTGGCCACACCCTAATTTCCTGCCTCAGCGAGGTGCTCTGTGCAAATCCATAACCAACCACGGAACTACCCAACTGAGTTCCTTATCGGTGAGCCTTGGTAGGATGTTCATCACTCTCTCCAAAACAAGTGCTGAGGAGGAGTCATCAGTCTCCTATTGCCACAGAACGCCATTTTGTATCTTCATGTGCACTGCACTGGTTGGTGTTCATCTATGCTAACGAGTTCTTTACTGCTCCTCCCAACACAAGGTTTGAGATTAGTCCCCTCTCCTCAGAGGAGACCTCCTGCTAACAGTGAAGGTGGAGAGCGACTTCTCAGCAAAGGCTGTGACTATAAATGCAGCTTCTACCTAACCATTTCTCACCTAGCACTGGTGCCCAAACAATCTACCATGCCCTGAAGAAACTCAAGAAGCCCTTCAAACAGTTTACATGGTAAGCAGAGGAGAAGCAAAGACTCTGCTATGAAGCATGTCACAGCTTTAACATGAACCCTCCAGCTGCCACCACTGAGATGACGTGCCTCAGGTATTTGCCTGGGACTTCCGCTCACTCACTACATTCAGCCAGCGTGTCATCAAATTCCTCATCTGTAGAAGTCATGAGTTAATACATATTTATTACTGAAGCCATGATTTGGGGTAACATGTTATGTAGCAATACATAGCTCATATACCTGCCTTATCCAATTGCATTGAGGACCTGAATTCTACTAAAAGCTTTCTCATTCACAATGTGTGACAGAAGATTACCTTCTTGCCTACTGGATCCTTCTGGCACCCTAAACTACCCTTCAAGGCTGTTCGCACCTCAGCTCCTCTGTGCCCTTGCCTGGGGGCAGCTCCAACAGGCTTTAGTGAACTTTCTGTTCCTTAGTCGACTTTCAGTGCCCTGAGCACTCGACCTCCACTACACTGAGAGACTTTAGGAAAAAACATACGATATTCATGCCTTCTTTCCCTATCCACCCTCCAGCCCCACATCTGGATAGGTTTGCTCAAGCCCAAAAGGCTTTGCTGAGGGTCGACGATGCAACTCAGTGGCAACGTGCCTGCCTGGCAAGCACAAGGTCCTGAGTTCAATCCCTGATACCAAAAAGGAAAAAGTTCTGTTGAAAATTCCACTAAGCCAATTGATTTTTTTTGTTTTTTGTCTGTTTGTTTGTTTTTGAGGGAGGGGCTCACTTTGTAGCTGAGGCTGGTCCTGAGTTCATTATGTAGCCTAGGCAAGCCTTGAACTCAGTAATCCTCCTGCCTTTGCCTCCCGAGTGCTGGGATTACAGGTGTGAGCCACCACACCTGGCACTGTGTGTGGTACTGATTGCTGGTGGGCATGAGTCACCACACCAGGCATTGTTGTATGTGGAAGCAGGAATTGAACCTGGGCCCTTGCACTTGCAAGGCAGGCACTGGAAGCACTGAGCTAAATCCCTGGCCCCACCAATTGGCTTTGTAAGCTACTTACAGAGATGCACCAGTGATTCCTCACATAATATGCACCGTTTAAGATATTGTTGCTCTGCCCATGCAGAAGAGTAGCTAGCATTTTAAGAAGTCAAGTCCAAAGTCAATCACTTCATTATAAATGTCTGAATCAAGTAGAACAAGCTACTTACTTTGTTTTCAAAGACCACTGGTTACTTTCTTCGAACACATATGCAGAACACTATGAAACTTTCCCCCAGCACTGTGAGAACTGAACAAAACAGTGCACAGTAAACCTTTATAATAGTGCCTGGAAGTGATTCAGAAATCAGAGAAGGGTGGAACTCTGTGGGCTGGAGGACACGGGGGTCATACATACAAGATCAAGTCTAGCTTCATCAAGCAAAAGAGAGAACCGGTCCCAAAGGGTCACTGCTAAGCCATGAGCCATCCAGAGGTCAGCTATGGTGATCAGCTGGGGAGGGTGACCAGGACTGCACAGGGAGACACAGAAGGCTGACATGAAGCACAGCCTGATTCCTTGTACCTCCCACGAAAGCTTTCACTCTGTTTACAACTTGGAAATCATTTTCTTTTCCACGTGGGGCCAGAATGCAAATGTGTCTTCCCTAGTCACTTTTCACTGCTAAAACAAATATACTCAAAACCCATGGCTGAGGATGGGTTTATCTTGGCACATATATTTAGTCCATAGTCAGCTGACACCAAGCCAGAATGCACGTGGTGGAAAGGGTCTGGCGGAGAGCTGCTCTCAGCATGGCAGCCAGCAAGGAGTGAGAGGACGGAGGGGCAGGCAAGGTGGATAAACCCCGGGCTACACCCTAGGATCCACCTCTGCAACCCACCAACACCAAGTAAGCTCTGAGTCCTTCCAATCGAATCACCTTCCGGGCACGTGAGGCTTGGGGGCCACTTTAGATCTAAACCATAATGTTCTTCTTTTCCAGTTGTTGAATAGTGGTCTATATTCTTCATTCTTCCAAATAAAACAAATCTTGAATGCAGAAAACCAACAGATTTTCCTCAAGGAACTGTAAGCCATCACTATTAACCATGAATGGTGTGCACTCCTAATCTAATTTGCAAGACTAAGAACTCCTTTTATTTTTAATTGAA
>PVIR01000341.1:92095-193163 GCA_004026965.1 Petromus typicus
ACAATCCTCCTGCCTCTGCCTCCCGAGTGCTGGGATTACAGGCGTGAGCCACCACGCCCGGCACTGTGGTATGTGGTACTGGTTGCTGCTGGGTGTGGGTCTCCACACCCAGTATTGTTATATGGTTACCGGGGAATCGAACCCGGGTCCTTGCGCTTACGAGACAGGCGCCGGAACCACTGAGCTAACTCCCCGGCCCCTTTAATTGAAATCTTTATTGGTACATTACATATACACATCATGATTGCACTATACAATGAGACTTTTTTTTTTTTAAACAGGGTCTCACTTTGTAGTTCAGGCTGGCCCTGAGCTCAGCCTCCAACTCACATCACAGCAATCCTCCTGCCTCTGCCTCCCGAGTGCTGGGATGACAGGTGTGAGCCACCACGCTCGGCACTGTGGTATGTG
The DNA here is from genome assembly GCA_004026965.1 of Petromus typicus. Lineage (NCBI taxonomy): Eukaryota > Metazoa > Chordata > Mammalia > Rodentia > Petromuridae > Petromus > Petromus typicus. The sequence goes on from PVIR01000341.1 coordinate 92,507, forward strand.
GTACTGGTTGCTGCTGGGTGTGAGTCTCTACGCCCAGTATTATATGTGGTTACTGGGGATCGAACCCGGGCCCTTGTGCTTGCAAGACAGGCGCTGGAACCACTGAGCTAAATCCCCGGCCCCTTTCCTTTCTTTTTTTATATAATCTCATTATTTTTCCCTTCACTCTGTTTCACTTTGAGTATTTCTATTTCACAATATATAACATATAATTCTAGAACTCATTTACATCTTTATTTTTCTCACTATTAACCATGAACGGTGTGCTTTCTTAATCTAATTTGCAAGACTAAGAATTCTTACAAAGGTCTTATTTTGGCTTGAACTACAATTAGAAATTCAGTGTTTAGTGTTAGTATTTGATTCAGTTCTGGGATTCATATTCCCAACTTCCTTCCTTTCTTTCTTGAAAACAAACTGCTGATTCCTGATTTTGTTGTTGTTGTTGTTTGTTTTGAGACAGGGTCTCATTTTGTAGTTTAGACTGGTCTAGAACTCACTACGTAAGCCAGACCAGCCTCAAACTCACAGCAATCCTCCTGCTTCTGCCTCCTAAGTGCAACGATTACAGGCATGAACAACCACCCCCGGCATTGTGGTACGTGGTTACCAGGGATTGAACTCAGTACCTTGCACTTACCAAGCAGACACCAGAGCCACTGAGCTAAATCCCAGGCCCCTAAATTTTAAATTATAAAGAATGATTCGTGTAGACTATGGTTGAGAAGAGTATACTGCAGTTTAGGTTTGATTAAACTGAAATTCATGTCATTCTTCATAGAACAAGCAGTCCTAGGATAGGGGACTGCTGCTCAGGGCCAGTGTGGACTGCGGGGCTCACAGACCTCACAGGCCTTGCCCTCCCCAGGCTATGAGACCCCAGGACATGGACACCAGGCCTGCTTCATCTCTGACTGTATCTCACACGTCTGATCCTGAGACACACAAACCCAGAACAGCTTTGCCCATTAGTTGTTGTTATGAGTCTCTATGTCCCCTCCACAAAACCAGTGTGATGTTTGTCATTTAACTGCTCAGTTTAATAAATTTAGAAATGGGGGCTCCCGTAGGAAACTGAAACAAAATTAGAAATACTCTGAAATAGGTATCAATTTTAGAGGTTTCTCTTTAGCATATTAGCATGAATGTTTTATGGGAATGAATTGGTCGCTGCAGGCAGAGAGAGGAAAGAGAGAATGCGTTGGTGTTCATTCCCATTGAGTAGCATTAAAGCATATTGAAGACCTCTAAGTACGCCTGTATGCTGGCAGATTTCTGCATCCGTTGTTTGAGGAGCCACATTAAAAATCTCAATACCGTAAAGCTATTAAGAACATACCGGACAAAAATATTTGGGGAGCCAGAGGAGATAAAATATATCTTCAATTTATAGACTAGACAGACTTTATAACCAAATTGGGTAATACCTACAGCTGAGAAAGAATATTACAAAACCATTGCATTACAATGTTTCATACCTCCTGCTTTCAAACAAAAGTGTTTGCATGAGAATTCAGCTTTACTGTTGCTATCAATTCATAAAACAGTGCAATAGGTTTGGATCTCTGGTGCAAAATTCCAAACTCAGAAAAGTCATAAGTATTTTCTTCTTATTGTGATCACATTTCATGGATCCAAACAAGAAAAGATGCTCCTTTGGTAGTCTGTCTACAAACACAATGTTAAACCAGATTCTGATTATTTGTAATGACTCTTCCCCTGTAGAGTTGTGGTGGTTCTTCGATTGCACTTTGCCATCTGCTTTGAGACAATACCTCCTCTCTGCCATTAAAATATGAGATGATTCGTGCAATAGAATTACAAATTTATTTTTCACTGATTGTAGCTCTAGAAGATTTGTTATCTGGAAGGTAAATTCCTCCATCTCTCTCTTTTTCTTTCCTTGAGAACAATCACTGAAAACAAACTACAATAAAAACTTCAATCATTTATCTATCACCCAAATTCTTAAATTATTTTGAAATCTTCCTGGAATATCTAACATTGCTATTATATTCTGCCTGCACATCAGTTTGGAAAGAATTGGTATATCTGCAATACACAAGGTTCTTTTTGAAGTTTTTATATTTTTTCTTCCATGTGGGTCTTATTAATTTTTGTTCTTATATATTTGTTATTTAGTTACCACTGGGTATTGTGTACTATTTTAGTATTATAGGTAAATTAGTTTCTTATCGCTAGTGCATGCTTACTCCTGAAACACAGGCTATCCATATGGTATTTTATAATTTAGTTTTTGATTGAACTTTTAGTTTATAAAATTGTTTCCATTCCTGTGCTTTTCTGGGTAGGTAACAGCATTAGTAGGTGCTGAGAGCACCTTCACTGTAGGCCTTGAGTCAGTTGTGTCGCACATGCACAGAAACTGTGCCGGCCAAACCTGCCTACCTCCCTTCCTCTGCCACACGGTCCGAGCTCACATCGACTGGCCCTCACCTTTACCGAAGCAGACTCCCCCAACAAGTCTACCCACATCCTTCTAGTCTGCTCTCACGCCAGGGGCATCTTTTCAACATAAAAATTTAAGCTGCCTTATGAGGCAGTCAACCACTTTCTTTTCCTCCCCAGACCAAGAAAAGCAATGCTGCCCACTGTGGCCGGCTGTGTTGGCCCAGCCCACCGTGCAGCCCCAGCCTCAGGGGCCTTTGAGCTCTCTCCTTCTTTCCTTTGCAGGCCTCTGGGTTGAACTCAGGGCCCACTGAGCTACAATCCGAGCTTCCTCCTTTTCATTTCACTTTGCAATACAGCCTTCCTGTGTTGCTCATTTGCCCCAGCTGGTCTTGAACTTGGAGTCCTCCTGCCTCTATCTGTGAGCTCTTATGATGGCTCCGATCTAGATGCCCTGGGCTCCTTGGGTGCTCGCAGTTGTCACTTCTGGGAGGTGACTGTGTCAGAGTGTGTGATGCTGGATTGTCCTGTCTTGAGTGTTTCCTCTTCCTGCCTCCTCTGCTGTGGACTGTTTCTCCACCTCCAAGCCCCTCAGCTATGTCGTCCCGCCTTGCAAGCAGCCCACGACAGACTAAAACCTCCACGAACTGTGAGCCAAAATAAACTTTTTCTCCCTTAACTTCTGAGTGTCAAGCATTTTGTCCCAGAAACAAGAAAGTAACTAAGACACCCCTCTTCCTACAGGCTCTTCTTTCAATGCCCAAATACCCTTCTTTACTTGGGAAGCTTCTAACATTTCCCATCCCTGTCTTTAAGAAACACTTCCCCCTGGCCGGGGAGTTAGCTCAGTGGTTCCGGCGCCTGTCTTACAAGCACAAGGACCCAGGTTCGATCCCCGGTTAACCACATACAATGCTGGGTGTGGAGACTCACGCCCAGCAGCAACCAATACCACATACCACAGTGCGGGGCGTGGTGGCTCACGCCTGTAATCCCAGCACTCGGGAGGCAGAGGCAGGAGGATTGCTGTGATGTGAGTTTGAGGCTGAGCTCAGGGCCAGCCTGAACTACAACGCAAAACCCTGTCTCAAAAACCAAAAGCAAAAGAAACACTTCCCCACATCAAACGCACAGTGACACATACTGCAGTAACCCCCAGGAGCCCTCCTGTGTGACATTTACCAGTAACACAACCTTACACGTGCCATGTGACCATTCAATCAATGTCCACCTGTCCCCCTTACAGACTGTGAACTCCAACATCCTGATACCATTGCTATTTTCCACACCTAACACTCAAAAGATGGACTGAATAAACATCTGTGGGAAAAAAGTGAAGTAATAATTGTGATTTTAATTTTTATCTTGGTTTTAGGAAGAAAGCCTACAACACGTCACAATCCAGGACATTTGCAGTCAGCTTCGAGCACAGATATTCTTTGTCATGTTAAGGAAGTCCTCTCCAGCTCCCGTTTCACTGTGGCACCACCAGAGTGCAGACGGAAGACCCTTCTCAGGTCGCCGATCGCTGGCTTCCTCTGTCCCAAGCCTCCAACACAGCGCTTTGCTTCGTGTACCTACACCACCCTAGAGGCAGGCTCTGCTCCATTCCCTTCTGCCATTTGTCATTCGTTTTCTGGCATCAAAATCTCTTACCTTGGATGGAAAACAGAGAAGACACCAATCTCCAGAAACCTGGGATTTACCGAGGAGGAAGGGAGGGCGCCAAGTGACGTCGTAAGCACCTATCAAACTCTGGGATTCCTTAGGTCAGCAGCTGGGGCGTAACCCCACCTTCTTTGTTCTCCAGGACTTACATAGCTCACTTATGGAAACAAAACATGCAAATTTTCTTGTGAGACAGGCCTTCTATGCCACTAACCTCTTGTGGCATCGGCCCCTTAGGAAGCTGTGGTCATGCACAGTACAGGCCGCCCTTCATTTCCTATCGGGGCACTTCGGCTTTCTAACAGCGGCTGACAGTGAGAGGTTTTACACTCTTGCCGTCACACATATTGTAAAAGTGTCACAAAGCACTTGGTTCAGAACAGCACTGTGAAATGTCTTTATGGAACCCCAGTGGAGAAATTTCTCAGCGTCTCATTTCTGGGAACTGGTGCTTCCCTGGGAAGCTGACACGCTTTTATTGTGTGATTGAGTTGGGTAACTGGTCATCCTTCCCCCTACCTTGGCTGCTTGGAAATTCACAGTTGACACTGCAGATCAATACATGTAGACAAGTAGGACCTTGGAGTACGGGAGTGGGCATGAGCAAGAGTCTCACTTTGTAAGTCTTATTATACTAACAGTCATGCACCTTGACCGGTGTTTTATATTTATCTTGTCCTATTTCTTCCTCTTCCTTCCTTCCTTTCTCTTTTCTTTCTCTCTCTCTTCTTTCTTTCTTCCTTCTCTTTCGTACTTTTGTAAGCTATTAAAGATCTTTTTGGAAAGGTATTGAACATAAGTAACAAATAACGAAGCACCGTTATACCCTCCAGAAGGTAGCCTCAAGAAAATATGAAACAGAGGAGAAACAGTTTATAAGAAAGATAAAACATCCAGCAGCACCTGGGCTCTGCGACTGTGCTCGGCACCCACTGTAACATGGCTATCACCACTTCCGAGACACCCCCTCAGAGTCTGAGGACTGCTGCTGAGAGCACAGGGTCTACAAACGGCTCCGCCACCTTCCTGTCCCTCGGATACAATGCTACAACTGGAGGAGAGGTTTATCTTGGCTCACAGTTGTAAGAGGATCCAGTCTACTGTTAGCTGGCTCTAGGGTAGAATAACACGGCGGAAGGGTCTGGTGGAAAGGAGCTGCTCACATCACGGCTGACAGGAAGGCGAGAGAAGGGAGGAGCTAAGGAGGAAGATACACCCTTCTAGGCCACTCCCCTAGTGACCCGCCTCTTCCAATCAAAACCGAACTCCTACTAGTCAGCTTCAGTGCTCCCCAAAATCACCTTTGAACATATGCAGCTTTGGGAGAGCAGTCTAGATCAAAGTCTAACAGTGTACAAAGGAGTAGCCATGTGTCTGGCAGGCAGGAGGAGGTACTAGAAACCAGAATCTGAAAACATCAGAGCTCAGTTTTATACACGACCATCCCCCCGGAAGGAAGGCAACACCCAGCATTAGAGGCGAACAGGGAGCAACGCTAGAACTCAGGAGCCAGGAGCAACTTCAGTTTCATCTCCAGTACCTTCTCTGAATGGTCTTTAATTCAAATCTTATCATTCAAATCCGCACAGGGAAAAAACAGGTGAGGAAGATAGTTTCTAGCCACTCTTCTTCCACCTTTGCTTAGCCAGGAACAATGTAACTTGTCCTTTAGATCCAGAGGGATGTTGGAGCCCTCTCTGGGGCATGCACAGCCATCCACAGACACTGGTCACTAAATGCCCACAGGCAAGACACGTGCCCGGGCATACCACTCTCCACCTAGTTTGGATAGGAAGCCTATATACACCAAATCTTTGCCCAAAGCATGATACTGAATACCCTATACAATACCATACGATCTCTTAGTGCCAGCTTATGCTCTAAGTTGTAAATAGGGTGGTAGGAAAATGTTACACACGTGCTTATATTTTCATTCATTTTGTCTTTTGAGAGCAAGTGAGTTTTAAATACTTCAATTTGGATACATCTAGGTCTGCAAACACGATAACTGCAGTGTGATACACAGGTGTGAAAAGCCACAGATATGCGCATGACAGACATACTGTTCTCTCCCAAGGTGTATTAGTTATGGTAGATTTTCTGCTATAAGATTAAAACCCAACATACCTCAGTTTAACACAGCTATGGAATTAAGCTCTTACAGGTGTTGCAGTAACAAAATCAAAGACTATTTTCAGTTCATGTTGGCAGTCCTGAGAAAGTGAATAAATACTATGGTTCTCTCTCATTCATAGGAAGAAAATTTAGTTCCAATGAGTGTGAAAGGAGGACATATTCTAGCTTACTGGAGTTGGACCCAGGTCCTTCTCACTGGGCTGCATGTCACTACCACACCTTTTTTAAAATTTCAAGACAGGGTCTCACTAGTTCACTAAGTTCCCCAGACTGGGTTCCAACATGTTATTCTCCTGCCTCAGCCTCACAGAGTGCTCAGGTTACAAGCAAGGTGAGTGTTTTAAATGTCCAACAGTGGAACACCAGTGCCTTGAAAATATTCTCATCATCACACCAAGGTAAGGTGTCCACAGCGCAGGGCTATGGCAATGATCCTTCCAGCCCAGCGTATAGATTTTACCATAAACTAGACGGTCAGAACTGCCTGAGGGTAGCGTAGGAAACAAAGAGTTTCCTTATGAGAAACATGACTTGGTTCAAATCTCTGCTTAAATATTTCCACACCACAGAGGCCTTCCCTGACAGTCTTTTCTCATAAAGAATCTTTCTCCCCTGACATCTTACCTGAATTTATTATACTCTGCGCTGGTGTCATACTGCATTTTCCGTTCTGATTTCAGAGTGAGCCCCCAGAGGGACTTTGTTCTATTGTTCAATGCCGTTTACCTATTCCCGGCACTGTCTGGACACAGATATTTTACAGGTATTGAATAAATAAACAGAAGATAAAAGCAGAAACTTAAAGAATAAAAATATTGACCTACAGCACACCGTTCACACACACTTAATGTAAAAAGCAGCTGGGAAAATGTAAAATTCTTAACATCTTCATTGTTTTGTTCTTTTTTGTTTCCCGCTCCTGCGACTGAGGATTAATCCAGGGCCTTTATACTGAGCTACATCCCTACTCCTTTTCTATCTTTATTGTGAGGCACACTCTTCCTAACTTGCCCAGGCTAGGCTGGAACTTACAATCCTTCTGCCTCAGCTTCCCAAAGCGTGGGGATTACGGACATGCGTCCCCATCCATTCTTTCGACAATCTGTCAGTCAAAACAAAATCATCTGAAAGAGGGAAAAGAGCAGGAACCACTTGGCGGAGGGCTCTGCGCTCACGACCTGAGCACCCCCAGGGCCACCTCGCACCGTTATCACACAGGGTCTAAGATCGCAGTGTGTGGATTTGGAAGGGGCACAGCACTCCAGTCCATCGAAGCAGATGTCCGCTCAGAAGCACACCGGAGTCGATGTGAGGTTTCAAAGTGTCGTGCTTCCTTCCTGGACCCCACGCTGTAGCACGTGAAGGACATTGTGTGCCTTTTGGGTGCGGTGGGAAAGAGAATTCCAAGACTCAGGACCAGCAAAACAGACTTCGCTGCTGCCATGCAATACAGGAAAAACTCTTTACCCATCAGACCCTATAACTCTTCATCTCTAGACTAGGTCTGTAAACACATACTGAGTCCTGTAAGTCAGACGTAATGTTTTTTGTCTTTTTTTTTTAGATTGGGTCTTACTATGTACTTCAGGCTGACCTTGAACTCACTATGTAGCCCAGCCTGGCATTGAGCTCCCACTGATCCTCCTGCCTCAGCTTCCTTAGTGCTGGGATCACAGGCATGCAGCACCACATCCAGGTAAAGTAATGTATCCTAGGAGACCAGCAGCAGAGTGTTAAGTGGGTAACTGTCATCTGAACTGAACATGTCTAGGAAACAGAGCCACATACACTTGGGACTTCAGTGGTGGTGTCTGGCCTTGCTGTGACCCCCATCTGTCCCAAAGTTGGTCACCCCTGGAGAAGGAAGGCCTTTACTAGACTTCCTGATCCGCACAGTGCTGAACACAGTGCCGGGTCGGGAGCAGAGAGGCAGCAGATGGTTCGTAAGCATCTCAGATTGTATTAATTCAGTTTCCACAAATTGCCATTTGCCACTCGTTTGCTGCTTTAGGCACAACTACAGAACTTATCTTATACTCTAAAGTGGGTGAATGCTGCCAGGAGTGGTGGCTCGCCCCTGTCATCCCAGCACTCTGGAGGCTGAGGCAGGAGGACTGCTGAGTGTGAGACCAGCCTGGGCTACACAGTCAGCTCAAGGCCAGCCAGTCGGTGAGAACCTATCTCAACAGAAGTAGTAAAATAGACAAAAGCACTCACAGGTGTTATGTCATTTAGGCCTAAGCTCCGCCCTGGATGAGTAGACAGCTTTATCCCCACTGCTGGAGAGGAGATCAAGGCCCACTCTCAGTAGGGACTTTACACATGACGGGGGTAACCCCATCCCTGGGGCGACTCGAGGCTGTGCCTGTCCCCCCAGCGGAGCTCGCCATGCCATTCTGGGGCACCGTGGGAACCCAGAGGGACACCGCCCTGGCCAGGAGCAGTGCGCACATTCCTCCTGGGCCCTCAGCACCTGACATGTGACCTGAGTGAGGCAAGCTCGCCGGCCTCGCCGAGCCGGTACATGCTTCAGGCCTTGACATCACGTCTGTGAGATTAGCTTCCTTCTGTGGGGTAAAAATAGGCCTGCACTCAGAGAGCTGGGGCAGGGCGCATGATGCCCTTATCTGGGCCACGCAGGCCGCCCTGCAGCGAGCCCCACAGAGCCATTGCCCTGGGAACCTCTGCACTTGGTCGGAGCCCGGAAGCCAGAAGCCCCAGATCACACTGACCCTCCTCTTCCTGGCAGCTCCCAACCCTATCTCGCTCAACCAGTGTTTTCTTTGTGAGAGGAGAGAGCACCATCGGTTATCTGAAGGATCTCTGCCTCAGACTTAGAGAAACTGGGCCAATGTTTGTGGCATGCCTGGCTTCGTCCATGGCCCACAGGGAAATCAAGGAGCAAAAGAGACTGTAACTCCTGTCCTAGCTGATCCTGTTTGTAGGGAAAGGAAACAAGCAGTCAGGAACAGCGACCATAAATAAGGTGAGAAAGACAATGTGCTGGAAGGGGACAAATGCTATGGGGTCATCAGACTTGGAAGAACCAAGAATCTACTGTCTACAGTCCATGAAATATAGCATTAACCAGACTCCTTGAGTGGGGAACAAAACATCTCACCTCTGTTGGACCACTGTGTAGTCCAGGCCTGCTCACACATAGGAGGTGCCCTATTTGGTATCTGTAAAGTCACTACATGGATAGTAGAGACTGTTTATTAACGAAGCAAATGAAAACACTCTGATTCATGCTCTCTCACACTGACTTTCCCTGGTTTCTAGGATAAAATCAGGCCAACCCTGAAGCCCCCTTCAGAGGGTCAGAAGAGAAGATATGAAGCTGGAGCGGACAATGCTGATCATTCTTATACTGTATGTCTTTCCTTCCTTGCTCCCAGGATAAAATAAAGGTGTAAAGAAAGAGAAGAGACTCACAGAGTTCGTGGAAGTTCCCGTCTTCAACTGGCTGTCTCCAACGTAGAGAAGTACGGCAAAAGAGAAACAGTCCATGGCATGGGAGGCGGGAAGCCGCGAGCTTTCCTTTCCCTTTGTATTCTATCCAAGCTACAAGCCTCTTGGTTGGTGCTACCCACACCCAGAGTGGGCATTTCTTCTTTGGTAAATCCATCACTCACACCCAGAACTGGGCTAAACCGTTCAGTGGACTGACCCAGTATCACACCTACCCAAAAGCCCCACCTGTGAGCACCTATTTTTACATATTCTCTTCAGACAACGAATACCTTCATCATGGGGAGTTGGTGTCTATTGCATTGTAGTTCATCTCCTTTCTCTCTCTCTTTTCCACCATCCCTCGATCCTTTTCCCTTCTATAAAAGGGCTACTTTCTTATTTCCTGTCACTTTTTATTTTGCTCTTTAAATTACTTATAATTGAAATTTCTCATAGAAAAGACACTGTGTGACATTTAACCTGTGTCTGATTCATTTTACTTTTTGTTATGGTCTCAAGGTGCATCCACTAGGCACACGTGGTACCGATGGAGAAAGGGCCAAGGGGAGAGATGCTAGTTATGGCCAAGCAGTGAGATCATCCTTAGGACCAAGATGACTATGGTGCTGCCAGTGGGCATGAGGAAGGCGACAGTGACAGTCAGGAGAGGGAGGGGGAGGAGCAGTGGCCCCACACACAGCATCTCCTAAGACCTGGGTCCTGGCTGAGGGCAGTGACCAGTCATGGAGCTAGAGTCAGTTGCTCATCCAAGGCTTTCCTGGAATCACTCAGCTTCTTTTTTCTTTTTTTGAGACAGGGTCTCACTTTCTTTGTGGTTCAGGCTGGCCCTGAACTCAGCCTTGAACTCACAGCAATCCTCCTGCCTCTGCCTCCCAGGTACTGGGATTACAGGCGAGAGCCACCACTCCTGGCACTGTGGTATGTGGTGCTGGTTGCTGCTGGGCGTGAGTCTCCACACCCAGCACTGTTGTATGTGGTTTCTGGGGATCGAACTCAGGACCTTGCACTTGCAAGACAGGTGCTGGAACCACTGAACTAAATCCCTGGCCCTCAGCTTCCTCCTGAATATGACAAGAAGAAATCTAAAGCTTGTGGGCTTCACCGACTCGTGGTGAGGGCAGATCCCCTCACAGAAGGGGATGCAAAGCAACGTGCAAGTTCCACAGGTATGACTGTCTATCCTTTCCCCCACCTTCTGCTAAGCCTTCACCTTTCAAGGACAAAAGCTGAGCAAAAAGTTACTTACAATGGAATTATTATAGGTTCCGGTACCTCAGCGTAGGAGCAAATTGTATGTTACTGACGCCAGATCCTGCAGTGGATTGTGGAAATGTTTTTCTGTTCCTCTTATCAATGTCCACCATGTTGGAATTCTTCAGCAGACTCTTGCCCTGACCACAGGCCACAGCCTCCTCTCCTATCTTGCCTGATTGTAATCCCAGCCTCTGTGCTGCTGGAGGCCCTTAGCCGGTGGAGGCCCACCCCTAACCCGGTGGCCTCAGGCTAATTCTACCTGCGGCTGAATCCCAGCTCTGCACCCCAGGCTACTCAGCGTCCCAACCTGAAGTCCTGTGAGCCCCTTGTCCAGGGGCCTTCTATGGACACTGATAAATCTTCCTGATGTATGTTTGACACCGAAATGCTGAAATCAAGTGAGATCAAAAACCCCTGCTTTCCCTGCCCCCAATCCCAAGCATTCCTGACCCCACTGGTTCTGCCACATCCAGGCTCTTTGGAGACTCTGACATCTTCCCAGCAGCCCTACTCCTTGCTTCATCCAGCACTGCACACCCAGGAGCTGAATGGATCTCACTCACGCCCGCAGCACAGGGCCTTGGGTAGGAACAGCTTTTGCTCAACAAACAGATCATGTGATTTCCCACAATGCCCAGCTTCCCCAGTGACTGGTGGGGAGCTGCAATGATAGTTCAGATCAGAGTGGGTAGAAGAACTTATATCACTTCTGGACTGAAGCTGTTATGGTCTTGGTGTTGCTTTCATCATCTTCTTCCTGGCTCAGACAAATCTGAGGGCCAGGAGTCCCCACGACATGGCTACAGGTGAGGGTTAGGATACCACCTTCAAGTGATACCAGCCTTACTGTGTTACAACGACAACTTCAGGGCCTCGTTGGGGACAGCTCATGACAACTCCTTTCCCTGCTTCCTCCAGCACCTAACACTCAGCATAACACAGAGCGTGGCTTCAGGACAATTCTCCTCCCGGCCGTGGAAAGACTTCAAGGAAAGCTTTCTTGTGACAGAATTTCAGGACAAGCTTCTCCCTTGCCACTGTGAACAGAACTACCAGATGAAGATATGCATACATTTTATAAATCAAAGCCTCAAAGTCCTGTGATTATGTTTACCTGAGTTTTTAACTGACAGAATGCAAGCACACAGTGGTGAGATCTGCTTATTTTTGCAGTACCAGATGCCTGAGACCAAAATACAAATAGCTTCTTTCTCAAAAATAAGATCTGAGCCAGAAAATAATAAGCCTCACAAACCAGAGACCACAATGCCAGCCCTGTCTGCTCCCCTCCGCTCACCTGCCACTGCCGAGGTCTGGCTCGGTGGCCGCTCTGAGGAAGGTGAGGGGGAGGAGGCTGACGGGGGCTGGTGTTTCCAGTCTCTCATTTACCCGGTTGATTATTTTCCAATTTTCAGGGAAACGTGGTACCAATTCCCACACGGTCAGGTACTCAGTATGGAAATGACACCTCTTTAATTGTTTTGTTATAACACCTCGCTAGCCTGAAATGCACTCAGCTATGCTGCCCTGGCAGTACACTGCCTCAGCCTCTCTGCCAGGAGCCGGTGCTAGCCTTTCCTCAGATCTGTCAGCCTGACAAGGATTATGAAAAGAGAGTCAGCAAAAATGCTACAGGAGCGGAGGCGATCTTTGCAGCTCCTTCCAGGAAGCGACATCTACTAAGCCCACCGTCCCAAACACTCTCAGGAATGCAGCAAGCGTGTGCTCAGCACACACACTGTGCTATGTTATGGACATTCCATCTGGTTCCTGTGTCATGGGCCAGGGACCTTGGAGACCTCTAGATCCTGGGCAGAACAGGGTGCCCTAGTATGTGCCAGGCCCAGGCTAGTCTCTCACAGCTCACTCTGCACTCTGGCCTCAATGCTGGCCATCTGGTGACCTTAGGGATCCTCACTAGGTCCAATGTGTCCTTCATGAATGCAATCACTCCCACCAAACTTCTTTGTAACAGAATATTTGGGACCCCTCAATCAGATGTTTGGGTTTAGTAAGAAACCGATGCCTCTTTATTCAAAGCTCTGTTGGGATCTTGGAAAACATCACCCTACTCTGCAAAATGTGGGGTTTTAAATTTTTTTTAAGCCCCAATGATTTGAGAACTTCTGTGTCTGTCACTCGGCCTAGCCCCTTCCCAATGGGGCCACCGCTGGAACAAAAGCGCCCCTCCCCCTCCCTTCCCCAGGCTTTCAGGAGAGGCTGGTGGAGGGATTCGTGGGCTTTGGTTTGGAGGGTTTTGTTTTGGGGGAGTGTTCTTTTTTTTCTCGCACTTGGAGAATAAGTTAATTATGATTGGTTAAAATTTGTGGGTTTTTGCTTTTATCCCTGAACCACAATTAGAGCTCCTGACAGCCTCCTGGCCCTCAGGAATTCCAGCTGGTATAATAATTGATAACCGTGGTTATGAATAGATTGGAAACAAGACTGTGAAAGAATGTTCAGCCACTTCAGAGGGTCATTTATAGCGCGCTGAAGGGAAAGGAGAAATTCAGGCCTGGAAAGCTTAGAAACAGAACGAGTTTTTATCAGTTTCCTTGATGCTGGCAGATCAAAGCCGGGGCTGTGCTTTCTAAGGGTTACAGATAATGGGGGGGCCGCTAATTCATCCTGCTGCTGGCGCGGAGGCCTATTCAGAAGGGTAAACCGGGGAGTTTTCATAGCTCTGCTTTGTAGTCTTTATCATAGTACCAATGCAAGAATCACCTTTTTATTTTAATGAGGCATTTGAAAAGTATTTGATTCCCTCTGGCTAGGGGCTCTTTCCCCTGGCTGAGACGGTAAGAAAGCCTCGCCCAAGGGAGCCTCATTTTCTGAAAGCAATAGTACGTGCGTTCCACCCACCCGCCCCTCGCCACTTTAGTAATTTCAATGGGAGAAAAAGCTGGGCGAGTGGGGAAGGAACACAGCCAGATAGCCGTGAAACCAGGACTGTTCTCACCGGCTTTCTTTCTGAGGAGGTTGGCTGGAGAGATACAAGTTCAAATCCTTCCTGAGCATTCTCCGCGGTAAGGCTCCAGGAACAGCCGGATAACTCCCCCCCAGGCCTCCCCATGAATGGAAGAAGTAGTGACTACCACGTCATGTTGCAGCCATCAATAAAGTGCTCAAAGTGTCTAAGACAGGAGGATTTGGGAGCGTTTGGTGATCAACAAAATGAATGAGTGAAAATAAATAGGTCACAGATGTGAAAATATTCTATTTTTTCTCTGGTATAAGAAAATGAACATGTAAATTACTTCTAGAATATACAGTAGATATTGTAAAATAGAACATATTCCAAAGAAAATGGGGTATAGGAGTAAGTAACAAGGGGAAAAATAACGCGATGGTAATAAAAAAATGAAACAAACCTTATGTATATAGGGGGCAGGAGCTGTAGGGTGGGTAGGGAAATGGGAAAAATGAGAATCAAGTCGTGTCATATCATATATGGAAGCACAAAGGCACGAGTTCAATCCTCAGTGCAGCAAAGAAATATATAAAGAGGGCCAGGGATTTAGTTCAGCGGTTCTGGAATCTGCCTGGCAAGCACAAAGTTCTGAGTGTAATCCCCGGTAACCACATACCATGATGCCAGGCACGAGAACTCATGCCTGTAATCCCACTACTCAGGAGGCAGAGGCAGGAGGATTGCTGAGTTTGAGGCTCTACACAGTGAGCTCAGGGCCAGTCTGAACTACAAAGTGAGATCCTGTCAAGAGAGACAGACAGACAGGCAGATAGACACAAAGACAGAGAGAAGAGAAAGTAGACTTTGTGGAGGTGGGGAGGGGCTCTGGGAATAAAGAAGGCAAGAAAGAAAGGAAAAGGGGAATAAAAATTATCTAAAATGTCATACGCATACAAACCTACTTATTATGTATCACAAACATATTAATAAAAATATTTTCAAAAGAGTGAAGAAGCAAGGTAGGTAAAATCTGTTTTCCCTTCTCAACCACTCTTAGTCATTAGAAGAAGTAAAATGTCAGCTAATGCCATTTTTGAAAATGTAAGGATGTGAAAAATAAATGTAAAAGCAAATATAAAATAAAACGGGCTCACTGAGGCAGACCCTAACCCTGCCTCCCTGGAGGAAGGGTCAGGACACCAACACACAGAGCAGAGACTTGCAAAGGCACAGCGGGACATGGCGTCTACAAGACACCGCAGAGAAACTCATCCTCCTGCCAGTCCTGTCGCTCAGCCTGTTCTGGGTCAGACTGGGGCTAGGGCTGGGGTGAACTCTGACATCCCAGCCAGGCCTGACAGTCACATCCTGCTGACCATCCTCTGTACTGGATCGGGGTAAATCCTGTTTTCAGCCTTTATTCCAGCTCTTTGTGAACTGAGAGGTTATATCCCGCTCCCGGCCAGCCCCGCCACGCCCTAATCTCCAGCCTCTGGAGTACTGGTGAGCGCGGCCCTTGTTGACTGAGACACGCATCCACCATGTCACTGTCTTTAGTTCACACATTCTAACTCACAGGATTTTCTCAGGATTCAGAGCTACTCTGTGTTGGCAGAAAGGACCCCAGAACTGCAGAAATGAGGCGGGATGAGACACTAGATTTTACGTGGGTCCCTGGAACCATCCACATGCTCTGAAAGTTCCAGTTCTCTCCTCTAGAAAATTCTGAGCATTAGTGAAAAATACCCTATAGTAGAAGGATGTGAAGTACTTGTCCTCGGCCCTGGATTCCCACTGGCTAGCTTCAGATCAGCCTGCAGTCTCTTCCCTCATCTCCTCTCACAGGCCTGCAAGAAATAATACTTGCTTGGCATAGTGGTACACACCTATAATCCCAGCACCCAGAAGGCTGAGGCAGGAGGACTGCCTTAAGTTTGAGCTCATAATGAGTTCAAGGCCGGTCTGGAGACCTTGTCTCAAAAAGAAAGAAAGGGGAGGGAGAGAGAAAGAGAGAGAGAGAAGATACATTGCTTCCATTGCCCAACAGCAGGGTCTAGGTATAAGACCTGAAATAAGCCATCTACACCATTCAAGTTTCTGAAAAAGTTCTTTTTTTTTTTTTTTTTTTTTTACATAAACAATTGTCACTTCTGAACCACTAGGAACAGATTCCCTGGCGCTCTCCTGGGCAAGGTTGGCAGCAAGCCACATCCTTGCTCCTCCTCCAGAGAGGAATGCAGCCTGCGTGTAGACACGCCCATCTGTGCCCAACAGTCCTGGGACTGCTCCATTGTGCTGGGGACCCCCAGTAGAACATCAGGGTCGCAGTGCTGGTCAGGAACAAACACCAGGGTATGCAGGGGTCGTCTTCTCATCCCTCTCCAACTCATTTCCGCCACAGCTCAACTACAAGCTGCTCTGTTGCCATGAACCTTGTCACCTCTACCCAGAGTCCAGCAGGGTAAACAGACCCTCGGACATGGAAAAAACATGGCTTTTCCTACCCATCCCAGGAGAAGAGGACAAAAGGGTAAGCAAATTGAATTCTGAATCTTTTCTCCATCATCTACCCCAAGGCCAGCAGCATGCAGTTCTTCCAAGTCCAGGTGGACATGAGCAACAGCTTTGCTGAACTTCCAGTGTGACTGGCAAGCACAGTTAAATAAACCAAAACACAGAAGGAAAGCAGTTATGAGCATGGACGTAATTACAATGACTTACAAGAAAATATGACTTCCTGTATCAAAAGCATCACAGTCCCCGGAAGTGGTAATTCTGCCAGACAAGCAACATTTTTGCCGCACATGGTCATCCCCTGGCGGTTCCGCACCTCCGGCTCTGGTCCATTCTTCACCCCATCTCTGGGTTGGCCATGCAAAGACGTAAATCGGACCCCGTCCTTCTCTCTGCTTAACATCTCACCTGTTTCCCAAGGGGAAAAGCCAAGGTGCCCAGGACACTGCCCATTTCCTCCATCTTGTGCCAATCCACACTGATGCTCATCAGCTAAGTTTCTTAGCTTCCTCCACCTCACCGGCAGAGTTCTCAGTACTCATGGTGCCTTTGACCTTCAGGTGTGTTCATCTGCGCCCTGCCCCCCGCTTGGGAAGTAACTACCTGCACTTCCTGCCTGTCCAGATTTTAGTCCTATCTAAGACTCAACTCAAGTACAGCTTTGCTCAGCACCAGGTTTTATCTTTGGTCCCTTCTGCTGTCGTTTCTAGGTGGGGAACCCTTTACTATGTGTCTGAAATAACTCTACACTCTTACATGCCCTACCCGGTGAGGTGGAGGGAGATGAGTGGGGAGATGGAGTGGTAAAGCTGTCTAGATGGTAAACTGGTTTCATGCAGGGCGACAGCATGACTAAAATTCTCACTTCAGAGTTTTGACCCTGATGGGTTGAGATTCTCAGCAAAACCTCAGTAGCAATCAAGCTATCATCCTAAAAGATAAATGATCAAAATGTGAACATGTCCGTGGATAACGTGATCTCCATGTGCAGGGGCTAAACTACTTGAAAAGTCCCTAACAAACTCCAATCCTCTGCCTCATACCAGAGTCCTGGAACATCAGAACTGAAATTAACCGACTCATGTTGCTTGGTTGGCATACGTAGAATGATGTGCGAGACACTGTGCTGAACTCCAGGACCCACGACACAGTAAGACTTGAAAGCTATTGGAATACAGCCTGGACAGTGTCAGGATTCCGACATTTAATCTTGACTCTTAATCTCGATCTTCTGTTGGGATCCCGGTACCCATGATTCTTCTGTTAGTATCTCTTTCAAAAGGTATTAATGTTACATCTAATTATAATCAAGTTATAAGCTTGGATGGCCTGGAAACATTCCATTCTTTGGTGTTAGAGCTCTTTATTGGTAAACGATGTCTCTCCACCTTGGCTGAGTGCGCCATAAAGAAAGGCCTTGTGTCTTGTCTCTAATCCTTCAGTGCTCAGCGCAGTGCCTGGCATGGTCAATAGACTTTGGGTGAATAGGTGGCATAATGGATGGATGCATCAGTGGCGAGATGTTTGGATGGATGAGCAGATAGATGAATAGATGGATGGAAGAATAAATGGTACTGGAATCTTGATTCTATCCGGGCTTTGGAAGGAAACTCAATAAAAAAACAAACAAACAAACCAAAGGCTTTGACACGGACCCATGATGGATGCTGCAGAATTTCCCACAGTGATAAAGCACGTCGTTCAGAAGAATTCAGTCAATGTCTTTTTTTTTTTTTTTTTACCACAGACCACCTCACATTACCACACAGCTACAAAATATGGGTTCTCTAGCTTGGCTGCAAAACCATGTTTCTTAAGGAATTAAATAAAGAGTGTTTCTTGGGGACCCAAGCAGCATACTGACATGTACCAGGTGGGCAGCGTTCAGGAGACCACATACAAGAACCCTCACAGTACTAACTCTGCCCAGAGCTCAGCTACATCTGCCAGGAAATTCAGAGGGACTTTGTATTCTGTTCACAATATGAAATCTGACTCTGACCTCAGCAGCTAGTCTGACAGAAGCACGGATTGGCTGTGTGACCTCTGGCCCAGCTTCTCCTCTTTGGCACTGATGTCCCCATCTGTCAAATGAGGATAATCATTTCTGCCCTGCAAAGCTAGCAGGGTTGGTGTG
Organism: Petromus typicus; assembly: GCA_004026965.1. Lineage (NCBI taxonomy): Eukaryota > Metazoa > Chordata > Mammalia > Rodentia > Petromuridae > Petromus > Petromus typicus. The sequence continues at coordinate 111,010 of PVIR01000341.1, forward strand.
AGGAGGGTGACAGCCACAAAAGCTCTTTGTGTGTGATGAAGTATGCACTGAACAGCCATACAGCATGGGTAGCTATTGTTGCCTCTTTCTTGGCCCCCCTCAGAAATGCTGATCCTACCCTAACTTGTGTGTATGTGGGGGCGTCCCAAGTGTCCACGCAACAGCCTTTTCATCTCACGGATTCACCCTTCCTCTGCACCTAAGGCAGACACAGGGAGGGACATCTGATCCACCGGGTCGTCTGGCCTTCCTCCCCACAGCAGCTTAGATGGGGACCACAGAGCGGGACCCATTCCCCACGTTACAGTGAAACTGGGACCCATGAGGCTTAGGGACATCGCCAGGCATGATTCGGGGACAGAGGCCAGCAAGGAAGAAGGTACATTCTGAAGGCTGGTCGCTGACACCCAGGGTCCAAATGCCCCCGAAGGGCAGGAGCAAGCATCACTGGGCCTAGGACGCAAGCTGTGCTCTCTCCACCTGCAAAACAAAAGTGCCTGGAGCAACACGGTCATCAGCCACGCATCCACCTGTCTGTGAGCTGCGTGGAGATGAGGACGCTTCAGAATCCGTTCACGTTCGGTTCCTGTACACAGGAGGGTCACGGTCAGCATCTGTTTAGTAAGTCACTGCATTATGATGACAATAAATGCTGGCACAGAACGAGCTGTAACTATCAGCAGGCAGGATCAGAAAGCTTTTAGAGAGTATAGAGAGTAACAAAACCTTGGTTTGGAGTCTTCTCACCACACCGAGCACATATATCTTCACCATCCATGTCAGTTAAAGGCAAATGATACAAAACAGTATTGGCAGAAATATGCCAGTGGTTGGTCATTTTAAAGTCAATCTTGCCATGACAGAAGTGATATTTTTGTCCATGGTAGGAACGAGGGATGTTAGAGTCATGAGCTCAGATTTGAAACCCAGTTTCATAACTGGCAAGTTAAACTCGAGAAACCTCAGTGTTCACATCTGTGAAATGGGTTTGTACCACTGTATGTGATACAGTATGTGTACATGTGGTGTATACACAGCGCCGTGTTTTTGCAAGTCTGCCTTGCTATTGAATAGCAATAGAAACAGTGCTACAGAAAGGGGCGAGGATGACGAGATGAGTGTATGCACAGTGAGGGGAGGATTCTGAGGGGGATTCGTGGCAGTGTGTCTTTTACTGTCATAAAAGTTTTAAAAACGTAAACATTCACTGTGCTTCCAGATTCCACCACGTACATACCTATGTACACTCTGTTCACTTCAGCAGACGGGCTGCAATTTCCTCATAGTAAGTTCTCAGAAGCGTGAAATTCGCCTCCCACAGCCCCGTCAGTCTAAATCAGAAGGGAGCTTTGCAGCTCTTCTGGGAGCTGTGGATCTCAGCTTCTACCGGAGGTGCTTTGTCCCCCCACACACACACCCCACCCCAGTAGTGCATTCCTCTCACCGGCCTCCAGTTCCTGCAGCAGCTGCAGCTTCCTGAGCTCAGCGGCTTCCTGAGCTCAGCGGCTTCCCAAGCCACCTCTGTAAGCACAGGAGAATCCCGGGGCAATTGTCAGGGTCCCAGGCTTTGAAGGGGTGGCCTTATCTTTATGGCTCCCAGTGGGCCTGACTGAGAATAAGAAAGGTCAGGACCCTCTCTTTCAGTCTCCCTGGGGAGAGAAAAAGGGGAAATGACCGGGAATTACAGGAAGAGAGACTTTTGTCCAATAAACACAGTAGCCTCCCAGCATGGAGCGAGCTGGCCGGTTGGTTTCACACTCAGGTGTCTGGGGGTCCTGTAGTCCTGGCCTCAGGGTGCAAGAACTGGTCCTAGGCTCCCAAGCAAGGCCGTGTGAGCTCAGCACATGTGACCACCTGGTCCCTTCTGTGTAGCCCCCATCTGGGGCTCCGCATCTCTACTCCTACCTACTGAGCAGGTGTGCTCAGGCCTGTCACATGGGATTCAGGGGCACTGGTTTACTCCAAAGGAAAATTGCCAAAGATGTGGGCATCCCAGCATAATCCAAACCCGGGATTAGTATGGAACAACACGTGCTAATATTTATAACAACACAGAATGTGCATGTTATTTGTATCTTTATTATGGTCTGAATGTAAGGCTTTCATTACATGAGACTCAATTGCATCAGCTGGTGGGTTGGCATATAGAGTAAAAATGGGCACATTTTGAGCCATTATAGAAGTATACAATATCTATAGCTGATAGGGCCAAAAATAGTCATGACATGTGTATCTGTAAACCAATAGCGCACGGAGGCACAGGGGGATGTTGGCATCAATGAAAATTCTAGAAAGTTCTTCATCACTGCTGTGCAGCTGTCACAGAAACACCTGCACCTCCAGACATGAGCAAAGACCTATAGCTTTATGTCTGACTTGTAAAACTTCTGTCGGGCTTAAACTCTGAAGTCTTGACCCATTCGGTCTGTCTATAAAAATGGATATAGACTTTTATATAAATTGACTGGGATAATGTCCCTTTAAAATCAGAGGAAGAAACAGTAATTCCAGTGAATCAGGTTGAAACAGAAGGAATAAAATAGTTCCTCTTCTTGTATATTTTCATTTTTTGTAAACCGTAGGAACCAAATATTATATGAATTTCTAATACTTATTCTTCACTCAAATGTAAGATGTGATCACACATATGCTGACTGCTTCAATTTTTAAAATTTTATTATAATAAAAGATACCTTTCTGTTAATCTCCATCAAAATCCTCCCCTTTTTCACCCACACTCATCCCGTCATCCTTGCCACTTCCTATTGCAGCCCTGGAGTCCTTCTTGAGGGTCTGTAGCTGCTTCCATGTCCTGAATGGATCTCCCTCTCACGGTCACTGTGACTTTGGGAAAGAGCCGGAAGTGACGCGGGGCCACATCCGGTGACTGAGTCCCACACGGACACAGCGTCATATGTTTACGAGCTGCCTTTCCGCTGAGGTGGCATGGTGGGATCAGTGTGTTCAAAATGAAGAGGAAGATTCATGGCAATATGACTTTTACTGCAATCATTTTTAAAATTTAAACAAGCATTGCATATTTTGGGCACTGTTTATACAGTAGCAATGCTGACAGGGGCTATTTCATATCTCCTACATACTAGGTACAAGGCTGAGCACATCAAAGATACCAGGTCTTTAACCCTCCTCATGCTCATGCCTGTTTACACGACAGAGTTCTCAACCTGCAGGTTAGGAAGTGGGTCCAGGGAGGTTCAGAGATGCTGTGGTGGCTGCGATTTGAAGTCCCTGACGGCAGACCACCCCTGCTTCCTTCCACTGCAGTGCCTCACCCCACCCTCATCCTACACTGACTGGTTAACCCCCTGACTGCTGCTTCCAAGTGGCCTGTGACCTCCTGGACACCGGCCCTGTGGCCACTGTGAGACCAGAGGAAGACAGCAGTCATTGGGCTGGAGTGCTGGTATCTTAACTGGTTCAATCACACTGGACCTGTTAACAGTTCAAGACAAATGAACATCAAGATTGCAAGAAATTGCTGGAAGGGGGGCTGGAATTTAGCTCAGTGGTTCTGGCATCTGTCTGGCAAGCTCAAGGTCCTAAATTCGATCCCTGGTAGCTGCATACCACAATGCCAGGTGTGGTGGCTCACGCCTGTAATCCCAGCACGTGGGAGGCAGAAGCAGGAGGACTGCTGTGAGTTCAAGGCTGGCCTGGGCTACATAATGAGTTTTGAGCCAGCCTGAACTACAAAGGGAGACCCTGTCTCAAAAAAAATAATAATAATAGGGCTGGGGATTTAGCTCAGTGGTTCCAGCACCTGCCTTGCAAGTGCAAGGGCCCAAGTTCAATCCCTGGTAACCACATACAACAACGTGGGGCATGGAGACTCACGCCCACCAACAATCAGAACCACATACCACAGTGCTGGGCATGGTGGCTCACACCTGTAAACCCAGCACTCGGGAGGCAGAGGCAGGAAGATCACTGTGAGTTTGAGACTGAACTCAGGACCAGCCTTAACTATAAAAGTGAGACCCTGTCTCAAAACAATTTTTAAAAATAGTAATAATCATTTTAAAAGATGGAATTGCTGGAAGATGCTCATTTGGTGGGTAACTCCTCTATGTCTGAGAAAACATAAAAATAAGATTTAAAAAGTAATAATTTAGTTTTCATGCAGTAGTAACATATTTGTTTTAAAAGAAACTCTTTAAGTAAAAAAAAATTAGAACACATTATCTTTTAGAATTTGTATCAGGACATGTCTGTAGTATGCAATAATTACGCTCATGACAGGGAGCTGGGATTCCTGTAGATACACCACATCTTTCCTCTTTTCCATTCCCTTCTCCCTCCTCTCTCCCTCCTAAGTAGTCTGGTTTGACTGTAAGACTGTTCTCTGTTTCTACGTATCTGTTTCAACTCTCACCAAGATAAGCAAACCAAAGCCTCCGTGCAGTTTTTGCGACATTGCTGCCTTCCACACATTGCTTCCCTCCACCACCTCACCTGAGAAGTTCTATCCCCTCCTGGAGAGAACAGTTAGAAAGTGAGGCTGGGGACCTCCGACGCGGCAGCCTCCAGAAACCTCTGCCATGTCTATCCACCCCTTCAAAGTCATCAGCTAGCAAACAGGCATGGAGACAGGCAGAGACTGTGTGGGTGAGTGGCTACAGGTGCAGACACACAAGTGCGTGGTCCCTAAGGCAGTGTCAGTGTGGCTACAATAGTGCCACATGCACAGGGAAGCATGGACTTCCGGGAGATAGATGCACCTCAAAACAGGGCTACGACACCCAAAGAAAAGGGCCCCATCTGTAGGTCTTGAGCTAGACTTACATGCCAAGGAAAACCAGAGCACACACTCCCAGTTTCTGAGGTTTCCACATCTCACAAGGCAATTAGTGGTCTGAAGGTCAAAAGTATGGTAGCTAAGCCTGCCTTGCAAGTGCAAGGGCCTGGGTTGGATCCTCTTTAACCACATACAACAGTGACGGGCGTGGTGACTCACACCCACTAGCAATCAGTACCACATACCACAGTGCTGGGCATGGTGGCTCACACCTGTAATCCCAGCACTCAGGAGGCAGAGGCAGGAGGATCGCTGTGAGTTCAAGGCTCACCTGGGCTATGTAGTGAGCTTAAAACCAGCCTGAACTACAAAGCAAGACCATCTCAAAAAAAAAGTGTAGCCACAACCTTCTAAGGTTAGAAATGACCCATCTATCCCATCCTAGCCACCCCAAACTCAAGAGAATGAGTGTGTTCTACAAGTATTATGCAGTGTGTGCATGTATGTGCATGTGCACGCATATGATGTGTGGTATGTGTGTTGTATGTGTGCTGCACATGTATTGCATATACTATATGCCGTGTGGCATGAGGAGTGTCTGGAGACACACTTCTATGTCCAGCATAGATGTGATCCGTCTTGCTTGGAGCCATGCAGTTCGTCTTTACACATCACTCCCATAATGCACAGCGTGAACACTGAGTTCCTCCTTCACCACCAGACGTCTACCCGGGACAGGACTGGCAGGAGCTGAGTTAAGTGCTGTAAAAAAAAGTTGGGCCTAAAGTGCCCAGGGCACAGCAGCAGAAGCAGACCCACTGGCCCCTGCACTAATTTAGGGGTGTGGGGACCCGGGGACATGGGCAGCCTCTGCACAAGAGGACTCTGGCTTGGGTCATGAAGACCTGCTGGGACTTCTGGACACATTAATACACCTTCTGCACCAATATCTGCTAGGCACCGCGTTGTGACAAGGTAGGTGCTCTGGAGCTGCCCTGCCCCCGCTGTACCTCTCCTCAGCTCCCAGCCCCGCAGGCTGAGCAGCTCCACCGTCAACCCTGCTCCAGACGCCTTTATTCTTCCTTCCCATCACCCACCCCCTCACCCAGGAACTCCAGAGAATCCAGAAGATGAAACAGGTCGTCCTGGAAGCACCGCCCGGAAGTCACGGCCCAGTGTACACAGCAGCTCTTCCACTCAGCAAACAGGCCGCCAGCTTTTTATTTTTCTGCTGGGGATTTAGCAACCTGAGGCCTTCACCCCCAGCTACACAGCCACCCCTCACCTCTTTTAGAATGATTTAGTTGCTCAGCCTGGGCTTAAAATTGTGATCCTCCTGCCTCAGCCTCCCAGAATACTGGGATTACAGGCATGCATGGCTAGGCCCAGCGTGTCCTCAGTTTTGATGTCATCAGACTCTGTGCCTGATTTCCTTTGCTTGCTTTTCACATGAAGCCATCTTACAAATGGGCAGAGGCTGAGGCAAAGAGATTCTTGTTTGAGTGCCTCACCGCACTTCCCTCTTAGGGGTCCCTCATGTGCTGCTCCAAGGGGGTGGGGGGGGAGCAGCTGCCGCCATTGCCAGCTTTGCACTATACCTGGTGACACCATCTGCCTTCCCCTCCCAGATCTGAGCCATACCCTTGTGCGTGAGCCGGGTGGGAAGGGAGGGTGATGCCAGTTCAGAGGCTGTGTGCCCGCCCCCTGAGTGTGCACGCTAACCAGCAGAGGGGCAGTATGGAAGTATGTGCATGTGCACAGATAATCCCCGTGCTTGGAGTGTGGACGTCTGGGAAGGGGTGTGTGTGTGAGGTGTGCATACCAGTGTGCATCTTTTTTGGGTGTGTATGTGTCTGGGGGTGGCGCCCCCGCTGTGTACAGGTGTACAAGTCTGTGTGTGTGTGTGTGTGTGTGTGTGTGTGTGTGTCTGTGCCTGTGCACACGCATGCGCACAACTGCGTAGCTCACTGCTGACCTGGCTTTTCCAAGAGCCGCGAGTACAGCTGAGACAGCACAAATGCTGCTGAGTGCTGCCTGGGAGGAAGTCGCCAGGCCTCCTCCCATGTGTGGTGAGGACAGGAGCGGGCAGGCATCTTCAGCAGTCAATGGCTGCCCCTCCCCCTCAGGACCAGGGACCCACAGAAGGTCCCACTGTCCCATGTGGACAGAAAGGCCCGGCGGAGAGGGTGGAGGTGCCTGCAGATGGGCAGGAAGGTGCTCTGGAGAACTCCACACAGGACTGCAGGGACCATAGGGTGCCACGGGGTGGAGAGGGTGTGAGGATACATGTCTGCGTGTGTGTGCCGTGCTTTGTGGGTATGTGCATGGACCTGTGCTGGTCACATCTGTTGTATAGGTGTTACATGGAGCACGCATGCATGTGCTGTGTGGTGCTCATGTGTGTTTCATGTGTGTTCACAGTATTTTGTCTGCATGCATGTTTGTGTTCTATGGTATGTGTGTGCTGTGTCGTGTGTGTGTTGTGCACATAAGCCCCGCCCCACAGGTCAACATGCACCTCTTCTTTGTCATTCCACTTCTGCTCACCCAGCAGACAGCTGCTTCCGGCCAGCTGAGCAGCGCGCAGCCCCTCCCCCTCCACGGCTTCCTGAGAAAGGACAGCCCATTATTCCGCGTGGCCCCCACATATATAGTCACGCGCCAGGCTCGGTTTATCGGCAGCCACCACTTCTCCAGGTAGGTGGGCCTTTGTTCCACGCTGCCACTTAAACGGCTTCAATGTGGGAGTTTGCTTAAACAAAACCCTGGTCGAACGGTGCAAAGCCAACTATAAACCAAGCTTTCAGATTGCAGCCTCGACTAGGCCACACCGGGAGGAGACAGGCAATACCCTGGGCGCGTCCCACAGCCTCTCTGAGTCACCCCGAGCCCCCTCACAGGCCTCTGTCCCCGTGGACGGACAGCAGATAAAGGCCAAGGGCACTTCCTTCTCTCAGAAACTGCTCCAAATAAACAACCTTGGTGATTAAAGCAATAGAAATCCTGGAAGATTGATGGCTTGGAAAGTACTGCTGGGAGGAGGAATAACTTCCCTCTATTTCCAAGAGCTAATATTTGTCCACATTGGCTGCCTTGGAGGGAAAAGTGTGGCCTCTGTTTTGTTCTATGTGTTGGTCTGAGACAAACAGTCACCACCCAGTTATTACCTGAACTTTAAACCCAGCTCCTGTGGTAAACCCAGCTCTAACTGGGGCCTGCCCAACCCGTGGAGGCCGACACGGAACGTTCTCCTGAAGGCCCCAACCAGCTCCACGTCCTCCCAGCAGCCCAGGTCCCTGCAACATTCCTGAGGCCACAGTGATTCTGCATGCAAACAAAACTCTGTGTGTGAGCACCTCGCTTGGTCCTGGCTGACCCTATGGCTGGCAGGCTCGGCCTCACTGAGGGCTCCATTGGTGGGTGGATTCCTGCCTTCAGGGCTGTGCCTGCTTAGCAGGGGACAGGCCGGCGCAGCGCACAGCCGGGGACTCTGGGAAGGACCTGGCTTTGCACACCGTGCAAGGAGCCAGAAGACAAAGCACACTGCCAAGTTACCAGAGCAAGGGGCAGCAGAATTCCTGGCCTGCACCCTACACTCACATCTCCCTCCATCCCCAGACAACGCACGTCACCTCAGCAGCTGCTGCACCTCCTGACCATTGTCCCTCCCAACGACCCCGACTCCCACATCTTAGGGCTGCCGTCGGCCCCAGGGAGCCTTCCCCGCCGGCCAGATGCTCGTGGTCTTCCGGTTCCCATCACTCCCCTTCCATCTCAACCGGGCCACCCACTGCCATGGCCGCAGTAGGACCAGCAACAGACCCGGAATGTAGACCTACCTGTCTCTGACCACAACCTCTGAAGTCCGCCGGCCGCTTCTTGGCTCATCCCACTAGGTCAGGAAGTCACTTACTTGGCTTTATGGACATTCAGCACTGCGCTGGGAGACACGGAAACCCTGCGTCCAGCCGTCATCTTCTCCACACCGCACCCGAATGTGATATAGTGACATACAAAAGTGTGACTGCTTCCGTTCGAAACCGAGGCTCCTTCTCCATCCGGGTCTGTGGCTACCGGAAATTGCACCACACTTCCGGAAGTCCTGCCACGCCTCCTGCGCCCGTCCGCAGCCCACCCACCACAGCCATGATCATTGTCCCTTCTCTCCCAGAGCCCTCACCTTGCAAGCTTCCTCTGGCTACAAGTAAACAAAGTTCCTGTTGTGCACACACTAGAAACTGTCAGGAGAATCCTACATCATCTACATCTCTGCGCCTTCCAGTCTGGGAAAGTCAGATGTCCTCTGGTCCAAGGCCACACCTCCGAGCCTTAAGACTCCTTCACAATTGCTTTGGCTGAGTCACCAAGGAGCTGTGAGTTGCTCAGCCAACTGAGATATTAACACTGCTATCTGCTTCCTGGAATTCTGCAGAGTTCAAAACTTCCAACCCCACTCCGGTCTAGTTTCCATATGCTCCTTCCGCCGTGGTTTCTGCCACCACAGTTCCTCTTCGAGCTTGTTTAGATGGTGACTCTCTGTCCTCCCTCTGGGGCCCACGGGATGTGAATCTGTGGACATTTTCACGTGTGTGCTCCTGGAGTTTCTCCTACGTCTCCACTCAGGCCACTCACATTCTGCACAGTCCTCCCCTCTGCCCGGCTCCTTCTCTTAGGAATTCTGTACTTGTCTTCCTGGTGGGGCCCTTGCCTGCTTCCACTTCCCTGAGTGTGCTTCTATCCTCTCTCCTGTTTACTGAGGTTCTGCGGCGTCATGGTGGGTTTGGGGCATCCAAGCAGGTCCCTGCCCCACTTGGTGCCAGGGAGTTATGAACTCTCTACAAGGTCATACGTATGAGTTGCTAATGCTTTCAGGCAGGTGTTACCATCCTGTTAAAGGCATCCGCGGCGCAAAAAAGTTAAATAAGTTGACTAAAGTCCTACAGTTATCTAGAAAAGCCCAGATCTGAACCTAGATCTGTCTAAATCTAGACTCTAAACAAGTATTTGTGTCAAGATTAGGGATGTGGTATTTTCATGTGCCAAGAATTCAACTGATATCTCTGGAAAATTGAAAGCTCAGAAATTAGCATTGTGAATGAAACTTGGGACTAAGGTTTTACTTTAGTTTCTCAGGCTTCATAATGTGACGTTTTCTCTGACACAGTTTCTTCCAGATAAGGTCCAAGACCTTCTGGTTGTGGCTGACTCAGGCTTCTCCTCAGGTAACCTGTCCTGCCTTCTTTTCCTTCTCTCTAGGCCACAGACCACATGGCAGCTGTGCCCAGGGCTCCCCGTGTCCAGCTCCCTCACTATCAGACTGCAGCCAATTCCAGAGCTGCACATTCACACACACGTGCACACACACACATCCCTGTGCCCACATGTAGAGTGCAAGCACACTCCATGCAGCAGGCTGTCCTGGTCTGAGTCAAAATTCATGCTTTGCTACACTGTAAGAGCATTGGCCAGGGCCATAGGGCGGCCAGCCAAGACAGCCACTGGATCTCTCTTCTGGTGGGGCCCTTACCTGCTTCCTCTTGCCAGAGGTATAAACATCTATGTGATGAACCCTGCAGGTTAGGATAATGTCCAGCAGCCTGGAAGGAAGAAATCACATTTACTGAAATGTAAGCAGGAACGGGAAGCACAAAAACACAGGAATTAAATGGGGGGGGGGCAGAAAAACAAGAAAACGCCCAAGACAGAGTCTGAAACACCCACTGGGACAAGGTCACTGACCAAGGCCTTTGGGCAGGAGGCACAATCAGACAGAGAAGCACTGCGCAGACAACACCATGAAACGTCCCAACACTTAGGAATGGCCCTGAAACAACAGTGATGATCAGCAGAGGAAAAAAAAGTAAACATGGATCAGAAGTTTCCAGTACTCTGTGCTGGAAAGATACCAAGAATTTCCCATACAGCTGAGCTCTCATTCTTTAAATGACCTTATAAGTGTTAACATCTATAATTTACAGATAAGAAACAACATAGAAATATCCACTGAACCTGACCAAAATACATTACTGGTAACCTTGGCAAATTAAAACTTACTAAAGGAGAGTGACTGGGAGGCAGATCAAATGGCCTGAGTGGTGAATCAGAGGTAACTAGAGAGAGAGAAATTCTCTGTTGCTCTCTTCCAGGAGCTTTGGCTGGAAAAGAACGAAGAGACAATGCAGAAGCTGGAAAGAACACAGCATCGAAGGAGGTCACGGTGTAGTGTAGAAGACACTTAAGCATGTTTATAGTCTGAGAAGAGAGCCAGGGAATGGTGATTTAAAATGCAGGGGAAGTAGACATGGTGGGAAATTAATGAACTTGTGTGGTTAAAAATTCAAGTCAAAGATGTCAGAAGAGCCATCAATGTGCAGGAAGAAAAGGACTTTACTCTCAGAGTCTAAAGAAAAGGGATTGGGGAGGGATGGATGGGTGGAGGTAGATCTGTGGCTGATGGGTGGGAAGTAGAGGGAGACAGCAGTGACTTCTTTAATAAGAAAGATAATTTGTTGAGAGTGAAGAGCTGCCGTAAGCAAAGGAACTTAAACAGAAAGGGAAATGTTAAAGTCCTGGAGGAGCTGAAAGGAAGCCATTCCTCCCCACGATGAACTAAGACAGATCTCCTGAGGTCCCCTCTCACAGGGGAACGCATGATCATTTTTCTCATTGATTAGTTTTGATCATTGATTAGAGTTATCACTGATCCTTCAGCTACTCAAGAGTTGGAGCAGAGAGGTTGGTTAGTACCTCTAACCTGAGTTGGAAGATGTGGAGATGCCTTCAGAGGAAAGCTTCATTCCCACCAGGAAGATTCACGGAGGCAGCTCAGGTTGGAAGCCAGCATAATATTTGACACACAGTCCGTCCTCAACATGCACCTCCAGAGCTTTCTCTGAAGTAAAATAAAAAACTTGCATGAGTGATTTCTCACTCTGATACTTGCACTTCATGTAGCTTTTTCAGAGAAGTCTAAATGCAGTGTGACCAGGGAGTTTCTGAAAATGTACGTAGGCCTTTGAGCTGCTATTTATTAACCAAGGATCTTGTGCCGAGCCCTACAGAGTTGAGTCAAGAGATTCTGTGACCAAAATTGTCCGAATTCTCCTGTCTGGCTCAGACAGAAGCACCAACTCTTAACTGGTGCCAGGTCAGCTGTGGCCCACATCAGCCAGAACCTTTCAATTCAAACATGAGCCCAGGAAAATTGCTCCCTATCTTGGCTCTTCATATTAGCAGCTTCCTCTAATTCTCTCCCATCGAACTATCTTTTAAGTTGAGTACTGACCCTGACCTGAGTTGAGAATGAACATCAAGAAGTACCCAGACTGTCAGGGGTTATGTTGATGGACAGACAGTGATTGCATCGTAGACATGGGGGCGAGGGTTAACATCAGCTCTTCTTGGTCTTCCCTGGTGAAGTACAAGAAGGCTACTGGTTATCAGTCCCCTGAGTCCTGGTCTCAGCTCTTGGGCCTCAGGTCAGAGCATCTGTCATAGAGCCTTTCATTCAACTTAAACCTGGAGTGTTTTTGTGTGTAGACAGCATGTCGTAGTCATGTTTCTGTCTATGAGGATAGGACTCTTAGAGGAAGACCAACAAATGCCTCTTCCGTTATCTTCCACTGAAGGTTACAGAAGTGCTGCGCACACTATTCTCATATCTCACAGTGCCGTGGTTCAAATCAAGATTATGATGTCCATCCAGAATTTCATTAAAGCCCACATGCACTGTCTCAGCTGAGACAGTGGCAGAGTCTGCACCATGGTTTTCTGTCTTCAGGTCCCAAGCTCTTCTCAGAAGTCAGTATTTAAAACCAGAACAAGAACTTCCAATTGTCCTCTCTTAGTCATGAGACCATAGCTATGGTGTGCTTGGGGTTGTAACTGACTGAACACCACCTCTGCAGCTCCCTCCTTCTTCACAACACTGGCATTGGTCTCCAATCCTCCTGGTGCCGCAGATGTAACATTCCCCTGACAACCACAGCTATGGTTTTCTCTGGGCTCTCCCATCCTTTCCTTCTGTCCCCTGGAACCTGATGCTGCTAGAGTGGACTTCCAGGAGACAAGGACAGCCCCACAGAGAAGGCTGGGAAGAACTGTGCCAGGCTATTTAAATGGTTGCTAACTCCACAACAAGAGCTCCAAACCAATTCTGAGAAACTTTAGAAAATGCATGTGAAAAGCTATTTAAATGACGACTCTTTTTTCCTGTCAAGTCTCACCCCAGAACATACTTTTACAACCCTTATAATTCCTTGAAAAAAAAAGTCAGTGTGTATTAGAAGTGCTGACAGGCATTGGGCCAGAGCCGTGCGCCCAACAGCTCAGCTGTATTTACTTTTCATTACACTTGACTCTAATTGGTGCTAGTTCAACTGTGGCCCACATCAGCCAGAACCTTTCAATTCAAACATGAGCCCAGGAAAATTGCCCCCTATCTTGGCTCTTCCTATTAGCAGCTTCCCCTAATTCTTTCCCATCAAACTATCTTTTAAGTTTGTAAAGAGACAGATGCATTATTTTAAGAAACTCGAAATTTAAAATAAAGTAGAGCTGTACTTTACCCCCAGATTGCTCTTCCACAGACCTCTGGAAAAATCACTAGTTCTCTGTGAAATTCAATTTCTCCAGCTGCAATTTTCGACTATTGTTCCTATTTCTTAGGCCAGGAGTAAGGTTTAGATACAAGGTGGGCATCTAGCAGAGTTCTTGAAGCACAGTGGTAATCTGATACTTCACATTCTTTTACACATCATATATATTATCATACCGATAATTAATGATGCTAATATATAAAAAGGATCATCTAGTTCCGGTGGTCTTCATGAATCTCCCCAAAATCCTCCCTTCATTCCTGGCATTTTCATCCCATCATCTTGCCACTTTCTGCAGCAGCTCTGGGGCCCTCTTTCCTGAGGGTCTTCAGCCACACTCTCCTGGCGGCTTCCATGTCCTGAATGGATTCAAAACGTCTCTGTTTCATGGTTATTGTGACTTTGGGAAAGAGTCGGAAGTGACGCGGGGCTACATCTGGTGACTGAGGTGGACGAGGACACAGTGTGATGTTTTTTATGATCTGCCTTTCCATTGGATGGCATGCAGCAGTATCCTTCACCTTATTTTGGACCATACCTTGTGAAAACACTCAGGAAAGAGTATTTCCAGAACTGCTCCAGGAAGTGGGAAGAAGGATGGGATAAGTATATTAGAGCTGAGGGATTTTGAGGGGGATTCGCCACAAGGTGTCTTTCACTGGAATAAATGTATTATAAGTAAAAATTCACCATCTACTCCGACTGCCCTTGTATGCGATGGGAACGGAACCAGGAACTCACCCCCAGGGAACCGCTCTGACAGTTCCACACAGAGCACGCCCATTTGCGTCCACAAGCTCACTTCCAGAGCAGGAGCCCTCCAGGTCTTCCCAGCTACTCTCAGATGCAACCAAGGGCGCAGCCTTTCCCATGAGTGACTCCAGTGACTTGCTGACGGGTCCAATCAGATGCTCTTCTCCCCGGCCCTGAGGTGAAGGCGCACAGCAGAGGTGTCTGGGAAATCAAAATGGCGTCTGGGAGGCTTCTTTGGGGAGAGAGAGCAAGGGAGTTTCTTCTCTGTGGCGTGGGCGTTCACTGAAAGAGATAATGACAAGAAGCCACCCACTCATCTGGATTATACCACTCTGGGGCTCAACCGCACCGCTGGAGCGAGGGGCCTCCCACACACACAGGGAAACCAGGCTTTGCTGTGAGGCGGCTGCCCTTTTTCCTCGCTAACCTCTGTGCACAGAGTCTCCACCCAGGGCGTGGTGAGCTCCACCAAGCCTCCCTCCACCCTCAGAGCCACTGCGGCCATCGCTGGCTTGCTGCTAAGGACCTGAGACTCAACGGGGGCCCGGGACTCTGTAGGGCAGAGAGTCAGCACCCGAAGGTGGGTCACTGGAGTGAGCTGCTTGATGATGGTCTGTCACGAAATCAAGGGAACTAAGGAATACTTGGCAAGATCTAAGAAATTGCAAATGAATTGTAAAGAAACTAGAAATTATAAATGAAAAGGTAGAATCAACAGAATCCCACCCTTTTAGCAAAGCACACACGTGTGTGTGTGTGTGTGTGTGTGTGTGTGTGTGTGTGATTTTCCTTCAACGTGTAATCTCAGTAATCCAGGAGACTGAGGCAGGATGTCATATATTAATCTCTCAAATTTTCAGTTTTCAGAATAAAAGGAGGATGCTTAGCTCAGTGGTTCCAGCGTCTCCCTTGGAAGCACAAGTTCCTGGGTTCGATGCCTGGTAACCACATACCACAATGCCAGGCCTGGTGGCTCACACCTGTAATGCCAGCAGCACTTGGGAGGCAGAGGCAGGAGGATTCCTGTGAGTTAGAGGCTTACTTGGGCTACATAGTGAGCTCAGGGCCAGCCTGAACTACAGAGTGAGACCTTGACTCAAAATAAATAAATAAATTTAAAAATAAAAAAGAGGGCTAGCGAGGTAACTGAGTGGTGCTACCACCTACCTTCAAGTGCAAGGTCATGAATTTGATCCCTGGTACCACAAAAAATAAAATAAATAAAAATAAAAAGGGCTGGGGACATCCCTCATTGTGAACAACCCGTACAATCCTAAGTACAGGGAAAATAAAATGACACAAGTAAGTGTGATGCCAGCAAGTCTGAGTTAAGCACCCACCAGGTGCAGTACCTCTGGGCTCACCTGGTCTGTTCCAGAGCTGGAGCACGCGCCTCCTGCCGGGGTGTGGCTGAGGTGACTCCAAAGCCATCCATCTCTCGGCAGACTGAGGGCGAGCGTGGGAGCTGTGTGGGGCACACACGTCACATGAGTGTTAAGGACACACAGAGCAGGTGTGCTGTCACCTCCGGAGTGCTCCAGCTGCAGCGTCGTGTGAGTTGCGATGTCCTCCAGATTCGGTTCAAAGAGAGGGGACCCGACCGTGATGAAGCGCCTCCTCCCCGGTGAGCCCAGTGCAGCAGTGGGCTGTGGCTTTCACTAGACTTCCGCTCACCCGGGAGACGTGTGTGCCTTGTGCAAGCCTCACGGGTGTGGAAGTTGTCATTTAGCAGCAGAAACGCTGCCCAGCATGTCGCGTGGAGAACAGCGATCTTCTCCATTAGTCCCTTGTGGGCTGCTTGTGTGTAACCGGGCGATGTGCACTATTTCTACTTAGTTGATACGATAGTGCACATGCAGTTTTAAACCCTTACTTCTCTGAGTGTCTAACTATCATTAAAGTTATATTTTAAAAAAAGTTAAAAGACTGCACCAAGTCCCATAGTGAGAAAGTATAATAATGTAGTTAACGATTCCCTTATGCTTAGTATTTAGGCTCAGTCAGAACTTTTACTATGAGAATTAAGACGGGCTTTCAGTCCAGAGAAGGCTGTGAGTTTCCAAGTAAACCCGAACTCCCACCTGACCCCTGCAAAACCAGATCAAAGTAGATAAACACATGTCCGAAGACAGCCATGTTCGAAAGCGGCGCTACCGGGTATGTGAGTCCTAAGTCTTATCGTCATCCTGGGCTTAGGATCGGAAAGAGCCAGGAGTCAGACGCATCTGAAGTGAGCGACATGGGACAAGTGTGCCCCACACAGCCCCACGCTCGCCGCAGTCCTGCTGCACCCACACCCTGAGTGCTGCTGAGACAGCAGCTCCTTATATGAAAGGCAGAGACAGAACCCACTCCCTTGATGCCCCAAAATGACAAAGCTACCAAAGGACTGGCAGGGAACAGTAATGTTTGCTGGACCAAAAGTGGACTAGAGCCCGAGATTTCGGAAGACTGACTCACAGTGGCTTCTTAGGATGGAAGCTCAAAGGGGTCGTAGGATCGAGACTTGAATAAGGAGCATTTTCCCACCTAGAGGAGGGCAAGAGAAAACTGCGAGAAGCCACAGAAAAGAAAGGAAGTTCACACACGAGACGAGTATGTGACAGACTGTCAGAGGGTACAAGGAAATGAACGTCATGAAAGATGAGAGCAATGACACAGGGACAATATTAATAAAATGGTCACCCTGGAATGTTCAGGATACACCAAAACCCACTGTTTTCTTTTTCTTTTCTTTTTTTGAGATAGGATCTCACTTCTGTAGTTCAGGCTGGTCCCGAGCTCAGCCTTGAACTCACAGCAGTCCTCCTGCCTTTGCCTCCTGAGTGCTGGGATTACAGGTGTGAGCCACCACTGCCAGCACTGTGGTATGTGGTGCTGATTGCTGGTGGACATAAGTCAACATGCCTGGCATTGTTGTATGTGGTTACCAGGGATCGAACCCAGGCCTTTGCACTTGTAAGGCAGGTGTTGGAGCCACTAAGCTAAATCCCCGGCCTCCCCATTGTGTTTTCTGTGAACTTTGTCTCTATTAATGTCAGAACAATCAGATATACTGGCTTAAAAAATTCAAAGAAACTAAAGAAAGTCAGTGTAAACAAAGCTTGTTTTGAGAAACTCAATAAAATCATGTCCAAAGTGGTCAGGAGAAGTGCACACAAAGTATAAATAGAAGAAGGGAGAAAACTAAAAAAAACTATAGAGCCCAAATATGATAATAATATGAAAATATTGTTAAAATTCATGCCAAAAATAATGTGACTTGGACAAAAAGAAAAAAATTCCCTGCCAGCCCAGCTACCCAAAACTTCTGGAGAAGAGACAAATAATCTAAGTTGTCTTATGCCAGGAAAGAAACAAATTTGTAGTGTAAAACTTTCCACAAGGACAATTTCATGGTGGTTTGAGACAGCTGCCAAAATTTCTGTCTTATTAGAATATTAACATTTAGAAAGTAGGGCCGGGGATTTAGCTCACTGGTTCCTGTGCCTGTCTCACAAGCACAAGGACCGGAGTTCAATCCCTTAGTAATCACATACCATACTGAGCGTGGAGACACACCCAGCAACAACCAGTACCACATATCACAGTGCCGGGCATGGTGGCTTATGCCTATAATCCCAGCACTCGGGAGGCAGAGGCAGGAGGATTGCTGTGATGTGAGTTGGAGGCTGAGCTCAGGACCAGCCTGAACTACAAAGCGAGAACCTGTCTCAAAAAAAAAACAAAGCAAAAGAATTCCATGGTCATTTCTCCAACCCAGGACCAGACAGAAAATAAGGAACAAACAAAAAGTTCTCACTGAGAACAACTACCTGTAATCCGAGAGCTCTGGGTGGCTGAGGCAAGAGGACTCAGTTCAGGCCCAGCCTCGGCAACTGAGCACCGGCAACAGAAACCCTTCTCAGAATTAAAAGAGGACCAGCGTTAGTCTTTGGGTAGGTAAAGCCCAGTTTTTCCAGCACCATTTGTTAAAGAGGCTATCATTCCTCCACTGGGGTTTTTTGGCTCCTTTGTCAAAACTGAGGTGACTCAGTGTATCTGGAGTTGTTTCTGAATCTTCTAATCCTCTCCACTGATTCTTGGGTCTGTTACTTTGCTAGTACCCTGAGGTTTTTGTCACAGTGGCTTTGTAATATAGTTTCAAGTTGGGGATTCTGATAACCCCTGCCATGTCTTTGTTGCCTAGTATTGTTTTTGCTATTCTAGGTCTCATGGTTCCAGATGAATTTTGGATTATTTTCACTAGATCTGTGAAATATGCTGTTGGGATTTCAATCGGGATTGCATTGAATCTATTTAGTAGTTGTGGGAGTATAGCTATTTTGACAAAATTGGTTCTTCCTACCCAGGAACAAGAGATGTCTTTCCATTTTCTCATATCCTCTTCAGTATCCTTTTTCAGAGTGCTATAGTTTTCAGAGTAGAGATGTAAATGAGTTCTAGAATGTATGCTAGATACTGTGGAATAGAAAATATTCCAAGGGAAAGGGGAGTAAGGATAAGTAACAAGGGAAAAGAAAAAATGTAATGGGTAAAAAAAAAAAAAGAAACAAAGCTTACGTGTAGGGGTGGAGGCGTTATAAGGTAGGCAGGGGAATGGGAAAAAATGGTAATGAAGTCATGTCATATATGGTATAATTTCTCAAAGTTGAGTGTGATCACGATGTGTATATAAAAATGTACCAATAAAGATTCAAATCTTAAAAAAGTAAAAAAGGATCAGACCTGAAGTACAGGTCAGTGAAAAGGCTCTGGGTTCAGTCTCTAGTACCACAAAAGAATTAAGTAAATAACAGATAATGGTTTTGTGAAAAGGCAAAGTTTATAAGGTGTATTAGGGCAAGTTTCATTTGTAAGTTATATTAAAAACCAAAAGCTTAGAATAAGCTCTAACCCTACATTGAAAGGGGGTAGTTACAATAAGACAAATCTTGGAATTAGAGAGGCATTGTTCTTCCTAAGCAAAACTGTACAAGGATGACATTTTTTGACTCACATCTGGACCTCCCTGCAACATCCGGATCATATATTTTTAGCAAAGAGAAAAAGCAAGGACTTCATTCATTTCTCTGAGGGTTTTGATATTTGTATTAATCTCCTTTGGCATCCATTCTGCGATCATCCTCTTTCCAGTTTCTCTCCTGCATTTCAAGTGGGCAGTCTTGGCCAGTTATGACTTGCTGCGAGCTTCGTGTGTGACTCAGTGGTATCTAGTATCGTTTCCACCCTCACCAAGAAATCTAACATCTTTTCCAAAATCTCCTTCTGCAACTAATTTGGATGCTGTGCTTGGTAGTTACAATAAATAATATCAAAAAGTAGCAAACAACTGATAGCTATGAGAGCAAGGAATGGGGTAGATGCTAGAGTAAAGTATAGAAAGATATTTTGAGACTAGTTTAAAGATTACTGTTTGAAAGCTACCACTTTGAAACCGCATCACTGTGAGCCTTGAGTACTGCATGCTGGCTTGACAGTGATAGCTTCTATTTACACGATGCTCAGTGGTAAAATATGTGTAGATTCTACTTAGTTCTATGAATATGGACTTACTAATGGAATCATCTTCAACTGTGTATCTCTTTCTAAATGTATTGTGTTAGTGCCTGCTTTGTAAGATGCTGTTTCACTGTGGCGTTTTCACACGTGCGTGGCACACTTTGATTACCTCCACGCTCCTCTTCTCAGTCCCTCACCGCTTTCCCTTCTTCTGGCTTACACTGTATAATTCTTATATTTAATTCCTGACCCCAAATATTTCCTAGACCTTGCCATGGACACTTCAGACACATGAAAGGAAGCCCCAGACTTCTTCAAAATAGCAGTCCGCTGGAGTATTTCAGTGATTTACTTTGAAATGCCTGCCTAGAAAAGCAGTAAGGAGAGAGACAGCCAGCCAACGTGCTGCTATCTGTCGCCAGCATGAGCCTGAGAGTCAAACACTGCCTTGCTTGCCGTTCTAGAGGGTAGATTTGTGGGTTGATTTTTACCGCAGTGCAAATTACTGGCAGTGAAGCAAATAACCCCTGTGTCAGAGTACTCTAAACTCAGGCACACAGCTTCTGTGCCTGTGTTGTGTAAGATCGCGAGACTGCAGCTTTCTCACCATCCGGAATGGAGGCCATTATAGTGTCTCCTTCCTTGCCTTGCAGTGAGGACTGAGAGAACGGAGACAACCATGGCAATTAGACTCGCGTGATGTGTCCTAAGCACTTTGCAGACACAGACCATTACACAAGGCTTGTAGACGCTGTTTAAAAGCTCCTGGATTGCACCAGGCATGGAGGCACACAACTGTAATACCAGCACTTGGGAGGCTGAGGCAAGAGGGTCAAGACCAGCTGGGCCATAGAGTTCAAGTCCAGTTTGGACTAGAGAGGTAGAGCATGTCGAAAAAATTAAAAAATTGTTGGATCTTTTAACAACCATTTTAGTCAGAGTTAAAAATTAGAAACCAGAGAGCAAAGTAGGAGTATCCATAGCAAAAGAAACCCCTTCTGTGGGGAAGAATATTTTTGGAGAAAGTTCTAGAAGGAGACAGGAGATGGCTTCCTGCTCCTGTGTCAGCCACTTGCAAGGGGAAGAAAAGCACCGCAATGTACCCATGGCCTAACACGTGCCAACCACCGTGGGAGACATTTAATGGAAGCTTCCGGTTTGATGGCAAGCACACAAGGTGCCATTTGTTTTCTCAGCTTCGTGGCTCAGAGAGGGAAAGTGACACCGTAAGAACACATCCCCAGAAACAGAAGCACGAATCAGACTGCAGCCTTTCTGGTTTCTGCTCTTTTCCCTCCAGCATGTCACCATGAGCTCTACCTTGTCTACCCCCTCCCTATGGCACGAGACTACCCACCCCTGCCAGCTGGTAGGTGGCAGAAGGAGGCAGTGGCCCCGAGCCCAAGCTGCGAATGCCAGGGACAAGCCCACAGATGTCTCCCATTCCGTCTCCACTCTGCGTTCCAAAGCGGGGCTTCCAACTCTACAAAACGCCTAAAAGCAACTAGAGAATTATTCTTACTTGATCCTACTCCAGCCCCAGTTCTTAAAGATGTGAATTAATTCAATTGGGATGAGTCCGGGAAATAATATAGCACAGGAGAAAGAACACAGAATTTGGAGGCACATCTTGGCCTCCTCTACTCACAAACTGGAAGAGACCAGGCAAGTCACGTGATCACCCTGAGCCTCATTCGCTTCCTATGTGAAGTCTGACGAACGGCGCGTGACCGGAGGATGCAGCCGATACCGTGCTGGGTAGACTCTCGATCCAATTACCATTCTCTCGCGTTGGCTGACATTCTTACATGGAAGACTGTCGTCATCGCATCAGCTCCCTTTCTTATAAGGAAAAACAAGGTCCATACGGGAGCAAAGCTGAGACTATAGACAGAGTTCCAATCATATAAGGATTTTTCACATATGGAGAAACAGAGGGGGGAGAACGCGGGGAAATTAGTCCAAAAATTATTTGCTACCTGAGAAAATTAAATGATACTGCAATCTCGCACCACATGCAGATAGTGACCTTTTGAACTCAAACTTCAGCAATAAAATTTTAAATTTTAAAGAGAAAAATGAGAACAAATATATTTGGCTTTAGCATAAATCAGTTTTTTTCCAAAGAACATACATGCTCACTGTAAACTAAGATTGATGAATTTGACTCCATTAAAATATTTTTTAAAATCTGTTCATGGAAATCCTCCTTTTAAAAGATTCTTTTTTTAAAAAAAAATCAACAAATCGACAATGAAATGTTCATGGAATATCAGAAAAAGGGAGGAAATGAATGTGAAAAATTTCTGAAAATCAGAGTGAAAAAAAGATGACTGAATAGAAAAATAGACAAGAGAGAAGTAGTTAAAGAGCAGAAAAATATACAGACAATGAACACATGAAAGTGTGCTCAGGGTCACTTTTAGTCAGACGAGCACATGGCCAGTCACAAGGCTGGGTCGTTTCCTGTCCTTTTGATTGGCAGTAGCTGAGAAGTCACACAGTGAAGCATGCTGGGAGATTATGGGACAGAGGTACGAGTGGTCATGACTGAGTCCATCTTCTGGAGTTTAACCTCTGCATGTTTTGTGGTTGTGCAACCCCATTACTCTCCCACAGTGAACAGAAACAGTGCACAGAGTAAAAACAGTAGTAGAAACAAGTTACGTCAATCAGCCACCGAGGAAAAAAGTGACATGGTACCTGAGACAGTGTTAAACTTCAATAAATATGAACCACAACAGGTGATTGCAGTAACAGGTGGCCAGTACAGAGATCTCTAAAGAATATGGAATTGCGCTAAATCTATATAACAGTTTCGGTAATATAACTGGTTTGATAATACTGGTTCTACCTATCCTGGAACAAGAGATAGCTTTTCATTTTCTGATGTCCTCCTTAACTCTTTTCTCCAAGCATATTACTTGTCATTGTAGAGATCTTCCTTTCAGTGCCTCAGTTAGCTTAGTTTTTAAGTATCCAGTTTTTTTTAAGCAGTTGTGAATGGCATTATTTTCCTGATTTCTTTCTCACTCAGTGAGTTCGTTATGAGCGTAACTGTGGAAGTGTGGTTGGTTTCTGTGTGATGGTTTTGTACCCCTTTATTCTGCTCCTTTTACTCGTGATAACAACTGTAGTTAGGACACTAGCATTTTGCTGGCAGTGAGCGAAATATGGAAAACTTCCTACAATGCCCAAGACAATCCAACACAGGAAGAATTTACAAGATGTCATAGTATTTCCTTCGAGAAGCACTCCAGGTAATCTACCCACTATATCAGAGGTAAAAAGAGAAGAGAGAAAGTACCAAAGTCGTTTGTACCTTACTGCGGCCCAGGCCTTTCCAGAGCAAGATTGGGCAGTCCGTCTCCCTCCCCTTCTCCACCAATCCCAAACACTTCCTGCACAGACAGCAGTGTAGACCATGTCTAAAGCCTTAGACCTTTATTCTACACCACACAGCCCTCCCTGTCACTCTGCCACCAAGCTGTACCTTCCAAAACGTGTTGACTGACAATTACAAATTATAACTTACAGAAATGTCTTGTGAACTTCCGTTAAGCATCTCTGACTTTTCTTCTTCCACAGATATCTTTCTTGCTAATGACCCACAAACACCTTCATTTTCCTTCTACCAGTATCCTATTCGTCTTCAGAGATCTATGCTTAGGCCGATCTCTGCATCTAAATGGGAATATTTCGTCTTACTGAAATGCATGAGTTAAATGATCGTTAAACCAACAGAAATTATTTTTGCAGATTTTCCTACCAGATTATGTTGTGTGAGGGGTGGATTTGCATTTGGTGAAGAGCCACGACTCATCAGGAAAGTTTATACAAGACTGTGGGGTTCTGCCTATCCTGAAGTATGACCACAGAATTTTGACCTAGAAAATAGAAATCCTTTCCTACACAGTCTTGAGCAATACTTCCCATTGTTATCTACAAATCAATACTAATCTGTGTGACTGTAAAAAATTTACTATAAAAGGTCTGTATTATAAGAACATACTCCTGATGGGAAAACTCAACCTGCTCAATATTATTTGTGTTATATTTCAGGAATGAAATAAAGAAATAAAATCATTTTTTAAAGATTTTGCTACTAGAAGATAGGTCCATAAAATTTTAACAGCACACACTAAAACCATTTATATATTTTACCAGTTTGCTATACTTCTCGAAATGACCAACACTGGTATGCTGTATAGGAATTATCGTGGTTGGTAACCAAGCAGCAGGCAATAAGATCATTATTGTGTGTTTTATATGTGATTCCAAAGATTCACTTGCGCAGTGACTGCAGTGAGATCTTACTTGACACTGCTGCAACAAGACAAACCAAGGTCATGCAGGGTCAGCCCATAAAACCCGGAAGGAGCTGGTAGTCCTCCAGCGTGAAGAACGAGCTCAGCTGCTTTGTAGCACATCACAAATACTTCTGCAAGACTCCACTATCACAGAGCTGAAGGAGGCTAACCTTCCTTCTAGCTCTGGAAAACAGAAATATCTTTCCAAATGAGCCCACTATACAAAAGCGGTCCCAGAGAACCAGGAAAGAAAATGCCTTTGTACAAATCCATGTAATGAGGCTGTGGGGGAGCCACAGTCAGAAGCCAAATCAATCTGGCAGAGTCAGCACTAGCAAAAGCGCTCTGAGTCACATGGTCGACAACACCACCAGCCCTGCCCACAGCTATCCCCAAATTCAGCTCCAAGTCCAAGGCTGGATCAAATCCTGTGACTTCCAAGGTCTACACTGGCAATAAGCTCTGTAAATCAACTGAAAGGATTTTTAAATTTCATTTTGCTTCACTCAAATGCCCCAGTGAGATTCTGTGTTTATTACACTGAGAAGAAGCAAGCAGTGGAAGCAAGCAAAACATTTCATTAAGTTCGTGCTCCTTCCTCCTCGTCTTCCAGGGCCCACATGGAGCCTATCAACCACTTCTTAATGGACACTTTGACTAAACAAATATCCAAGCAGAAGCTGAAGACAAGAGAAACGACAGCTAACAGCTGGAAAACTGGCCACAAGCTGACACAGGAAAACCAAAGAAGGCAGAGATGAACACAAGGAGTAGAAGTGTATGTTGGGCTGGGGATTTAGATCAGTGGTTCCGACACCTGCCTTGCAAGCGCAAGGTCCCAGGTTCTATCCCCAGTCACCACATACAGCCATGCCGGGCATGATAACTTATGCCCATCAGTACCACATACCACAGTGCCAAGCGTGGTGGCTCACGCCTGTAATCCCAGCACTGGGGAGACAGGCAGGAGGATTGCTGTGAGTTCAAGGCTCGCCTGGGCTACTTACTGAGCTCGGGGCCAGCCTGAACTACAAAGGGAGACCCTGTCTCAAAAGAATAAATAAAGTAGAAGTGTGACAATATGGGGCAGAGCTGCGACCAGAAAATCAAGGGGCCAGAAACAGGGTGCACCCTTCCGAGGCACCCTTCTGACCACCACTTCCTCCAGCTGGGCCTTTTTACCAGCCCATCAGCTCATCACCTTCACGACCCGGCCGCCCCTCCAGGCTCGATTTCTGAACATAGCTTCATATTTAAACTATAAACCATAAGCCACAAGTCCCTGAGATTTTTAAAGAGGGAGCTGGGGATAGGCTCCTTGGATCTGTTCACTTCTTTCCCATTCTTTAAGACCTAATACTCCATGCCCACCCCCACCTTCCTAGCCTCTGCGGCTCACGAGGTGCCTACCTCTTCTTGGATGGCTCTGACCTGTGACAGCCTCAATGAACACTGAACGAATGATCCAAAACCTACAACCAAAGTGAATGAGCAAATAAACAGCATTTCACATAAATGATTCTCAATTTTTTTTTTTTTTTTTTTGAGACAGGGTCTCGCTTTGTAGTTCAGGCTGGCCCTGAGCTCAGCCTCAAACTCACCTCACAGCAATCTTCCTCCCTCTGCCTCCAAGTGCTGGGATTACAGGCGTGAGCCACCATGCCCTGCACTGTGATATGTGGTACTGATTGCTGCTGGAGTGAGTCTCCAAGCCCAGTATTGTTATGTGGTTACTGGGGATCAAACCTGCGCCCTTGCACTTGCAAGACAGGCGCCGGAACCCCTGAGGTATATCCCTGGCCCCATAAATGATTCTGTTGCCCAACTACCACTGTGTCGGGTTCTTATGAATGTGAGAAGAATAAGATCTACCCTTAAGAGAAACATGGGATGTTCATTTCTTTAAACAGTAGAAGGCTGGTACATATACCTGTGACAACACAAATAAGCTTCCATATCCAAACTAAAGGGACTGAGATGCAATGTGTGGAGTTGGTTTTGTGGAGAAGATACTTTTTGAGCTGAAAACATAAAGATTATCAAATAAATGAGACGTGGCATTACAGGCAGTAGGAAAAGTACAGATGATAAAGTAGGCTGACTTTCCCAGCCTCAGTGAAGAGAACGTATGGCCAGATTGTATCCCCAGACACATCTCTGTGGCCAACACCCACCTGCATTCCAGTCACAGGGATCCCCAAATGTGTAATGTTTGCACCCTGCCTTTATGACAAGAACGCCACCTTCTCACCTGCAGTGCCCATCTCCTTGTGCCATTTCTGGGACCCGTGCGTACATACGTTTTGGATCCAGAAGAGGGAGACTCGGTCAAATGCATCAGTTGATCACTCAGGAGAGAAAGAAAGTGACAGCTGAGGAAAAGAAGACCAGTGTCTGAAGAGATTCTGAACCTTATGCACCCATCTTTGGTTTTCCCAGCTGTTAGTCATCAACATGTTGTGGTTTCTATATAAAATGTTCCCCCAAAGACTTGTGTAGAGGGCACTTGATCCACAGTGGCCCACAGCATTGTTCAGAGATGGGCCTAGAAGGAAAGCCAGTCATGAGGGGATCCTGGCTTGAGGAAGGGGTCACTGGAGATACATCTTTGAAAGGTACATCTTGTCCCTGGGCCCTCCCTTTTCCTTCTCATGTTTTTTTCCTGTCTCTGTTTCTGCTTGCCATGAGGTGAGCAGCTTTCCTCTTCCACATCTTTCCGCCATCTTGTTTCTGCCTTGCCTCAGGTCCACAGCCACAACACCAGTCAACCGTGGACTGAAGCCTTGAATACCATGAGCCAAAATAAATCTTTCTTCCTCTAAATTGATTTTCTCATGTAGTGGGTCACAGCAATGGAAAGCTAACTAAAACACACAGAGTTATATAGTTGGAGACTCCTCTAGTCTTCCAGAGGGAGCAAGGAAATTGGAGTGATGCTTCCATCAAACATGACAGACCAGACGTACATAGTGCCTTAAGCTGCTTCAAGAAACTCCAGGAAAATGCCAATAACTTATTCCAGGTATGGTATAAAAGGTAATTGGGATAAAATTTTGGAATCTGGAAAGTAGAAGGACTAGTAGATTATCGACTCAGTCGACTCACAAATGCAGTGTCTTAAGCCACTGAGAGAGACAGCACCCAGCCACGGAAGGCCTCTCTCAGGGCACAGGATCCATGGCTCCATGTGCCTCTCAAAATGGTGAATTCAGAAGCTGGGGGATGTGTTGAAATTCCATGCAATGTCATAAAAGCCTCAGTCTCCTCCCTCCATTAGCAGAATTAAGATTTATTCTGCAAGAATGCAAATGAGAGATTCCCTTGGCACACAAAGAGGCATAACTGAGAATACATGAAAGATGAACTCTTGCCCCCAACCTTGCCACCTTGCCACCATCCACCCTTCTCCATCTCAGCCTCTGAAAGGAAAGCCACATTTTCAAGGGGTGGTGCTAATTTAGAGGAGTCCTCTCTGCAGAAGCCAATCAGCTCAAGAATAAAACTAGAGGCATTGATAGGAAAGGTTTCTGCACACAGAGGGCCAGGCCAGGAGCCTGGGTCACCAGGCCTCATAGCCCCACATTCATCTCACGGCCACCAGCGCATCAGGCCTAGATGGGGATGGGCAGCTCTGACCCCTCAAATGTCTCAGCTTGAATGAACCCTCAGCCTTTTGACTAGTTCCTGCTGACCCGACCAGTGCAGAAAAGCTGAAGCCACTGGCCAAGGAAGCAAGGCAAAGAAAGCAGCAGAGCCATAGCCAGGGCCATTTTTGCAGCCATAGTGAAGACCGACAAGGGTGTCCTGAGAAGCCACAGAGTGCTAATCTCAAAGTTGTGCCTCAACAGGCTCCAAAACAAGATTCAGCCTTGAGCTGGATCTAATGATTCACAGATTAACAGTGAACTTCCAGAAGGAGGACATATGGAGACTGCTGTGCCTCAAGGTCAAGCCCCAAACCAGGCCCCACTGATCCCTGTGACCCCACTGTTGGTGGGACCTTAGGCGCTCTGTCTCTTCCCAGTGTCTGTCACGAGCTCTCTCCAGCTGTGGCAGAGACCTGTCAGTGCCGGCACCTCTTCGGAGCATTGTAGCAAAGGGACACTAGAGAGCCAGGTGGGGCAGACAGGAGAGAGGAGGCCACAGCTCAACCTCATTCCACCCCATCTGATCTTCAGTTTGCAAAAGATCTTTCTCCTCTTCCATCCTGTCACACTTTCCCCCAAACTACCAATCAGAGCAATGTCATCAGTATCTAAAATCAAGCCAAGTGCATTCTGCAAATGGCCCCGGTGATGTGGGATCTTTCTTGGGTGAACTCTGCTGTGACAGCCAAGTAGGGAGAGTGCAGACACACTGCTTCCCAGCTCCACAAGAGCCGAGCATGGATACACAGTGACATTCCCTTTGCTTGGCTTCCGGATGCCCCAGCAGCGTGGGTTAGACAGGAATCCTGGCCCCCACGTGCTGGGGCGGACGAGGGCAAGTCTCACGACCCTTTTCCATCATCTCCATCCTCCTAGCATTCTGTGATTCTAAGATTTCTTTAAAAAAGAAAATAATAAACCAGCAATGTCCCTGCCAAACGGCCACCAGGAAGGCAGGCCAGAAGGTGTCTGTGTGGTGACCCTGTGGTAATTGGCAACAAGACCTTTTCCCTTTGATGCTTTCCAAGAATTCTAATGGACCATCAAGTACCAAATCAGGACCACCGGACCATCCTTAAACGAGTTATCTTTCATCTTCCTCCGTTCTTAAATCCTGCTTGTTTCAGGGCAGCTGAAATTTGCATCCTCCTCTGCGGTTTGCAGAAGAAGCCCACAGTGGTTCTGTGTCCTGGTTTCAATTTAGGGTCCTCTCTCCTCTAATCACCACATGCCAGTATGTTTTCTAATAATTCCCATTTTGCCAGTTTCTGAGTTAACAGACTTCCTCCGCCCCTGGGTCTGAAGTTCTGCGTGGCATGGTCGCTGAGACACTTCAGTTTTAATTAGCAGCCTCCTTTCTAAGCCATGCAGGCAGGCAAAATATCAATTAGCTTCACGGAAACGCTGAACTTTGGTGCTACTTTCTCAATTCTGAAGGCGCCGAGAACCTACCTGTCCTGGTGAAACCTCCGGACCTGTGATGGATTTGATTCCTTGTGGTTGACTGTCCAGCGTCCACCAACTGGGAGTGGCTCCTGGGGACACACAGGGTCCCCTTTGGGCTGCACTCACTAAGCAACAAACATTAGGTGCTATGGCACAGGGGTTCCAGCCCAGCCTCCTCCTCCCCTCCTAGGCCTGCGATTTCTGTGCAATGTCAATATCACGGCCCAGTCCATGTCTGTCTACAGAAATCTCGTACTGTGGGCTCCTCCGGCTCCCTTGGTGTAGGGGAGCTGCTGCCCTCAGACAAAAACAATTTGTTTGCTTTAGGACATGCCAGCGCCTAGGCTGGTTTTCGGTCCTGAGTTGGCCTTTGGGCTTAATTCAGTACCAACAGAGTGCCTGCCTGGGCTGTCTAGAGTCATCTGACTGTATCCCAGAGGCTTCTACCCATAGCGGCCTGGTTAACTCCCGAGTCCCAGGCACCTGCTTACACTGGCACAGGCCCCTCAGCTGCTGTCATCCCAGGACGGGGCCCTGCACTGTCACCAACCTCTAGAGGCCCAAACCGGATGCCATATTCTCAACTCTCACTAACATCCATGCAAGCTTTTATCTTACCAGGTCTTATTGCTGATCCCTTCAGGGGAAGAAAAAGCAAGGAGAAGACATAGTGTACCAGGTCTGTGCTCCAGAAGGAGCTCTAGCGAGGGGGTTCGGGAACAGGATGTTTCTGAGAGACCAGTGCTACAGAAGGAAGGGCGGAGTGGGGGGCGGGGAGCTCACCATCCTGCAGGGGCCTCCATTGTACAGCATACCTCCTTGGGTTGGAGGCTGCATCTCCTCACCCCCCTGCCTCACCCTGGAACCTGCTACAGGCTGTGCCCAGAGCTGTGGAGCCCTGAGTTAGGCCAACTGCCCTCCCGCCGCTGCCCTTGAAGTACCTGGAATTTGCCCCCTGAGCGCACAATGGCTGGGCAGCCAGTCTTTCTTGAAGGCGCCAGGTGGCTCCCCCACCCCACCTCCCGTTGCCTGCTTCTGTCACGGATGTAGAGAAACCTCACAGCCTGTGGACTGCCTTGACCTTGGATGCATTTCTTAGCTCGGGCCAGAGAAGTGACAGCTCAAAGAGATGAACTCTTCTTCCATCAGACACAATGTTCATCAAATAGGGGTGGAGATGAGTATATTTTCAATATCCACAAGTAGGCATCATGTGTGATACGGAGCAGAAGACATTTGCTTTCCTTAGACTTCTGCAAAAGTGTTTATTTTTACAAAAGGAGTCCATCAAACTGCAAATTAGCATGTACCGGGCCTTCTCTTTCCCTCCGCCCATCTGGCTCCTGAGGAGAAATTACACCCCTTCTCAGTTTGTCCAAACTGTTAGCACACAATCCAGCTCCTGTTTGCTTGGTGTCAACTTAATGTCGAATTAATTAGACAACTAGAGCAGGGGCAGAGGAGATATTTGGGAAAGGACCTTTGGTCGGAGTCAAGTTGATTAAAAATAGCTCCTTCCTATTTGAAAATTGTTTGTTTTTGCCCTAACACAGAAATTTTGGTTGATTAAAGTCTTCGAAGCTCCTTAATGAATTTGCTGTGTGACATGTAAGTATTTACTTCAACTTAGAACAGCAAGAGATGCATAAGTTCCCCACCGAACCACCTTGAAGGAAAGAACTCATAACTCAGGCCAAGGATTTAGCTCAGTGGTTCCGGCGCCTGTCTTGCAAGCACAAGGGCCTGGGTTTGATCCCCGGTAACCACATACAATACTGGGCGTGGAAACTCACCCCAGCAGCAACCAGTACCACATACCACAGTGCCAAGCGTGGTGGCTCAGGGCTGTAATCTTAGCACTCAGGAGGCAGAGGCAGGAGGATTGCTGTGATGTGAGTTTGAGGCTGAGCTCAGGGCCAGCCTGAACCAAAAGCAAGACCCTATCTCAAAAAAACCTAAAAAAAAAGGACTCATAACTCTGTTTATAACACACAAACATTTAAAAAGAGAAGATGAACTAAGAAGTTTAATCTGATGAGCCAAGTATGATGGCTCACACCTATAATCCCAGCACTCAGGAGGCAGAGGCAGGAGGGTTGCTGTGAGTTCGAGGCTCACCTGGGCTACATAGTCAACTCAGGACCAGCCTGAACTACAAAGAGAGACCTTGTCTCAAAAATTTTAAACATAATAAAATAAAATAAAGCAAACAAACCAATCCGGTCAGAAGGATGAAGCAGTGTTGCCCACATCACTGGACAGGCTGCTATCTGTCTGCCACCTGGTACAGAGCTCAGCCAGGTGCCACCTGGCACTGCAGGGTGTGCGGTTGAGGCTTGTTGTGTTTCTCTCCACTTCGCTTTGCTCACCTGAGAGAGGTGTGCACCCCCACATCTCAGGCTTAGCACAAGGATCTGCCTGGGAGGTTAAGCTCCAGCAATCTGGAGCATTCAGATGAAACTCAACAGTCAGAAAATGACATGGGACCAGAGAAAAGCAGGCTTCAGCAAAGGGGCCTTGTCTCTCTGTTTTATTCAAATCCTTGGCAACCTGGGGACAATTATATTTAGTAATAATAACTAAACTTTTCCATGTGTCCCGGCCCTCTCGTGATATCACGCAGCATTCACTCTGGAACAGGTCTTCAGGCTAATCTACTCTGATAGCTTCATTTGAGCAGGGCTCAAGTGGTCTAAGGGCGCTGGTCCATGTGAAAGGCGAAGACAGCAGCATGGGCCCCTGGACCCCCAGAGAACACTCGGCCCCGATGCTCACACTTTCTCCAACCTGCAGGGCCTTGCCAGGCCCCTCACAGGAGCTTGTCCTGGGAATTCCTTTGCAGAAGGATCCCGGATCCAGTCAAGGCGCAGGTCTGTGGCCTGCTCTGTCCCTCTCTGGCTTGCTCTCACTCACACTTAGTCGGCCAAGATCTTAGAAATAAAAGTAGAAGAATCCCAACAGCGCTCGAGTTCTAGGTTTTCCAAAGTGTGTTGAGCTCAGGGTCCTCGGTTTTCTGCTGCAATACCAGCTGCTGCCTGGCCCAGGCTTAGCATACAGGCATGCCCATGAATTACTACAGATGGCCCAGCCAATGCTGGGCAGGAACAGTGCCTGCCAAGGGAGCCACCACCATTCAGCTACCGGCACCCCGGCCCCTGCTCCTGCTGTCCTGCTCCAACCCAATCAAGGCGGCACATCCCTTCTCTTTGTAGAGAAGCTGGTGTCCCCAGGTAGAAGTGAGTGGATGCCCCAGACGCACAGTAAGGGAGCCACGGTCGCTGTGACGATGGGAGGCAGAGGGGGATGTCAGGGCCCGGAGTAATCAAATCAAGTTGTCCTTGCCAGCCTCAGTGTTTGATATTTTTCATTTAGACTTCCGAAAGGGGTCTTTCCAGAGCCCAGCATCTACACAAGTCAAAAGGGCGTTAAGAAAGTAATTTATGTGGGATCTGTCAGACAGTTGATGCTTCTCCCCCTATGTTGATCCTCAAGATCCCCCAGTAGGCAGGCCTGTTGCTGCAGAAAGGAGCACAGATCTGCGGGAGCTGGAAGCCCCGCAGGTGGTGGCATGCTGCCGCCCAGCCTTCTGCACCCCAGAGGTGGGGCTCACTCCATTTCCGGCCCAAGCCTGCCCTGCACTTTGTCCCCTGAGCTCTGCCCCCGGCCCCAGCCGGAAGCCTCAGCCTGCACACCCACCCCGCCACCCTGAAGGCTGTCTGCGGGGACTCGCTTTCCCTTTCCTGGGCTTCCAGGGTGCAGGCTGTAAAAGGAAGAGGTGAGACTAAAGGGTTACACTCTGGGACGGAGACGGGGCGGGGACATTCCTGGGCGGTGACACCATCCCAAACAGGCAGATCAAAGGGGCTGCGCAGGGGCCCAGCCAGGAGCTTGCAGGTCTGGGCTGGGGTCGTAATTAGCTCCTGCCACCACCTCCCTCCCCGTGGGGCCCCTAGTCCTTCCTCAAGACCCCGGAGCGGTGGGGGAGGGTGGGGGGAGGCCCACCGGGAGCCGCGACATCTGGGTTGAACTTTCTGTTAGACATATGCAAAGTTTAAACATTTTAACAAAAAGCAGTGCACTCCCGGCTCGCCCCGCACCGCTGTGAGAACTGCCCGTGCGGACCGCTCTTAAAGTATTTGACGGGAGACTGAAAGGCTGCCGGCTAACACTTCACTTCCTTCCAATTAGGGGCCTTTCACATCAAAGCCCGGGCCCCACTCAGCTCGGCTGACTTGAATGAATTAGGGGACAGAATAAGCCCGGGCTGCTGGTCCTCTCTCGCACTGGGGCTGCGCTCTGGGGGCTTTAATAAGATGTTGGGGGTCAGAGGGGTCAGCGCTCTGACTGGGAGCCCCGGGAAACTGCCAGAGTGTTTCAATATGTGTGGTGTTTGTCATGCGGCGAAGCCCACACAGCCCCTCCTGGGGACCCTGTCGGAGGAGCACCATGCACTGGTGGGGAGAAGCCGGGTTTGTGGGAGCCGGGCGCCCACCAGGTCGTCCCCAGGCCTCTCATGGGGCTGTGCAGAGGGGCCAGCAGTCCCCGGCCGCGCAGCTGGGTCTTAGCAGGCGTCAGGGAGGCGTCGTTCCTTCCGAAAGCAGTCACTGCCGGGAGAGGAGAGTTTGTTCGGTTCCAGGTGGGTCATCGCCCCCCGGGACCCAGCAGACTAGCTCGAGCTCCCTCCCACCGTGCTGTCATGAGACGCAGCCTCTTCTGAGTCAGGAGAGGCTTTCTCCCTGCAAGGTGCAGCGCCCACGTTGGGCTCCCCGCATGCTGGGAAGTGAGAATGACAACTGCAAGCTTAACCTGGGTAACTAAGCAACTTGGCGAGACTCTGTCTCAAAATAAAAAAAAAATAATAAAGGGCTGGGATGCAGCTCACAGGCCTGGGTTCAACTCCCAGTAGCTCAAAACAACGAAAACAACAAACAAGTAACAGAAGCATATCCGAAGTAGGACTGGGGTTCTGTCTGGTTTCCGAGGTCCACACACGGAAGCAAGTGGCTTCCTCTTCGCCCAAGGACTAAACCCTGAGGATAAGAAATATCGTTTAAAAACTGCGTAATGCTGGGCGTGGGGGCACACACCTGTGATCCCAGCACTCAGGAGACAGAGGCAGGAGGGTTGTCCTGAGTTCAAGGCCAGCTTGAGCTACATAGTGAGACCTTCTCTCCAGAAAATATATTAATTAATTTTTTAAAATAAAAAAAAAAAGAGCTGGGGATTTAGCTCAGTAGCTCTGGCGCCTGCCTGACAAGCACAAGGCTTTGAATTCGCTCCCTGGTATCAAAAAAATCGAAAGAAAGTGCCTCTCACAGAATTGTACACAGAGCAGGTATTCCATGGCAGGCACTGAGCACGGCCATTATGCCCCCTCTGTGTCACTTTTCTGTCTCTTGATATCTGTCACCCACAAGTTAAAGGAGAAAAGGGTTGTCTTGCTCACAGTTCCTAGACCTCCCGTCCATGCTGGCGGCCAAGGCAGAAGGGCCCGGGGGAAGGACCTGGAGGAGGAGAGCCACTCACAGCGTGGTGCACAGGAAGTAGGGGGAACGGAGGAGCTAAACCTCACTCGACCACGCCCCTCCCCGTCCTCCAATCACTAGTGTGTGGTAGGGAGAGAGGCGGCAGCGACCCAGTGCGTGCAGCTCCTGGGCTCTGGGAGAAGGACGGCGAGAGGGCCCGGAGCTACAGCAGAGAACAGGGATTGTTTCCCCCTGGCAGTCTGGGTGCTGGGCGATCTGTCCCCCTCCCTGAGCTTATGATAGTATGGTACTCTAACAACAAATCCCACCGGGAGACATGAGACACAAAAGCCGGAACAGTCAGCTGGAGCAAAGGCAGCAGGCGGGCTGGACTGCCCAGAGCAAGCTTCGCGGGGTGAGTTTCCCTGCGGGACTCACGACTAAAATCCTGTTACCCACCAAGCAGCAGCTTCCCCAGGCAGAGCCGGGGCTCGGAGTTTGCTGATAGAAATATTTAAGATAACTGCAAAATCATGGAATTCGTGTCACGGGAGAAGTACCTCGGAGGGGTGGGTGGACATTCATTAGTTTTGCTAGAAGCTTTTGGAAAAACCTCTCAGGTCTGCTACGGGTTCTATCTAGCGGTCCCCTTGCCTCCTACGCTCATCAGTGGGTCTCTGACTGGACATGGGGGTGTCTGGAGCACCACTGATGAGTGTTAGCTGTGACATGGGGCCTGCAGAGTTAGCTCCTCCCTCCTGTCCGCTCCCTGTGCGCCCTGCTGTGAGCCGCTCTCCTCCGCCAGGTCCCCCTGGCGCAGCAAACCAGGGACTGAACCATGACTCCACGTGAACTTTTCCTCCTTCGGGTTGTGGGTGTTGAGTATTTCATCCCAGGGATGAGAACGGTGACTAAGACAGGATCTGTCTCCATCTAGTCGAGGGCAGGGCACCTTTTCATTTCTGCAGCCAGATGAAACGCTAGCCTGATGAAGGCCACCTAGTGTCCTTGTGGGCTGCTACCACCCGACTCCTCTCACCGCGGAACCAGGAAGCACTGCTTTTCCAGCGCTGCCATCGTGGATCCTGTACCCAGTGACCCCTCCGCCTCAGTGTCCTGAGATGGAACAGCACCTCTGTCTTCCTTCTGCACCCTCGGGGACTCCCCCTCCTGTGTGTGATTCAGAGATCCCAAGAGTTTCTGGGGTACTCCGTTATCCTTCACCACTAATGAACTGGTCAGTGCTTTCAGGCCCGTGTCAGTCTCCCCTGTGGCAAAGTGGCTTGAAACTGTGACATCCACACACAAATCGAGATTCAGTCCTACCCTTCAGTCGCTTCCGCTGGGAAGAGCGCTGGGATTCTTTGGCTCCTCTTCCTTTGCGGAGCCATGGAAAAGAAAACTCTGAGTCTGTGGAGCCCTGTGAGGGCCTGAACACTTGAGTCCCTAGGGAGCACTGACCCAAAAAGCTACCATTGAAGAGGTGATCCGGAGAACAGAGGCAAGAGTGTGGCCCGAGCGTGTGACTCCGGACAGACTGGGTGACAGCCTCGGCTGCTCTTCAGTATAGGACTCTGCAGATGCTCTGGTCACTTCCGCGGCTGGGAGCAAGAGGGGCTGGACGTCCGCCCACTGATAGCTAAACGGACCCCATTGGTCCCCATGCCAGCACGAAGCTGTGCCATGGTGCCAGCATGTGGCCAGCCTCCCTTTTCTTTGTCCTGGACACCTTAGCCACCTAGGGTTGTGTGCAACGTGCCGTGTCCTTGTGGGCTGCTACCACCCGACTCCTCTCACTGCGGAGCCAGGAAGCACTGCTTTTCCAGCGTTGCCATCATGGATCCTGTACCCAGTGACCCCTCCGCCTCAGTGTCCTGAGATGGAACAGCACCTCTGTCTTCCTTCTGCACCCTCGGGGACTCCCTCCTCCTGTGTGTGATTCAGAGATCCCAAGAGTTTGCAGAGAAGGCAAAGTTACTGGGTGACCAGGGTGGAGCCAGGGAGGTAGAAGCACCCTGTATAGAAATTGCGCGTAATGTATATGTTATTACATGGTGCACGCCGCCACACGCCTCAGTACCCAGTGGGGCCACTCTGCTCTGGGGGTTGATGGTGTTGAGTGGCTTGAGGAATGGTCCACCCAGAGGGGCTTCCTGGAGGTGTTGGGGCTTGTGTGGCCCTGTGGGGAGTCAGGATTGTCCGGGCCAGGACCGGAGACATGGGGAGGACTCAGCACACCGGGACAAGTGAGAAGCACTTCCGCAGAGAGGCCGTGGTGACACCATGACCAGCCCTGAGGCTGCTCTGTCTCCTTCCTCCTTCCCAGCCTCTGCTTGTTCACCTGTAAAGTGGGCTGAACTCACCTTCCTCCACGTCGCTCTACCTGCAGCAGGAAGGAGGCGCTGTCACCACAAGGTGGCACAGAGGTAGGGAGAAGCCTGAGAGACCACCACACACCAGCCCTACCTTAGAGCGGTATGGTCATCAGTGGACAGAGGGCTGCAGCAGGTGCTCTGGCTGGTCCCAAGTCCGGCACTGGTCCCGGTCCGACTCCCGTTGCTGCTATCAGCAGCCTCCTTCCTCCCCTGGGCCACGCCCATCCCTGAGTGCCGACCTGAGATGGTTACACTGTCTGGTCCCTGGAAGCTGCTGCTTCCAAATGTTCCCCGAACTAGGGCCTGACAAACGGTTCCTGGGACGTTGTGCTAGTGACAGGAGGGGATGGGGCCCGCTGTCCGCTCCCACGGTGTGGGTGCCCTGGCTGCTGCGGCAGCCATCCGGCAGCGAGCTCACGAAGCCGGCCTTCCAGGGCGCAGGGCCGCTCCAGGGGCTGGATGGCGAGTGTTTGACCTGCGAGTACCGCCAGGTCACAGGGATTTATTAGTTGGAATCTGCAGTGCAGCGGATGACATTTTAAAAGGCATTTTATTGCTCTGTGACCTGTGTGCATGGAGGGCAGCTCTGTGGCTTTGTTTCTTCTGAGACCATCTAAACTGCCAGGTCTGCACCAAGCCCCACCCCTGCCTGGCTGGGCCGAGGTCTGGGTGTGGCCACGGGGGTGGGGGTGGGGCCAGACTCTTCTGCTAGCCAGATCGCTTCCCTGGAGAAATCCTCCTGGGACGAGGTTCTCAAACCTTCCTCGAAGCTACAGAAGCCAGATGTGCTGTGGATATGGGGAAACTGAGGTCCAGCGAGATGAAGGACCTAAGTTAGTTCAGACAGCCCGGGATGATGCCAAGCCAAGAAGCCAAGGGCTCCCCGGTCATCTCACCAAGGCACCGGCTCCACCGGCTTCTCTTTCCTCAGTGCCCTTCGCTTTGAAAGCAGGGATTCCTGAGCCACCAGAGAAGCGCTGGGGCCACAGGAAATGTAGCAG
Source organism: Petromus typicus (assembly GCA_004026965.1). NCBI lineage: Eukaryota > Metazoa > Chordata > Mammalia > Rodentia > Petromuridae > Petromus > Petromus typicus. The sequence goes on from PVIR01000341.1 coordinate 148,862, forward strand.
GATCCTCTGTCTGCCATAGGACTTGTCACCTGTGCCTGTGCGTCCCTGAGGGTCGTTAAAATGATCCCAGGAGCACTGTCCTTCAGACCCCACACAGCAGGACCAGAGCTTCCCAACAGCCACAGGTTTCCTGTGCGTGTTCTTATCCACCTCTGGAGCCCGCGCCTCCCCAAGGACTCTGTGGGTGGAGATCGGGGTGCCACAGGCCAGTCTCCTGGGACCCTCCCCAGCACACAGCTTCACACCAGTGACTTGGGGTGCGCGCCTTTCCCAGGTGCTGCCCTTGAACTGAGCCCTGGATCAGCTGCCCTCAGGGAATGGCTGCCCTGTGCTTAGCAGTAATGGAATCACTGAAGAGGCTCCAGTACTCAGACAGGTGCGGAGCTAAGTGTGTGATCCAAATCCTTGAGTTACAGCTGGTCTTGGTTCAAGGCCGAGATGATCACACACATGCACATATGTGCATGCGTGTACACACATGCACACACATGTGCATGCACACCCCATAAACACAGGGATTTGTCAAACACCAGCCTCCTTGGAACCAGAAACCAGAGAGGCACAGAGTCCTTTACTGGTTTCCATTCCTGAGACACCCATCAAATCACCGAAAAAGAGAGAAGAGATCAATTTATTAAAATGAGACCCCAGCCCCCAGATAAAACTGGCTGTGGAGTCAGGTGGCCAAAGTGGTCTTTGGTGAACTGGAAATCCTGAGCAATGGAAGCAGAGGTGTGAAAGTGCTTCATGCGCCAGCCGCATTTTGTACGACTTAGTGTTGCTGGAAAGAAGACTCTAAGTTAGGCAGTGAGAGGTTTGAGAGAAGGAGGCACAGGGCCCGTCACGGGCCATGCACCGAAAGGCTAGCTCCCCTAGAGGTCCCATGATCACTGTGGGTTGAAGTTAGAGGCAGGGACGAAAGACAGATGACAGGAAGTAGACCCACGGAGATAGGAAGCGGATGTAGTGCTAGGGCAGACAGGAGGGAAGGAGGGGAAGAGGAAGTACATGGAAGCACAAGCCCATAACCCCAGCACTCAGGAGGCTGAGGCAGGGGGAGCCCTGTGAATCTGAGACCAGCCTGGGTTATAGAGTGAGTTCAAGGCCAGGCTGTACCACATAACAAAGCCATCTCAAAAACAAAATAGAAAGATCAATATGTGATATATGTAAGTACCAACTAACCCCACAATGAGTCTGTTTATTTTTTGTTTGTTTGTGTGTTTTTAAGGTTTTTTGTTTTTGTTTTTGTTTTTTGTTTTTGAGACAGGGTCTCGCTTTGTGGTTCACGCTGGCCCTGAGCTCAGCCTCCCATTCACATCACAGCAATCCTCCTGCCTCAGCCTCCCGAGTGCTGGGATTACAGGTGTGAGCCACCACTCCCAGCACTGTGGTGTGTGGTACTGACTGCTGCTGGGGTAGTCTCCACACCCAGTACTGTTATGTGGTTACCGGGGATCGAACCCGGGTCCTTGTGCTTGCAAGACAGGCGCAGGAACCACTGAACTATATCCCCGGCCTGAGTCTGTTCATTTTGTATAGCAAACATATACTAATACAAAGGGGATTATGTGTTTTGGGGTTTTTTTGAGGTGGGATCTCTCTTTATTGTTCAGGCTGGTGCTGAACTCACTATGTAGCCCAGGTGAGCCTGGAGCTCACAGCAATCCTCCTGCCTCTGCCTCCTGAGTGCTGGGATTACAGGCATGGCCACGATGCCCGGCACTGTAGTACTTGGTGCTGATTGCTGCTGGTGTGAGTCTCCACATTCAGTATTGTTATGTGGTTACTGGGGGATTGAACCCTGCCCTTGCACTTGCAAGGCAGGTGGTGGAACCACTGAGCTAAATCCCCGGTCCCAAGGGTTAGGTGTTTTTAAAAATGAACTTAGCAATGAGGAGGAAGGAGGCCATTTTGGAGAATGTGTAACTCCTCAGGATGATGCTGAGGCCCAAACCGGGGGCCTTGAGGATGGGGAGCAGGAAATGAGAAGACTCTCGGGGTGCAGGGCCATGCGCCGTGCGTGGGTCTTTCCCCAGAGGAAGCTGCTGCTCTGGGGCCGGGCGCATCTGTCCCCTGGCCTGACCAGGAGCACAGGACCTCGGAAGCGGGGGAAGAGGTTGAACAGTGGGTCGTAAAGACCACATGTGCCGCCGGTCGTCAGGGACCGCGCCTGCCACCACCGCCCCTCCAGAGCGTGCCGCGGTTACAGGCCCCGCAGGGTTCATTTCATTGGTAGCCTTTGAAATGTTTCTGCTCCCCAATCTTCACAAGAAGGAAATGAGGCTGCGGTGGGTGGACGAGGTGTTGAGCTGTTCTGGCCACAAGGTAAACGAGCCAGCCTTTGATGAGCCGGGAGATAATCAGGAGCACATGTCCTGACACACAGCTTCGTCGCAGGGGCTCAGGCCAGGGGAGGCCGGAGGAGGGGCGGGCACTGGCAGGTGGCTGCTGCGACTACCAACAAGCACCGGGACCCAGGACCAAAGGACACCACAATGCAGGAGAGGTCGGCGCGGAGCTAGATCTCTCAGGCAGCCTGTCAGGCCTGGGTGTGACCTCGCAGCTGTGGCCTAGACTTCAGCCACAGTCCCTGAAGAGGTGGCAGAGTGAGGACTAAGAGCTCAACGAATGTTCTGAAAATATAGGTGACAGGATACACAGTGTAGGGTGGAGGCTAGGATAAGAAAACAACTCGCGTGTGCCTGGCACAGAGGGGCACATCCCTGATCCCAGCACCCTGGGAGGCTGAGGCAGGAAAATCACAAGTTTGAGCCCACTCTGGACCACTAAATGACTTAGCAAGATCTTGTTTCAAAATGAAAACTAAAAAATGACCAAGGTCGTCGGTCAGTACAAACCCCCATTATCACCAATAAATAGATAGAAGAGGCTGTGTGAAAGTGCTCATGAACGGGGTTTCCTAGGGAGCTGGACCCCGTCCAGAGGGGTGAGGCTCCCGGCCCTCCAGCCCACTGAGGCCTTGGGCTTTGCACTGAACCCTGTCGGTGCACAACTGTTCAGTGAGATAAGAAACATAAAGACCCCAACCAGGCGGGACCGGAGCTCTGAACATCCCCAGAGCCCACGTTCCCAGCCACATGGCTCACCCTCAGTTTCCCGATGGCCACCACGGCCACGCTGGGAGGCCACGGTGCCCACGGTGCCGGCGATGCCAGGGAGATGCGCAGTCTCACTGTGGCTTTTCACCCCCCGTGTTGGCAGACGCCCCTCACCCACGGTCTTGGGGCTGGGACACGGATCTGGCTCTGCCATTGCAAGAGGACCGCGCAGAGAGGCAGAGAGGAGACCCCCTGAGTTTGAAGACACTCTCCTGGTCCTTTTCCTTCTTCTGCAGAGCAGGTATTATCATCCTGTCTCTATGGAAGGAAGCGATAAAACCCTGAGGGTGCCTCAAGAGGCCACAGCGCCTGGCTTGTCTTCCTCCCAGCGGAAAACACCAGGGATGGCATTTAACCTGCAGCCACTTGCCAGGCAAAGGTATTTTCTGGGTCACATCCTGGCCAGCTCAGTCCGGCTCAGAACCCAGTGGAGTCACTTAAGAGGGACAGGTCACGTGGCCCAGCCCGGAAGCGCTGCGCACAAGGCCTTACCTAGGGGCCGGCAGCCCCGGATGCTGCTTCAATTAGGTCGCCATGGTAACGAGCCGCTGAGAACAATAGACAGTTGTGTACTTGGGAGACAGACCCTGCTCGTTGTAATTGTGCTGGAGCGGAAGTGATCTTCATTTCTGGGGGACAATAAAGCGACCCCTGGCTTGCCTGGCTCTATTACACTGCTATTTGAACATCAGGGCTCTGGACGCTGAGCCAGGTGGCTGCATGGATTTATACTGGGCGGTGTTTGTATTGGACCGTGTCAGGTCGAGCGTCCTCCCGTCCTGGTTTTGGGGTTGTTCATTCCTGGGGGCACCGAGAACAAGGTGGAGACAGAAAGGGAATAATGGCCGCCTGGGTAGCTGTTGTTGAAAGTACATGTGGCCCAGATGTTCCTGTCAGGTCCCGCTCGCCATGTTCACTGTGCGACAGCCCCACCTTGCGCTGTGACCTTGTGTGCCCGACGCAGACCTGTGCTTTGCTCTCAACCTAGTGACTCTTTGGGGACAAAAGGAGCTGGAATTCGGCAGGTCGGCTGCATGTCTGACACACCCTGGCCTGAATCCTTTTGACTGAAATGTAAGGTTTTCCTTTAATCTGGTTAGTTTTGCTTGTCTGATAAGATGCAGTTCACTTCGGCCATCAGAGTCACTGGGACCCATAAATAACACACAGATCATTTAAAAATAAATTACCGGCTGAAAGCAAAGAGAAGCATCCTTGGATCGGAGCGCTCCAGGCCTGCCATAAATCTGCTCTCCTCGGCATGTGGCGGCCAGGGTCACAAACTATAAAGGGTTCCACAGAGATCTGGAAACTCCAGCAAGATGGAGCCAGAGGGGACATCCGTCGCGCCCCCGGAGCCAGGAGCCATGGCTGGCAGTGGCATGGGGCGGGCGCACTTGACAGACCAGCTGCTGCCCGCCCGCCGGGGCTCCCGGTCACCGCGGAGACCCTGCTCCAAAACCAGGCTGCAGCCTGACCTACTTTTGCTGAAAGGAAGCCACTGCAGTCTCGCCGCAGCAGGAAGCTACATTTCCCTTTGGAGAGGGGACCCAGTGACCTGGATTCATGTGAAATGAAGAGACTGTGACTTCAGATTTTGTTATTTCCAGAGAAGTCAGCTGCTGCACGGGAAGAGGGCGGGGAGGAGGCACGAGAGAAGGCACGGGGACAGAGGGGCAGGGACGGGGCGGGGCTGCGGGGTGGAGGAGATGTGCCTGGCTCCCTGGGGGCGGCCTCGGCCCTCAGGCCCGAGATGGAGCAGCGTGGCATCATCCAGCAAGTGTGGGACCGCTCCAGCTGGGGTGACACCTTCCTGTCCTGCTACAGATCTGTCCGCAGGGGCGCCCACAGGCCCCCTGGCCACCTGAGAAGGCTGAGCTTTGCAGCTCTGGATATCCAGCTACAGGTGTGGACTGCATTTGTTGGGATGCGGGCTTTAAAACACTGGGGTTTCACCAGAGCTAAGGTTGCCCTATGACTTCCTGCTGCACGATGAGCATGCACCGATGCTTATTACAGCCCGACTCACCAGAGCTGGGTCCCAGAGGCAGCCTACATACCCATCAATAGAGGAAGTGTGGTACTGAAGCACAACGGAGTACTACACTGGGGTGAACAAGGAGAGAAAACGGGTGCACCTTGATACTGTAATGCTAAGTGAAATAAATTAGACACAGAAGCTTATAGATTACATGGCTTCTCCTAGGTGAAAAACTCAAAGTACAAATAAAGAGCAAAATGAAAGAGATGATACAAAACACAAGGGTAGACCTTTCAGAGACAGGCAGAGGGCCTGAGGATGGGGACAGATGGGAGGGAAGGGGGAAGGGAGGCAGAGAGGATGGAGAGGCAAAACAGATGTGACTGGCCCCCATGAAGAGCTGTAAACATGAACTACTGAAAAATCCTAAAACCACTGGGGCTGTCAGGGCAAGAGCCAAGAACCCTGTGCCCCACAGGGCGGAGGTGCAGGGGACCGAAGTCCAGACCCCGGCACGAAGTCTGGGCATCTGTAGCTCCCTGCCCCCTTCCACCCGAGGACGCGGCCAGGGCAGCAGTGCCTGCACAGGGCCCACCTCCGCGATCGAGTTGTTTACACAGGAGGTGTCCTGCCCCAGGCCACAGCGTGAGTGGGTGGTGCCATGGCATTCAAGGCCCAATCCTCCCTCTTGTTTCCCGGAAAGCCCAGCTGCTGGCAGACGTCCAACGCACACCTCGCTCCACGCAGGAGACAAAGTACAAGTTTCATGGCACATATCTCCTGGGGAAAGCCAGGCAGCCCGATAGCATCTCAGCTCAGCCCTGGAAGAAGGGCAGGAGGCACTACTGTGCTGGGGCTGCCTGCAAGGTGCCCCCTCTCCGGCTGGGGTCCCCTCTCAGCCTCTGAGATGTGAGAGTCCTCAGACCACAGGGCCTTTGCACAGGAGGCTTCCATCCTTCGTGCAATTCAGCCTGCCACACTCCACTTGCATCTATGCTTCTGTCTCAGCTCTGACGCTGTCCACAAAGACCTCCCACAGGCCAGTCTGCGCCCAGCGAGGGCCCAGGAAGCTCATCGCACACAGACAGGACCTGACAGTGAGTGGTTTTTGTGCAGGTGGGAAAAGGTAGCAGGAAACCACAAGCAGCCCATGGGATGGAACAGAAGGAAGGAAGCACTGGTCGCAGGGCCTGAAGGTTCCCAGGCAGGCATGTGGGCCACATGTCACGTGCATGCAGCTGGGTTACTGGGAAGATCCATCCTGCGTGGCAGCGACATGCACGGCAGTCCCCAAATCCAAGGGCCGATGCTTCCATCTCCACCATTAAAGCTGTGGGACCAGGAGAAGCCCCTGTGCTCCGCAGCTGGGGCCCACGCTCCTCACAAGGCTCCGCAGAATATGGGTCTCAGACTCAGGCCCATTTGGAAAAGACGGAGGTGAGTAACACGCAAACTGTACCCCACACACAGGCTGCACGTCTCAGGACTGGACCCAGAGCCTCGACCATCCGACTGATAAACGCCCGTCAGCCAAATGAATGGAGGAGCGAGGGATTTCTGAGCCTCGGATCCACAGCCACAAAGTGGAGTTAAATCCTTCCGACACATACAGTTGGGGCTGCGGGGCCACCCCATCCCTTCCCAGGGCCTGGGCAGCATCCAGACCCACACCTCGCACCCCAGCTTTGCTCCGAGGCCCATTGCCTGGAGGCAGAAGTGAGAAGAGCAGAGGACACACTAGACCTGCCTGAGGGCTCGTGGGTATGCACGGTGCCAGAGTGCACTGCGGGTAAGGACCTCGCAGTAGACAGAGCCTGGCTGACTCAGTACCCTGTCAGGCACACTCGCCCTGGAAGACCCGGCGGGAGGCGCCCCAGGCTCAGAGCAACAGTGTAAATTCTGAAGCCCCCTGCCTTCAGCACCCTGGCCATTTTCCTTTGTTTAAGCACAAGCGTGCTGGCTCTAAACATACTACCACCTAATTAAATGCCATGACACTTTGCTGCTTCTTCCCTATCCTCCTGTGCCACGTCCAATTCTTTGTTCTTTTCACACAAGAACCTAAAAGCCCATCTGAGACCGCAGCACCCACAGCACCACTTGCCCACAGGGTTACCAACTGGTACCCAGACAGCGGATACGAAAGGAGACCACAGACCAGAGGGCGCTGTGAGTCTTGTCTGCGTCGCCTGTCGGCTTTCCGCAGAGCGTGAGGAATGCGGGTCAGCGTGCAAAGCCCACTTACCACCTATCTCTTCCTAAGGAATTTCAGCAGCTCCTTCTCTGTTTTTGTCCTGAGTGGCTACATGGGTTATCAGGTGCAAGAGGCATTTTTATGTGAGTGCTGACTTTCCTGGCGGTTCCCTATAGGGCCGCACCACCCACAGAAGCCAGCAAATGCCATGACTCAGTGTTGGGGTGGAGGCGGCCAGCTGAAGGGGAGAGATAGGTCCTGGGGACCAGAAGACAAGGAACCCCGGGGTCCTGTCAAGACGCGCCGTGCAGCCCACCCCCTCGCTGCAGTGCGGCCCAACCGGGCTCCCATTCCACATCCAATGCATGGATGGCATTTGTCCACGTGCCCATGAGGGTGGCCCCTCCGGAGCCAGCCTGAGTGAGGAAGTCAGGAGCCTGGCACTCTGGTCTTGTCTTATTGGCTTCCTCTGGGCAAATCAGTTTGAGTCTGTGGGTCTTCCTATATTCCCCAGTCTGAGTAGAAAAGATAGAGTTTCCTGTGTGCCCCAGGATGAGTTCACCCTCTTGTTCATGTATGTGTGTGAGTGCGCATGTGTGTGTGTGTACCAGGGACTGTACCCTGCCATTCATGTATGTATGTGCATGCCTGTGTGTGTATCGGGCATTGAACACAAGTCCTTCCCAATGAGCTACATCCCCAGCCCTTTTTAATGGTTGATTTTAGACAGGTTCACTTAGTTGCCCAGCCAGGGCTCAAATGTAAGATTGTCCTGCCTCAGCCTTCCAGGGTAGTAGGATCACAGGTGTGCACCGCCATGTTCAGCCACGCTAATACCCTTTCATGTTCATCAGAACCAAGAGGCACAGCTGCTCAGCCCCACAGCTGGAGAGGAGCATCCTGAGGAGCCCCAAGGACTACTGAAAGGGAGACCTGGGCCAAGTGGTGAGAAGTCCTGCTCCAGTCCATCGCTCGTCAGGGGAGAGTGATTCGCTCTGTAGAGAACCCTAGGAGGGTGCTGGGAGACATGATCCGTTTCTGTAAGTGGAAATCCAGGGCTATCGGCATCCAGGACACTGGCCAGAGAGGCTGCTGGACTTTTACAATGCGTGGGGCACAGTCCCCAAGTAAAGAATCATACACTCCCGACGTCCACAGTTCTAACGCGTGTGGGAGTCAGCTGGAGATGGAGTTGGTTCACACGTTCTGATACACGACACCAGGGTGTTGCACTTCTGTGAACCCCAAGTAATTAATCCTCAAGGTACTAATCTTCCATGATGCAAGCTTCTTCCACTCCAAAGACACCGTCCTGTGCTGGGGACAATGTTATCAAGAGCCAGATCTCCTCCGAGCCGACAACAGTGAAATCATGGACACCGGAAGTGGTTGGTGCTGTCAGGAAGAACCGGTCATGGTGGCACACATCTGTAATCCCAGCACTCTGGGCGGCCGAGGCAGGAACTCCAGTTCAAACCCATGGTGGGTGATGAAATGACTTGGGGGATCCTATCTCTAAAAAACCAAAACAAAGAGCTTCGGTGTAGCCAAATGAAAGCCCCAGGAGCAATCTCCCATATTGTAAAATAATAACATATCAGAAGGGGGTAAGACAGGGTCCCGGGGCCCCAGGCTGGCCCAGTCGAACCCAGCCGCGCAGCCGCAGGTGAGCATCACAGGAGCGAGCCTCCTCTCTGTGCCCAGCCACTGCCCCTGCCTCGCGTCACTGCCTCAGCTCTGCCGCTGGCGGTCAGCAAGGCATCGGCTTCTCAAGAGATCCCAAGACCCACCATGCGGCATTTAAAAGCAAGTACCAAAAGTTCTGCTTAAAGAATGGGTCCATCGCCATAGCCAGTTCACGTTCTGCAACCCCGCTTCATAGAATCTGTGGTGACCAGCTCTCCAAGGAAGCCACGAAACCTTCAAAAATGCTTCGTCACATAGAGACCAAGTATCCTGCATTAAAAGACAAACTTTCAGAGTTTTTCAAAAAGAAGAAGAGGCACATATTAAAGACCAGCACCTCACCAAATGTGCCTCCACCAAGAGTCATTCTCACTGGCTGAACAAACACATCGCTAGAGCGGAGGAGCCCTTAACTACTGACAAGCCGTCTGTCATGCCCACGGTGGTAGATGTCTCTTGTGAACTCTTAGTAGACAACAGCAAAAAAAAGTGTTGTGTGTTCCTCTTCCGGTTCGCACTGTACCTGGATGAGTTGGTGAAAGAGGTGAGAGGGTAATGAGTCAGTGTGACACTCGATCCAGGTTAGTGATCCACCAGTGTCGAAGCGATGCTTGTTTTTGTGGGATATGCTTTTCAGGAGGATGCACGTGAGGTTACAAGCTCTTTTGTTGCCAACCAACACCACAACTGTAGGACTGCTTGAGGCTTCGAGTGATTACGAAGTAGAAAAGCTGGACTGGTCATTTCATGCTGGTTTACACACAGGTGAAGTGGCCGCCAGAACTGGACAGCTTTCTGTTTTCTCTGCTTGGTCAAAGAGGTCGCTCTTGAATGTGAGTCCGTGCACTGGTCATCCAGAGAGAAATGCTGGACACCTGCACATGTCATCTGAACCGTAACAAGGCTTTGCAGGTGTGATTAAAGTTATCAACTACGTCAAACGCATGCTTTCCTCACATTGTTCACACAGCTGTCTGAAGGGCTGGACACAGGACACACGTCTTCTCTTATACACAGAAGTGAGATGCTTTCTATAAGGATCTCTGGTCAGAGCTTCTGAGTTACAAAAACCGCCTGAGCACTTCCTCGGGCAGCACCCTCCAGTGGCACAGTGACCCACAAAACCTGCTTCTTAGAGTGACGTGTTCAACACAGTCACTTTGGGGAAAGAGTGACAACTCTGTTCAATTTCACAGCTAACGTGGCTGCGTTCAAAGCCAAGAGCTAGAACGACGGAGGTGACAGGTAAACACTGGGATTTCTGACGCGTGTCGCACATTAGCAGAGATCTTCAGAGGCACTGAGCCAGGTCCTTCTTTTTCCCACCTGGTGCATGATTGCCTATTTCACCTTTCAAAAGTTTGAGCATTGCTTCCTATTCACAAAAGACTCATGAGCCCAAGCTGAGAAAACATTAGTCCATGCCATGTGGTGAATAAGTCAGCACCACAGACAGGACTGTTCTGGAGGAAGATCAACTGCCTAAGACTGCAGAGGAGGAGACTTTAGAAGTACGTGTGAGATAGCGTCAAATCTCCGTCAATTCTGGTTGAAGTGAAGGCAGAAGAGCCTGAGATCACCACAAAAGCACTGAAAACCCTTTTGCATCTCCGACGCTCTGTTTCTACGAGGCAGGGTTTGGCACAGTGACAGCGGGCTGGATATGGGCAGCACACTCCAAAGTCCATGTCTCATGTCGCATCTTCGGGGACCCTCTACCTGCAGGAAAACAAGCTCAGGTTTGCATGAAGGCAAGTTGTATAATTACTCCATTGTATGTTACACTGTAATAATAGAAACAAAGTACACAGTACACGCGATGTGCTTGAATCATCTTCACCTCCCTACGCCCATCTATAGAGGAATTGCTTTGCTAAAAATCTGTCCCCAGTGCAAGAAAGGTCAAAGACCACAGTGTAAGGCGCTCACCTGCCCAGGCTGCCCAAGGGCCCCCTGGGAGTCAGGTTCCCATCCGGATCTTCTTATTCCTTATTGCCAAGCCTGGAGCGTGGCAAGGATCAGGAACTCCAGATATGTCTGTGGACCGACTTAGTTGGCCATTGATAAGAGCTGGCATCTTAGAATGGAGAGAGTCATTTCCCCAGCCTAGTGGCTGCTTTCCCTTCGCAAGGTGCTTTTGTCTGCATTATCTCGACTGACCTTTGTCAAAAAATGATGAGGGAAGCAGAGTATCACACTAGTCCTGGGTGGGAAACCAAGGCCCGGAAGACTGTAATACTCCGTAAGCACAAAAGCCCCCAGCCCACGGCATGCAGCAGTCCCTGCTGCCTCTCCACACCCCACGTGCTGCCTTTTCCTCCTGTGGCCACAGCTCCCCCTTTCTGGTCCCGTGTTTTCTGCCTTCCGTCTCCTGTTTTGTGTATGTGAGAGCCATGTCCTCCATCTCACTGGCTTCTTCCTGAGCTTTGGGGTCTCAGCTGCCTTGGGTGGATGAGGACCCCCAGAAATGCCAGCATGAGAGGCATGGTCACTTTAGCCAAAGCCGCTCTGACAGCCAATGCTCTCCACCGGCTCCACCCATCGGGTCGGGTCTGGGTCTGGACTCACCAAGAAACATGACCGGCTCTGTGCTGACCAGCAGGGGAGGAGGAAACTGAACACCCCCCACTCTCTCCCTCAGCATGGTGTTAGAGGAAGGACGGGATGCAGACTGATTTCCAGTTAAACTCCATATCTTGGTTCTCTGAGCATTGGCTGCTGCTTCTCTGACCTTTTGCAGGCTTCTCATTGGTTTTTCCTGCCTCGTCAGTGCCCGAGACCCCGGGACTCTATCTGCTGAGCTTTCCCCCTCAAGTACCTCTCTAGATGGTCTCGGCAATCTCACTGTCACACCTGTGACTCATCAACTTTGTCTGAAACACGTGCCTCTCTCCTGAACCCAGGACCGATGCATGCAGATGCTTCCTTGATGCCTCCACCTGGTGTCCAAAAGGAAACCTCTTACGTGCAAAGCTAAAGCTCTGACTTCCTCCTAACCGCACTGAACCCACCCTGCCTCCCGTCATCCTCCTCACTGCAGGGCTGATTTCCTTCCGTCCTCCACTTGCATCCTCTTCTGTGAGGGTGCAGACCACCCCCCATATGAAATTGGGCACCTATGAGTGAACTGTGTTATTAGGGCAACTGCGGGTTAACTAGGCAACTGTGCTCTCTGTAGGATGTACGTGAGTGGGCATGACAGCGTCTGTAACCTGTCACCAAAGGAGCATAACAGACTCAGAAACTGCTGCCGGAACTCTTTGCTCTACTGCTCTGCTTGGTGTAAACCCTGCTACATTCCTAGGTAAAACCAGGAATTAAACTTCACAGATGTAAAAAGAGGTTTACAAAGAAGCACAAACTCTATTCAGGGCCCTCGAGACCGACAGGAGTCACCCACTGAGCCGCCGGCATCAAAAGGCACTTTGTGAGCCTGTGTTCGGGTGAAGAGTGGTCCGTCTGGGGTCCTCACAGTTCCCTGCTTCATCTGGACCACCCTCCATGGGATGGTGCTTGACCTTCTTTAGCCGATTTCATGGCTGCCCCAACATACTCAGCTCCACCCTCGATAATCTGGACCTAGTGAAGGTGACATGGTGGTACCCCTGTTATTAGAGTAAGAAACACCTAGCACACGGTGAAGCATGAGCCTGAGTGTGTCTTGGAGGCTCACAGAAGGGTGACCTTGGCCACTCTGTCTGGTCTCCTGTCCCTTCCTCTCCAGGGCACTGTCCTGACTCCCATGGACTAACAAGCGTCACTCCACCATGGCCTTCCACCATGATGTTGGCGCCATGGAACCGGCCAACCAGGGACTGAATCTCCCAGAATCATCAGCCTGACTCAGCTTCTCTCCCTGGAAGCGGCAGGTGTTTCCTACCATGCAAAGTTTTCACAGATGCCATTGGATGTCTTGAGATGACATCATCCTAGATTATACAAATGCCCCGAACTCAAGGACCAATGACCTTTGAAGAGGAAGGAAAGATAGAGACGCAAAGCAGAGGAAGGTGGGACCAGCTACAAGTCAGGGAATTGCTGGGGTATCCCAAATCTGAGGAGAGCAAGGAAGAGTTCTGCCTTCACACCTGAGTCCCTGTGGCTAAGGAGAGAGAGCCTGGAAGAGCAGCAGGAGGGTGAGGAGGAGATTCCCACACACTGGGCTTGCTGGCTCCTGGAGGGAGCAGAGGAAATACCGCATGCTGATGGCAAAGGCCATGACTTCAACCAAGGAAGAAGGAGATTCTCCACACGGAGAGCTGTTGCACAGTACTTCCTTTGTTTTATACACAGGTAAAGTGCTCAGGGCAATATAGGTGGTCAGAAGGGGAAGAGGCTGGGGATGTAGCTCAGTACAAAGGACCTGGGTTCAATCCCCAGTACCACCAACAACATAAAATAATCAGGATTTTGGACACTGATGATTTAAGGATTTGTAGGGTTTTAGGTGTGATCATAGCACGTTGGTCATTTTTTTTAGCCTTTCTGCAGTAGTGTGCTGAAGTGCTTCCAGGAGAAACAGCCTGGCATCTTGGATCTGCCTTAGAACAAGCCGGTAGGGAGCACTGCTGGGTGTACAAAACAAAGCTGGCCGAGACCCGAGCTTTACAAAAACTGGAGACTGGGCGCACGGGACTCTATTATTCTCTTCTATTCTTGCCTTGCTTTGAAATTTTCCATAATGACAAGTTAAAAAAAAATAAACGTATGCTCCCAGAAATAAAATCACTGACTTCGAGTGTTTCCAAAGCATTTAAAATGTATTGTCAAATTGCTTTCCACAAAGGCCATGGCAAATTATAGTCCCAGGAGAGGTGTGTGAATGCGGTGAGGATATTGTGTTTTGAGAGAATATATATTCACTTGGGCAAATGTGAGAATGTGTGTTTCCACGGGGCCCACACCTTAGAAGCGTTAAAGGCCCGTGACAGGGTCTTAACAACCGAGTCCAGGTGAGACATCTGCGCTCGCACCTGAGCACCAGAAAAGCAAGCGGAGGAAGCGGAGGTCAGCACTCGGGTTGGTAGAACACCAAAGTACCCCTCAAGGGCCTCTCGTGATTCTGTGACACCCTCGCAGAAGGTCCACCCGAACATCCACAGAGGGAGGTACTTAAGACGAAAACCCACGATTGCGTCTTCTCAGTAAAACCTGATTAGCTTCAAGAGGTTTCTTTATGTGAAGATAGGCACAGATCAGCACCTGGTTTCCTCTGCCTAGCATGAAAGGGAATTTATTTGCAATCAGGTAATTCTGCGCTGCTATAATTTTCCAATTACATTTGATTGTAGTGCTGCGTTCCTTTCTTGGTATTAAAGAACGGTCAGCCGACACCTCGATGAAGCAGCCGCTCTTGTCGATGGCTCTTTATCATCAGCAGCTCTCTGGGTGTGTGGCACATCCTTGCCTTCGGGGGACATCCCCTGGCTCTCACCACAGCAGGCAGCACAAGAGTGGCCCGCTGTGCAGGTTACAGGTGCCTCTGTGCACAGTCACGTCCAACTTCAGCCAGTCATCTACCCCACAGGTCCTAAACTCACACACTTCCTACAGCCTGGTACCAAAAAAGATAGCTACCATATTCCTCAGAATTAGACCTAACCAGGAAACGAACCCACCGTGATTTTTCAGGATGCTCTTGCTGCAGCCTCTGCCCCAAGATATGCCACAGTTAAGATCATCATCCAGACAGACACAATTACTACATCTATTGCAATACACAGAGGATAATTGAAATAAAAGTAACACTAATACATAATTAGAGATAAATAGATAACATCCTTGACATTGACACTTAACAATAAATGATAATTCCTTTATAATTTACATTATGAGCAGGTATTTGTGAATCTCTAAGGTGAAGGTCTCGGTAAGCAGGTGAACTCAAGAGTCATTGCGGCATGACCAGCCAGAGTGCAGACAGGACACATGAGTAACAAACAGTCGTGCTTCTGTCCAGTATGAATCTTCATAACTCAATATACCTGCACTGTATTCACTACACTGTATTCATAACTCAATACATCTGCACTGTAATGGTTCACTACAAACAGCGTACATGGATAAGACATGCTCGGATCACGGCAGGTCTGAAAGACATCCTGAGAGACGGGGACAATGGTTCTACAAGACATAGAATCACAAGGAATTCAGGCCACAATTCAAAATTGGAGAGTAAGGATGGTGTTCCAGAAGAAGACACACTCTATGAATAAATACAGGTTTGGTACATGGATAGATGTAGATTTTTTTTTTAAGTACAGGGCTAAATGAAGATTGTTGTACATGAAAAAAATAAGATACTCCCCTGTCGAGTCTTGTGGACCAAAACTTATTACAAGACTTGGTATTATTTTGTGGGAAATACGGTAAGTCATACCCCTGCCCTTGAAGAGCCCGTTCTGTAAGGAGACAGATACAGGAACAAATAGCTAAGCACTGCCAGGCAATAGGGCTAGAGGAGTGTGCCACGGAGCTGGGCGCAGAGCCGCCATTGCCATCAGCCAGTTCAGAGGATCATCCTGAAGGGCATGAGGGTGCGTGACACGTAGAGGACGGCCAGGGGTGGAAGGGCCATCCTGGAAGGATGGAGTTTGTGGGAGCTGAACGTCCTGCGCAAGTCAGGGAGGAATTCCCCGATCTGGGAGAACACTCCCAGATCATGCCAAGCCGGAGCACCTGAATGGACGAACTGGCCGATACACAGCACCGATTCAGACCCACAGCCCTCCGGGAGCAGAGCGCCTTGCTGCTCCCCAGAGGGCTGAGGGCTGAACACTGGTCCCTGGTCCCTAGAGAACAGGAAGGAATGGGGGGGTACTCACGGCAGAGGAGCCTGACCAACAAGCGTCGGCCAGGGGCCAAGCTCAGAATCGACGGCCAGAAATCATAGACCTCAGCCACCTCAGCCTTTTGGGCACCAGGAGCTGGTTTTGTGATAGACAAGGGGATGGTTGCAGGGTGATTCGAGAGCCCAACATTATTGTGCACTTTATTAATTTTTATTTATCTATTTTTGCAGGGTCTCTTTTTTGTAGCGCAGGCTGCCCCTGAGCTCAGCCTCAAACTCACAGCAATCCTCCTGCCTTTGCCTCCCAAATGCTGGGATTATAGGCATGAGCCACTACGCCTGCCACTGTGGTATGTGGTCCTGATTGCTGGTGGGTGTGAGTCTCCATGCCCAGCATTGTTGTATGTGGTTATCAGGGATCGAACCTGGGCCCTTGCACTTCCAAGACAGGCACTGGAACCACTGAGCTAAATCCCCTGCCCCATTGTGGATTTTATTTTTGATCTTATGACTTTCGCCGTGAGGGAGACAGGAAGTGAAGCTCAGGCCGTGATGGAGACAGGAAGTGAAGCTCAGGCCTGATGGAGCTGGGGGGAGCAGCTGGATGCAGAGGATGCTCCTGGGCATTCCAGTTCCTCCTGACCCCTGTGTGGGTGGTGTCTGCTCTTGAGAGCATGTGATGTAACTGTCACTTTATCTTTGTAATCTTTTATCCAACAACCCCAACACTAGTTTAATTGCAAGGAAAAAAAATCAAATCCCAACAGAATGACATTCTATAAAATACCAGACTTATGTTCCCCAAACTGTCATAGGCAGTTGAAAATAAGAGAAGTCAGAAGCTGTTGCATCAAGAGGAGCCTGAGGAGATGGTGTAGCTAAGTGTGACGCGGCAGTGGGTGGGGTCCTGCACCTGACAAACTCGTGGGGTGAAAGCTGGACAAACCACAGGCTGCAGTGCATTGTAATATATCAATGCTAATTTATTGGTTATAAAAAAATATACAGCAAATGAACATGATATGTTAATGATAGGGGAACTTGTGTAAATTCTGTGAGAACGCTGTACTTTCACCTCCATTTTCCTATATAACTATATCTGTCCTAAATAATAAAATACTTTAATTTTTAAAAAATGAAGCCAAAGACACAGCCAGGTTGGCCTGACCCCAAGTGGAAGTTCAAGAAGGACACAGTGGGGACAAGTGTCCGGCCAGAGGGTAAAGGTGTGTGGGCCCAGGAGTCTGAAGTTCCTGGGCAGGGGCAGCCAGGGAGAGATGGTCCTCTAAGGAACCCAGAAATACGAGCGACAGAAGGGCTCGGCAGCAACAGACCACTGATGAGGAGAATGCACAACTGGATTTTGCTTTAACTAACTTTGTTCAATGTTGAATGGAGTTTGGGGAAGATAGTGACCAGGAGGAGAAGCCGAGCAGGAGAAGGAGGTGTCATCCAACAGAGATTTTAACACTCTCAGGTACTAGGTTTAAAATACTAATATTGTTTCCAAGATGAATGGACAAAGAGAAATGTGTGATCTGTACACAGTGGAGTACTACGTTGCTGTAAAGAAGGATAAATGAGTTGTGTGTTGGACAATCGAGGTAACCTTGAGACTGTAGTGCTACGTGAAATAAATCAGATGCACAAGCTTCAATATCACCTGGCTTCTGTTGTACGAGAAACATCAAATATAGATAAAAGGCAAAATAAAAATTAGTTAATAGGAAACAAGGAGACAGGATTTCCTCAAAGATAAAGGAGGAGGAATGGAAGGAAGGGAAAAGAGATGAAAAACTGAATTAAGACGTATTATGCACATGCCCCAACTCCACACAAGGAATATAAACATTATGCACTGCAAGCATGTACTAATAAAAATTAAATACTAGCACTGTACAGGAAGATAATTGCTGGGAACATGTTAATGGAAAGGAAGGAATTCTAAAACCTCATAGGGACTTTAAAACTCTAATTAACTTTGTTTTCCTTCAGGGAAAATTCAAAAGATAATCAATCTTTCCCTCCTGAAAGGAGACCATCTTGACATGTGGAGGCTGAGTCCCACTGTAGATTGTGGGTACCCATCTGTTTTGTGCACAGTACCAGGGATCGGACCCAAGGCCTTCACACTGAGGTACCTCCACCATCCCTTTTTATTTTAATTTTGAGACAAGGTATCACTCCAGATGGCCCCCCAAGCCTCATGCGCTCACAGATGGGGCTTTTTTTCGGAGGTGGCAGAATATAGAGTATGTGATACTGGGATTAATATGGATTGCTAAATTAGTCCACTGATGGGTGAAGCATATCCCAGAGTATGGAGAATGAAAAGGCCACACTGGGTTGAGTGGCACCTGGAAGGAACCAAAGAAAGAGACTTCGCTCCCTCGGGGCTGCTGCCGCCGCAGCTTCTGTTTCAGGGCTAGCTGCTCTGCTGTCTTCTGCCTGCCATGCACCGTTTCTCCTCTGCGATGTCCCTCTGCCACGCCACACTGCCTTGGAACGCACTACTGACTAAGACATCTACTGAGACCACAATAAGTCTTTTCTCCTTTAATTTCAGGTGTTGGATATTTTATCTCAGCAATTAAGATAGTTTCTTATTCAATAAATTGCCCAGCCTGGGCTCTAACTTGAAAGCCTCTTGATTCAGCCTCCCACACTCCTGAAATTATAAGCATTCACCACCATGCCTGGCCAGGTGTCCAACCTTTTGTTCTGCTTGGGGATACTGAGTGAAAAAGAAATGTCTTGGGCCACAAATAAAATATAGTTAATGTATATAACACAAATTCCTTTATTTTAATCTTAATTTATTATTTAACAAAATAACACAAGTTCAGTTTAATAAGAAAACTTACGTTTGTTTAGAAACAAGTGCCTATCTTTACATGAATGCACATGTGTGCACAGTTTAAATACTACCGCGGGCAATCACTGCATTTTCCCTGCTAGTCACAAAGTGCGTGTGTCATCTATGCACACAGCGAGGAGCGGGCTGGGTGTGGGGGTGAGGCCAGCGGGCGCCACACAGAGCCCTCCTCTGGAATATGCCGTGCTCGCCCACATCCCATGCTAAGGACCCAGACAATCAAGTCATGAGAAATATGGCTGAGGTTTGCCGTCTCCTCAGGGCATGATGGTGCGGGCCTGTGATCCCAGCTCTCAGGAGGCTGAGGCAGGAGGTCACCTCAAGTTCAAGGCCAGTTTGGGCTACACAGTGAGTTCAAATCCAGCCTGGAGTATGTAGCAAGATCCCATATCAAAAACTGAAGTTTACCATGTTGTGGGGCCACATGACTGTTTGCTGTGGGCTCGACATACCTGCTCTAGAATTTTAGCAGTAAAAATCCTTCACTGAATGAACTGATAAAAAGCTAACAATTGCCAAAGCCTTAAGTGCCCTCACAAGAAGTGGTGCAGTAGATCATCGATCTTGATGCCATCGTACAAGTCTGACTCTACAATTCACCAGGAGAGTAGCTGGGCACAACGATGCATCCTGTCATCGCACCACTCTGGGAGGCTGAGGCAGGAGCATCACAAGTCTGAACCCAGCCTGGGCAACTGAATGATACATCATGATTGGGTCTCAGAATGAAAACTAGAAAAGGACTAGGGGTGCAGTTCAGTTTGGAGGCCTGCGGTTCAGTCCCAGCCCCAAAACTAACAATACAATAAAATTTACTATGACTATACCATAGCCAAATGTCTTTTTGGCAGAAACGGTGCCTTCAAACTGCCCCACGGTGAACCTTCACACTAAGAGAACTTCTTACTAAAGAAAACAGTCCCCAGAGAGATCTGCTGTCGAAAATGATCTCAGTAGCTACTTGGGCCAAACGATGCTTCCAACCATCTTCAATCTGTTTTAGTCCAACCCGAAATGATTAGCACTAAGCAGTCCTGACATTTATTGGCTGCTCGGCGAAGCAGGCGGAGCTGGTTGGGAGGAGAGGAGGTGCTGCAGAAGTTCACGGGCCACCGCGAGGCGGGCGCCCCCAGCACAGCGGAGGGGAGGGCTGCGTGCAGCTGCCGCGGCCAGCAGGCCCCTCAGAGGCTGATCGGGGTCCAGATAAACATGGTATTCATGCCGGCCATCTGTCCACAGGTCAGCGGGGACAGAAACTCAAAATCATTATCTCTAATGAACGCACAGACAATGACAGTCTTGTGTGCAGGAGGGATCATCGCACAGGAGCGGCGGTCTGGCTGGGAAGCGGCCCTGTCTGCACACACCTCCCCTTGAACCCTTCGGCTTGGGATGGACTCACCCAGAGCTGCTTCCTCTCTTTGTCTGCCCAGAGCTGCGCTGAGATTCACAGAGACAGCTCGGTGACATCTTCCGGGCCCTCTGTGTCCTGCTTTCCTGGGCAAGGGCTGTCGGAGCTCTTCCTGAGCCTGACAGAGCCACAGCTGAGAGCCCTGTCCTGTAAGAGCTGGAGCTCAGTGTTCCAGATCCGTACCGTTCTCTTGAGCCACATACCCAAATGCTCCTATTCATGGTGAATTCAGGAGTTATGTGTATGCAGAGTGTATATAAAAATAAAACTTCTGAGGACCGGGGATTTAGCTCAGTGGTTCTGGCACCTGTCTTGCAAGTGCAAGGACCCGGGTTCAATTCCTGGTTAACCACATACAATACTGGGCGTGGAGACTCAAGCCCCGCAGCAATCAGTACCACATACCATAGTGCTGGGAGTGGTGGCTCATGCCTATAATCCCAGCACTCAGGAGGCAGAGGCAGGAGGATTGCTGCAATGTGAGTTTGAGGCTAAGCTCAGGGCCAGCCTGAACTACAAAGCAAGACCCTGTCTCAAAAAAAAAAAAAACTAAAAAATAAATAAATAAAAACAAAACTTCCAATTCCAGATATTTACAAGCGCAAAGGAGACCCAAGAAATGAAGAAAAAGAGTTTCCTGACCTTAAGAATTTTTCAGCTTGGGCCAGGGAGTTAGCTTAGTGGTTCCGTGCCTGTCTTGCAAGTGCAAGGGCCTGAGTTTGATTCCCCGGCAACCACATACAGTACTGGGCATGGAGACTCACACCCAGCAGCAATCAGAACCACATACCACAGTGCTGGGCATGGTGGTTCATGCCTGTAATCCCAGCACTCGGGAGGCAGAGGCAAGAGGATTGCTGTGATGTGAGTTTGAGGCTGAGCGTGGAGCCAGCCTGAACTACAAAGCGAGACCCTGTCTCAAAAAAAAAAAAAAAAAAACTTTTCAGCTTAATATAGAAGGCAAAATCATTGCAAAGAAAATGAACTAGAAATAAGCCAAAGGAGCCTGGTGTGTGTGATGTTCTGGGCACACCTGTAATCCCAGAATCAAGAGGATGAGCTGAGATTCGAACTCTGGTCTGTCCGACTCGGATTTCCACGCTGCTGAGAATCCATGTGGAACACGTGCAGACACACGCACCAGTGCCATGGGAGCCAAAAGGCACGAGTCGGTCCGGAAGCGGGGCCTCGATGATCCGCTAGCAGAGCTCTGGAGTTCGCTGCTGCTGCACAAGCTCAGGTTGCTTGGGGTCACATGTTGGGTCAGGGTGGGACTGACTGTGAGCTCAGGACTGGCTGTGACAGGTCCCAGAGCAGAGCGTGAGGCTCAGTCCCTGATAACCAGCCCAAGCACATCTGGACATCTCCGGGCAGCCTCAGAAGGATCTGGGGTGGGAGGGATGGACAGCGGTGAAACCCTTTGCTGTGACCTTGGAGGGAGGGGACCCCCCAGAGCAGGGCTGGGCTGGGCGTGTGGAGCGGGGGCCAGTGAGGGAGGCGCGTAGCTCACATGGAGAGACAAGGGCTGCCGCACCTTCAGGGCACCTGCTGGCCCAAATCCCTGGGATGCAGGCCAGTCGTTCCGAGCGTAGCTGTGAGGGCAGGAGGGGCTGCTCTGGCCCTCCGCTGTCACCTCCCAGGTGCAGAGAGGCCATTGGCGTATCCACAGATGGGTTGGGGAAACCATGTGGCCCTTCACAGGATACCCAGATAAAATAAGAGACTTTGGGGACAGTCCGCATGTGAGACCTCAGGCCACTCCCCCAGGGCCACCTCACAGGCCACCAACCTGTAAAACACAGAGACGCACATGCATGATGGGCACAGGGCCCGGGAACCCAGTCTGGGCTGGAAAAGCCCACGGCAGGGGACCAGGCCCGTCCCACGGCCGCCCACCCTGCTCCCAGAGTCCACTGGCAGCGGAAGGGTCCGGAGGAAATCAAGGTGACTTTGGGGCGGAGTGTTCACGTGCGCCGCACAAATTCAAAATGAAAGATGCCTTTTCTCAGGAAAACTTCTCCATCAGCATCATGTGCTCAATGATTGTGTCGTCAGTTCAGCTAAGACTCTTTCTGCCTTCATTGCAAACTGCTGCAAAATTTGTGAAATGCAGAAAAGTGTTCTATGATTTAATTCCCAATTCCCAACACGATGAGTTCATGACCTAAAGTGGCTTATGGAAGGTTCAAGATCGTAGTAAATATTATGACTTACAGTAAGGTCACTGTGATGTTGGGTAATATATACTCAGTCTCTATGCTCTTTTTCTTTAATTTTTATTCCTATTAGTACATTATTGCAACATTTGATTATAGTAATTTAGGGGACTTGGTACCTGCACATAACACATTTTTTTGTCAGCATTGGATTTATTTATTTTAGGTCTGCATCAAGTTAACTATCACACACACAGATTAACAGACTGTAACAACTAAAACACATAAAATAATGATAGTGAATCAAGGTATACTTTTTGATACAATAGCCATGCTGGATTACAATAATTTTATTCTCTCCTCTTTCTTTTCCTCTTGTCTTTTATTTTACACTTTACTTATACTTTAGGTTTCTCATATAAGAAAAATCAGGCAATATTTAAGTTTATGTGTCTGATTTATTTCACTTAATATTACAGTCACAAAGAATATCCATTTTCCTACAAATGACTCAAGTTTATCCTTTTTCTGGCAGAATAGTGCTCTCTTCTGTATAAATAGCTCATTTTTTTGTTTGCTTGTTTGTTTGTTTTTAAGCCAGGGTCTCACTTTGTAGTTCAGGCTGGACCTGAGCTCACTATGTAGCCCAGGCAAGCCTGAAACTCACAGCAATCCTCCTGCCTCTGCCTCCTGAGTGCTAGGATTACAGGCATGAGCCATCATGCCCAGCATTGTGGTATGTGGTTACTGGGGATCAAACTCAGTGCTTGATCAAACCTTGTTCTTGCAAGGCAGGCGCCAGAACCACTGAGCTAAATCTCCTGCCCACTCATTTTCTTTATTCAGTCATCTGCTGATGGATACACAGCCAACTGCCAAGACTTAGCTCTTATGAGCTGAGCTGCTATAAACATGGATGTGCATGGATCACTGTGATATCATATTTTTAACTCTTTTAGGAAGACACTTAAAAGGGAAATAGCTAGGTCGAATAGAATTTCTAATTTTAATGTTTTGAGAAATTTACACATTGATATACACAGTGCTTGTACTACTTTGCATTTCTGCTTAACGTGCAGAGGGCTTCCTTTTCCCCATAGCCTCACCAGCACTTATTGGTTGACTTTTGGGTGATAGCCATTCTTTCTGGGGTAAGATGATCCTCAGTGTTGTTTTAATTCGCACTTCTTTTTGGCCAGCAACGCTGCACATTTCTCGTGTGTGTACTGGCCATCTCTGCTTCCTCATCTTAGCAGTTTCACCCCCTTTTCCTGAATGACCAGCTTCTTAGATTGACTGGAGTCACACTGTGAGCAGCATGTTCTTCATGCAGATGAGGTGACCGGTGGCCCCAGCCGGGGGCTTCAGGACGGGGCTGTCACGGGAGACCAGCTCCACTCCTGGCCTCTGGGAGAGGAGGGGGCTTGAGAGTCAGCCCTGGTCCGGATGCAATCGGTCCTGCCTGCCATACAACACAGCTGCCAGAGACAGGCTCCAGAGAGAAAGGTACTGCCCTCTTCCTGGCCAGACCTGCCCATCTGGCCTCCCCACCTTCCTGCTCCTCTGTGTCTTAGTTACATCTTTTGTTGGTAGAGTCAGATCCTTAGATGTTTCCCTGAGTTCTGCACTCAACTCCAGACCCAGGGGAAGAGAGTGTGGGAAAGAATCTCAGTGAAACGTGGGTCGGCTGGAAACAGAAGCCCGAACTTGTGGCTGGTACTGAAGAGGGGACAGGGTGTGGGACTCAGTCCTCCACCTGAGGGATCGGAAACTAGGTTCAGAGAACATGTCTGAGGTGTACTGAGCCAAGGGAGGCTACTCTGGTGGAGCCTGGGGGACCTGCTGCAAGGTAGGACTGCGGGCATGGTCTGAGGAGAAAGCCACACTCTTGATCAAAGGGCTTTGTGCTGCGAGTGGATGCCAGGAACAACAGAGTCTGTTATTTCTTGTATCTCTAAGTCAGAGATGAACATGGAGCCGGGCATGGTGCCACTCACCTGTAATCACAGCAGTCAGGAAGCTGAGGCAGGAGGGTAATTTTTTGGACTACATAGTCAGACCTAGTCTCCCAGTGAGACTGAAGTTTTGGGTAGGGTCAATTCTGTTATTTGGAAAGGTTTTTCTTAAAAGAAAGTTAAGAAAATGACTTCAAGGCCAGTCTGGACTATATAGTCAGACCTAGTCTCCAAAAAACAATCAATAAGTTAATAAACACACATGAATATGATGGAAGTATAGAGTGTGATCCCACTTTCTGTGGAGAAGGGGCATTTGCACTGATGGTGGTTTCACTAAAGCAGCTAGAAGAGAAAGAAGAGTGGCCCGGGGATTTAGCTCAGCCGTTCTGGCACCCACCTTGCAAGCACAAGGTCCCAAGTTCAATCCCCGGTAACCACATACAACAATGCTGGGCGTGGAGACTCACGCCCATCAGCAATCAGTACCACACACCACAGTGCCAGGCGCAGTGGCTCACGCCTGTAATCCCAGCACTCGGGAGGCAGAGGCAGGAGGACTGCTGAGTTTGATGCTGAGATCTGGA
Organism: Petromus typicus; assembly: GCA_004026965.1. Lineage (NCBI taxonomy): Eukaryota > Metazoa > Chordata > Mammalia > Rodentia > Petromuridae > Petromus > Petromus typicus. Next base: position 173,619 of record PVIR01000341.1, read on the forward strand.
CCAGCCTGAACTACAAAGCGAGACCCTGTCTCTAATAATAATAATAATAGTTTATGTTGAGAAGCAGGAGTATGAGCATGGTAACCCCTCACCCACAGCATCCAGCGGCTCTCACTGAGCTGTGTCACAACAAGACATGGCCATTTTATCTCAGCACTGTCTGAGGACATTTCTACAAAGCCAATCAGAACATTTCACAACCAATTGGATAAAATACTTCTCTACAGAAAAGCAATGAAATATAGCAAGTGCTAAGTGTAGAAAAGAAAACAAAGGCAAAAAAGCATAATCCAGTGTTAAATTTTCATAGCACAAATGCAGATATGATCATTTGGTTGCCAGGGCACCGTAAGCCACCCACAAAGTTAATGACAAATATTGTGCAGGGACAGAGAGGTGCCTGCACTCTGGAGTGGACAGGCTCGGGGCACACAGCGCAGCTGGGTGGGAAAGGAGCCATGCCCATGGAGCTGATTCTTTCTGTGGTAGTGGCTTCTTTGTGAGCTGTGCCACCCAGGAGAGTGGCCATGTGTGCCCAGAAGAGGCACAATCTCACAGAGATAAGCAGCACAGTCTCCTAGTGCAAGTCCAGTGAGCCATCCTTCCTCTGGACAGGCCATCAGTCATATATATCTCCTGGTCCTTCTACTTTTTTCAGACTTTATAAGAATTTATCTGCACTGGAAGAGCCACTCATCCGTATTCTGAAGCAAGTGATCTCATTCAAACGCTTCTTCAGGGCCGGGAATTTAGCTCTATAGTTCTGGCATCTGCCTTGCAAGTGCAAGGTCACAAGTTCGATCCCCAGTAACCACATACAACAATGGCAGGCGTGGTGGCTCATGCCTGCAATCCCAGCATTCAGGAGGCAGAGGCAGGAGTATTGCTATGAGTTCAAGGCTCACCTAGGCTACATAGTGAGTTCAGGGCCTGAACTACATAGTGAAACAATGTCTCAAAACAAACAAAAATGCTTCTTCAGATAGGTCATTCAAGTTAAGATCATCATTTTTATTCTGAATGGCTTCCACTGTGTGCGCACATATGTGCGTGCATGCGTGCGTGCTTGTGTGTGTGTGTGTGTGTGTGTGTGTGTGTGTGTGTGTGTGTTGAGTATAAGACATCACACATTTATAACAAGGTTGAATTTTGGTACATCAACCTTAAAGACTTTTTACTGATTTTCTTTACTTGTCTGAAAAAGAAACTGATGCTTGATATTTTGGGAAAAACTACATCTTAATGTGATAACAGTGGAATAAATGTCTTTCCAAGTGAAATACTATCAAAGAGCTGTTAAGAAAAACCTTTGCAAGTGGCAGCATCGAACCTACCCAAAACGTCAATCTGACTGAGATGAAAAGGAGCCGGCCACAAAATTACTGTTTGTCATTGTTTCTTGTTCTACCTTGAGACCAGTTGCCAGGGAAACACCTGTTAGAGAGAGAAGTCTGCACATATCCTTCCTGTTCCACACAGAGCTTGCACATAAATAGTCACCGGATAAAACATGACTGATACTCAGCGAAGGTTTCTGCATCCAGTGTTGTGTGACATCACGGTCACAGAACACGGTGTGCTGGGGGCCTTTTCCCCCCAACTACTCTCCAGCGCTGACTTCTTGCGACTCTCTGGGCTCATTTCAGGGGACCCAAGTGGAACAAACCGAGGACCCTCCCGCTGAGTGTCGTCCCAGTGGTGACACCTGTGACAGCTTCCAGTATGTCTTGGAACCGGCATCGACTCCATGTCAAGCCACTGCAGACCACAGTAGACGTTTATTATCAGTTCTTGCTGCTGCAGGCTAAGGAGAAACGTTCTCTGGATGTTTATCCTCAGTTCTGGTCTCTTTGGAGTTTTAGGGATCCAAGAAAAGGTGATGCCTTGATAAATTGGATTTACTTCCTTGTAATCACTGTTCCTTGTGATGTCTGTTCTCAAAATATCAGGAATGTGCCTCATAATCTGTTCTGATAATTAGCACCAGTGTCTTCCCTCTACGCTCTCAGAATCCCTCGTGTTGGACATGGTGAATGGCAGGACAGTCGGATGACTTCTGGGCTTCAGGTAAATCTCTGAGCCTGGATGATTATAGACAGATTACAGCCGAGGCTCCAGAATAAATCTCCAGGATCCTGAAAGTCTCCAGAACAATTCACAGCACCTGAGTGCTCTCAGAGCCCATTCCAACCGTCAAGTCTAGAAAAGCACATGGGTCCCATTTCTTGAGAGACCATGGCTACAGGAAGGACAGGCCCTTACAGAGTGGAATCCATGTCTCAGGAGCGGCGCTGAGAACCATTCTCATTTTGGTGGGAAGAGCATAGCTCACCTTCTGTAGAGAACCATTCACCTGAAACTTCCCAAAAAAGACACAAGTCCAACCTCAGCCCAACTCTCCTTGGTCAACAAGATCTAATCCTTTCAACCTATCTTTAGAATGTGTTGACGATTTGCCGGCATTACCAAGACAGATGTCAAAGCCATTTAAAGCTGTGCTCTGTGGCCAACTTCTGCATATGCTGGTCTTGGATGAGTCAGACCCTTGGCCCAGGGACCACAGAGGCGCTGCACTCCCACAGCCAGCAGGGCCCAGCCTGTCAGGCCTGAGATCTCCCCACCTCCCCAAAGTTCTCCGCGCCCTTGCTTCTAACCACGGTAGAAATGGCCCTGCCACTGTGCCTGCTCGCCTGTCGATAAGTGACGCTGTGCCCCGTAGTGTGGCCCGGTGTCTGACAGACCCGTGTGACCTAGCCGCCCACTCCCACGAGCCTGTGCCAGCTGCACACTCGGCTTCAAATGACACAGACTTACGGGCTCCTGTCCTGGAGCTCAGCTGCTCTGAGGTAGGTCTTACTGGCAAAGTGGAAGTGCCATGGGTTTTGCAGACTTTCTGAGTCACTCGATACTGTGCTGTGACCTCTGCCCTGTGACCTCTTCCCTATGACCCCTGCCCCCTGACCTCTTCCCTATTTCTCCCGCCTTGTGACCTCTGCCCTGTGACTCCTGCCCTGTGATTTCTGCTGTGACCATGACCCACCACCCCACCCTCTACCCCTTATGAGGACCCAGTGATTATACCAGGAAGAGCTGCATGGCCGAGGCTGATCTTATCTCAAACCCTTAGCTTAGTCCACACTGCAAAGCTCCCTCCTCCAGGATCAGCAACATTCAGAGTCTAATCTCCATGTCTGAGTGTTTGAAACAGCCTGTCACATGGCCGGTGGTGCCAGTGGGTACCAGAGAGTGCCAGTCGGGAACCTGTGCATTTTCCTATAAGAAATAAACTGTGAGGGATAGAACCAAGACTTTGGGCCTGGTGTCCTCTCGTCTATCTGCCCTGCTCTCAGTGATGAGTCCTGGAAGCCAAGTCCTGGGCCTGGTCACTGTGTGCCTGGTGCTCAGGCATGGCTGTGACTAGTGGTGAACCCACAGCACACAGGCCCCAGTGGGCTGTTTGCTACCACCAAGAGCTCCAAAAGGTTTGCCATCGCTGCTATGAGCATCATGCAGCTGAAGTACTCGCTATTCCTGGGTTAGGAGTCATCCAAGGTCATTCAGGAAAACTCTCCAAGAACAACCAAGAAATGCCCTACACTATCCTTTTTTCCAAGCACTTAAAACAGTTAGTTAGAGGTGATTTAATTACTGCCCTCTGCTCAGCACTGGGGTCGGAGGGGCCATCAACTTCACAAGCCGTTAACTGGGGCCCTGCTCCAACCCGGAAGCTGCCTTTCCTTGCTGCACCACATGAGAAGGGAACACAGCGATTAGAATCACCAGCCCTGAAAGGAAGCTTGGTCGCTTCCGAAACTCCAGCCGCCTCAGGCGGCTGGGCCCACAGCAACGGCCTTGCCTTTCTCTCCTGAGCCTCCACCCAAGGGGACCACAGCCCCGGCCAGTCTGTGAGGCTGTCGAGAGGGCAGCCTGGCTCTGGAGAGGTGCTCAGAGCTGAGTGTGGTGTGCAGTCCTGTTCTTCCCAGCACTCTGGAAGGCGGAAGCAGGAAGATTTCAAGTTTAAGACCAGTCTAGACAACTTGCAACTTATTGAGATTCTGTCTCAAAATAAAAAAGGTTAGGGATATAGTCCCTGGGTTCAGAGCTTGAAGCATTGACAGAGGTGTGGGTAAGGAAGCGTGTCTCGGATAGCATCCCTTACTGCTGGTCTCATGTGTCCTGCCATCTGTGGTCCTGGACTCTGCAGTCCAGAAAGCCCTAGGAAGCCCAGAGTCAGGGCACAATCCTATCTGTGTCCTCACCGCCTCGTGCTTATGGTCAGCGTCTCCTCGGAGCAGAACAGGGTGCCAGGACACAGGGCACCCACCCCTCCGCCAGCTGGGGACCCACGTCTCAGATGTGCCTTTCCTGGTCGGCGGAGTGGGGACCGCGGAGCAGAAGTGAATGTGGAAGAGGCTGTTTCGCACGTGGCTCCTCGGGCCCCGTCGCTGAGCACTGCCCCCTTGGTGGGTTGCTCTGCCATCCCCTCTACTGCTGGGCCACGGGAAGGAGGTCTGGGAATTCTGTGCCCCAAGTCCGGCCCTTGAGGGTCACAGCCTCCCCCTTCCACACTCAGTGCTCATCTCCACCGCCGGGCCATATGCTCCTCTGTGACAGCTGTGTGACAGGTCTGCTGGAGGGACAGGGTTTTTGCAGCCTGGATTCGATGAACAAACACTTGTGCTGTCTGCTCGGCTTCGGGCCATCTGCCCGTGTGGCACCGAGTGTCAGCCCGGACATCCAGGACCCTGGTGTCGGACCACCAAGGAAGGCTCCAGGAGAAAGTCCTGATGTGGCGGGAGGGAGAGCAGCGGGACTTGGCTCTGTGCCCAGACTGGAGTTCCGGGGCCAGAGCAGTCGGCACAAGGCGCAGCGTTTCCTCAAAAAATAAGACCTCGCTGGAGAACAGTCTTGCGGTGACACAGGCATCAGAGACCACAGGACCAAAGTTGGCCCTGTCATGACTTGGATCCTACAGGAACTTCTTCAAGGGATATTTAGAAAATGAGATTCCCAGGGAACCGGAGACTCCTCTAGCTGCCCTACCCTGTCACCTACTGCATCAACATGAGCATCGCCAAAGCCCCATGCCCCAAATCGCCAGCATTGTGACCCAGTTCCCTCTTTGAGCAGGAAGTCCCAAGAGCCTTAGGGGACCCCAGAACTTGATCTCATTGGCTCCTGAAAGTTCAGGGCTGTGCCAGGGGAGGGAACCCAGACCCCCAGATGGCCTCGGCCCTGAGGGCAGGCCTTCTGGCTCTGCCAGGCCAGGCTCTGGAGAAGCCGCTGGAGGTCCCCAAGACTTCCTTGCAGGGCAGCGGGAAAGTGGTGTATGATGAACAATTCCCCCAAACAACCTTGGCAGCCCAGGCTTCTGGCGGAGACGTCAGACAGTGACATCAACCCACCTGAACTGCTTTTGAAGCTGGGAGAGCTCCAATCCAGGTCTCGTAATTCTTCTGTAATTGTGAAGGAACTCATTAAGTCCGGAACTTCTCTGCTAACTGCATTTTATGATGTTCATTTCACTATTGGGCAAGCTAAGTCAGGCACCAGTGGGCACACTCAGGGCTCCTGGCTCCGGACAAAAGCCCTTGATGATATCTTCAAGGGGTGCAGTGCCTGCACCGCCGAATTCCAAGTGACTTGGCAGCAGCTCTGCTGGTTCTGGGGCTGAGCGGGCCGCACCTCCTCTGCACGCTGCCCACCCAGCATCTCAGGCACACAGATGCAGGTGCTGCTTGGAGTTTGGTGGCTGTTGTCCTCACACAGATGTGGGCTTCTCCTCATCAGCATCAGCGGTCTCCACACCAAGCAAGGGCTCCCCCATCCCCTGTCTGTGACCCTCCCCAGGCACTGCCTTCAGCACCCCTGAAGCCAGGCACCCAGGCCCTGTGCCCGGCTCTCCACTGCACCCCGGTACTCCACCCGCAGACTGAAATGTGTGTCAGGAGCCAGACCCAGGGAAGGCGGCAGTTAGGGTGAAAGCACACCCTTAACTCCGCCAGTTAGGGAGAAGGGCAGAGCTTAGGGATTGTATGCTGTTTGCTTGCAGAAGAAACTGGGTGTGGACATACGGAGTGGGTGGTCCCAGGAGCCCCAAAGCCAGCTCCTCCTCTGGGTCCAGCCCTCACCCAGCACAATGCCCACCTGAGCCACGTGAGGCAGCCCAGTTCTGTCCCAGGAGCACTGGGGAACAGCCCTGGGGACACCCTGCACCCCAGTCCCAATCAGCTTGTTGTGAGTGACTCCAGACCCGGCCGGGGTCTCAGGAGGACCCCACACGTGCCCTTCAGAGGAAGGAACTGGAAACACACAGCCAGCCAGGGGTCCCAACTGAAGCCAAGTGGAGGCATAAAATCCTGTAAACATTCTAAGAGCCTCTGAAACACAGCCACTCACCGTTTCCTGAAGGCAAAAAATGTACCAGAAAACTAAAAATAGAAAAGAGAGAAATAGGAAGGGGAGGGGGAATGGAGAAGGAAAAGGGGAAGAGGAGGGGAGAGGAGGAGAGGTAGCGTGCTAGGGACCCTGCACTCCGCCTTGCTGCTAACGGCTCCTGAACCTTCTATTGCCCACGCCGCCTCCGTCCTTCCTTCCTAAAGCCTGGCAGCAGTGACGGGTTCATGGTGTGAGCTGGAAAACCTCGGTGCCTCTGTAAGGATGAGGCCAGGTCCAGCCACCGCTCCCAAGGTCCTGGCTGCCAGCTGGAGGACAGGTGTCCACCACCAGGAACCATGCCTGTCCCCGGTTCCAGGCCAGGCCCTGTCCCAGGAGAAGGGAGAGAACCATTAAGAGAAGTCCACGCTGCACTTCAAGGCAGGCCAAGCCGAGGGCGACGGGCCTCCTGGGCTGGAGCAGGACGCAGGGTTTCAAGCCCACACTGCAGTGAAGCCAGAGGCTCAGGTGTATTGCAGGAGAAGCCCAGGAGGGGAAACTGAGGTCTGGAGAGGGAAGGAGATGCGCCCCTTGGACAGACTAAGATGTAAACCCGTTCTGCCCACTCTTCCTGTTCCACCAAGGCCACCTGCCTTTGGCAAAGCTGACCTAAGAATAAATGTGCACAGAGAAACATCAGGGTGCGAATCTGCTGGTCCAGGGGCATCCCTGGGGGGCAGCCCAGAGTCCAAGAGCCTGGGGTCCAGGGCGGGACGAGGTAGAAGCCCCAGGCCACACCTCCCCAGGCCGATGCTGACGACTGCTCATGCCCTGGGCCTTCCTAGGCAGACGGTACACAGCTCCCAGCCCAGAGCCCTGTCCGGGCCTCCAGCTCAGCCTACACAGGTGCGGTCTGGCCAGGGACACTCTTCCTCTCCAGCTGCAACTCAACATCTGGCCCAGGGGTGGGAAATGCTGGGAGCTCCATGGACAGAGACCCCCCTCTTAGGATCCCAGCCACAGGCAGTGGGGTTCAGGTCCGATGGAGGAACAGGTGTGAGCTCTGAGGACAGCGTTCATCTTGCCGGGTCAGGCCAGGAATGGCCATGACATCAAACCAATGTCCTGGATGCACCTGTACATGTGCGCGCGCGCGCGAGCGCGCACACATACACACACACACACACACACACACACACACACACACACACATACTCTAAGACTGTGGAGGCTGTGATGCAGTCACCAGTGCTGGTCACACAGCCCAGCCTTCACAGCAGCAGAAGCCCCATGTGGCCATCTTCGCACCCTAGTGGGGGCCACACGGTTCTCAGCTGCGCCGGTGATGGGACCACAGGAGCTGGACATTCGTCCCTGTCCTCAGCAATCACAGCAGATGCGACGCTTCAACAAGCCGCCTGGGCCACATAGCTGAGGGAAACCACACCTGTTGCCTCTCTTGCTTCCTGCAGTGGCTGGTCGCACTGGTCTCCCAAGGCTTCAGCGAGGGATTCCAGGGTGGGTCCCCGCTCCGTGACTCTCAGGCTGCAGGTCAAGACCAGCTGGCCCTCGAGCTCTCAGAGGACCGAGCTGGGCATATTCCTCAGCCAGAAGTCGGGTTTCTTTCAGGGGGTTCGGTCTATGGTAAATTGCTCCAAAGCAGGAGCACCATGGCGGAAGGGAGGATTAGAGCAAAGTTGCTCAGTTCATGGAGACCAGAAAGGAGAGAAGCAAAGAGAGAGAGAAGAGAAGCCAGGGACAAGAACACACCCTTCCAGGTCACACCCCCGTGACTCCTCCAACCAGGGCTGCCTCCTACAGCAGTCAGCCGTGAGCTCACTCATGATGGACCCACCGAGAAGCACAGTGCCCTGTGATCCAATCACCCCCCAAAAGCCACAGCTCCGAACACTGAGACTTTTGGAGGACACTGTAGATCTGAACCCCAACAGCGGACACTGTAGTTACCTCAGCCAGTGGCATCTCAGGGAAGGACGGGTGGCCGGTATGCACCACGCTTAGCAAAGGCAAACTATGTTCCCCTCCTTGTCCCTCAGCCCATCCACAATGCTGTCAGAGTACAGTGGGGAACATTGTTGAGGTCACCACAGTGCATCTCAGGGATTCTCCGGATTCCACCATGAGCTGAACACCTCTCTCCCTGAAAGTGTGGTCCTGCCAAACTTGCCCGAGACCCACCCAGTTCCTAGCTTTGTGCTAAATGCTGTTGTCGACTCATGCTTCAGAAACCTCTGGTGGGGTTCCCTCTGTGGGCCAATAGTATGGTGGGCTTTGAGCAGGAGCAGAGATGACTAAAGACATCCCATTTGAAAAGCTCACATTGGTCTGTACATACCTTCTCCCGCATGCATGTCAAGCATGCACCAGGTATGTGCACAGCTACCAGCAAGATTGGCGTCATGTCGACCACAAAGGGAGGTGGGAAGCAGACACACGGTTTATGATGACAGGGGTGTGGTGGCTGTTGGAACACAGGGGAAGATGCCTGCTCTTCTCAGAGGGCTCAGAGACAGTCACAGCACAACTGAAACCACTGGTGCCCGATCAGGGCCTACCTTCCAACCCCAGGTCTGGGGCTAAGCATGAACTTGGGCGAAAACTCAGCCTGTCTCAGCCACCATTTCCCACCTCTGAGTGGGAACAATCATCCTCAAAATGGGGACGAGATGAGGATGCATGGAGAATAATTAGAATGATGCTGCTTTATCTATTTTTATCATTGCCGAGCAGGATATGCCCCTAGTCAGGGACTGCGTAGGAGCGGTCCTGAAAAGCAGGCACTGCCGTGACCCTGGATGAGATCCCTGCCCTTGAGCAAGTCTTTTCCTTTTTTCCCATGTCTTAGATTTCTGCCTGTAAAATAAGTGAGTTGGATGACAGCACTTCAGTCTCCTCCCGCCGGGAAACCCAGTGAGTCTTTACGCTCTAGTCCTTTGAAGTCTGACCACATCCCGCACACGCCTTCTTAAAGCCCACGTGGATGCAGACTGTGGGAAAAACCACATCCTCAGAGCCGGTGAAGCTGACACACGACACGGCAAGGGCACCATGTTGCCCGGCGACCATTCCCCAGCATAGCAAATCTTCACCCCCAAGTCAGCCCCCCTAACGCCACGAGTACCCAAAAGAAGAGCTGACAGTGCTGTCACAAGTATCTGCATCCCTGGCGTGCAGTTTCAATACGCACACGGCGCTTGAGACATTGCCGCCAGGACTTCATTGTCTGCCTGTCTACTGAACCTGAGCGGCCGAAACCACAGACCTCAAACTGGAGGCGGAACTGTTGTGCTCTCTCCTCTTCCTGGCTCCCAGAGAAGGCCCCTCCTTGTTTTCTGCCCTGTTACACAGCAGTAATTTCTATCTGTGGAGCTGGAGTTACTGTAGACCTCTCACCCCACACCTCGCCAATTACTGGGGACTGAGCCCTGCACGTCTTACGTCCTCGCCATCTCTGGAGGAGTTTGATGCGTCCTCGTTCCGCTGCTACATCCTGACACGCACTCTGCTCATCAGCCCCTTGCTCAAATTTCTGCAAGTAAGTCCATGACTATTCTCCGCTGGCTCCAGTGTCTATGTGTGAATGACTGACCACCCCCCATACTCATGCCGGCCTGTAACCACCACCCTTGCCCAAACCCTGATGTGCACCCGAGGGACCAAGCGGGTTCTTCCACAGACTGGGGCCACCTCTACCCTCCTGCACTCAGCGGTCTGGGCCGGGCTGGGACCAGCTCACCGGGGACCACACAGCTTTGTTCTACAGAGCGTGAGCCCCTCCGCCCAGCTCGGCTCGTCAGCAAGGCGATCTCCCAACACTCGTGTTTCTTCACGTTTGCCACACACAGGCGCGTCTGTGGTGACCAAGGCCAAACGCCCCGGCAGCAGAGACAGCGGAAGGGCCCTGAAGCCAGACTGGAAACAGAGCGCACAGCCAGGGAGGGCAGGGGCCGGGCCAGGCCGGATCCCAGAAGCACAGTGCTCGCCGCCGGCAGGGCTGGCAGCACCGCCCGGCCCGAGCCCCGCTCTCAGACGCCACCCAAGCGCCAGCTTCATCTCCTCCACGCGGCAAAGCAAACAGCGCAGCCAGTTCGAGATTTCAGCCAAACGTAAACAGGACCTGAAACAGAACAGGCTGGATAGGAGCCCAGCGCAGAGGTAGTTTAAGGTTATGAAATCTGGCTTGGAAAGCACATGTTGTCTGAACTTGTAAACATCAAAGAGCCAGACTTGGAAAACTGTTAAAATATAATAGTAATTAATAATAATCAAGTCATGCCTTCCCTGCTGCTACTCCAGGGCCGAAAAATCATAAAACACACAAAGAAGTGACGGGCTTATTAAGTCATTTTCGCCTGCCCGGCTGAGGAAGATCCGCTCCGCTCCCGGGCCTGCGCCATCCTGTCCCCGGAGGGCGCGCGGGAGCTGCAGAGCTCCGCCCCTCCCGCCCTTGGAATTGCGGGCTGAGGGAGCGAACTCCAGCGAGCTGCCGCCTGCTGGGCCTGGGGGGGGGGCCTCAGCTGCCCCTCCCGACTTCACCTAGGACAGCACCTAGTCCGTCCCCGCAGGAGCGCTGACGGTGGACGCTCCGGTTTTAAAAACTGATAACGGGGGCCGGGGATACAGCTCAGTGGTTCCAGCGCCTGTCTTAAGTGCAAGCACCCGGGTTCAATCCCCGGTAACCACATAACAATACTGGGCATGGAGACTCACTCGCAGCAGCAACCAGTACCACATACCACAGTGCCGGGCGTGGTGGCTCACGCCTGTAATCCCAGCACTCGGGAGGCAGAGGCAGGAGGATTGCTGTGATGTGAGTTGGAGGCTGAGCTCAGGGCCAGCCTGAATCACAAAGTGAGACCCTGTCTCAAAAAACCTAAAAAAAAAAAAAAAACTGATAACGGGAAAGACGCACACTGCCAGGAACCCTCTCAGAATCCTCCCTTGTTTCCAGTCCTCTCGTCCCGTCACCCTGGCTGCCTCCGGCAGCCGCTCTGGAGTCCCCTCTCCTGAGGGTCTCCACCAGCTATAATCACAAACCCGGGGACTGGTGCGGAGCGCCCCCAGCGGAAAGGCGGCTCGTAACACACCGCGCTGCATCCTGGTCCGCCTCCGTCACCGGATGTGGTTGCGTCACTTCCGGCTCGTCCTCAGAGTCCCAAGGACGGAGAGGGAGATAGTTTGAATCTGCTCAGGCCCTAGGGGCAACCAGGACAGCGCATCTGAAGACCCTCAGGAAGGAGGACTTCAGAGCTGCTGCGGGAAGTGGCGAGGACGAGGGTTTTACGTGTTAAGAGTGAAGGGAGGTTCGTAGGGGACTCGTGACGATAGTATTTTCTAAACATTGCCTGTTGGTGGGTCATGCCTCCTGCTGCTGGGCTGCCCACTCGGAGCTGGAGTTGCTGGTGCTGACTCCCTGCGGAACCGACCAGGATTTATCCTACACAATTCACAGTCGTTTGTGTTTTGACTGCTTTCTTTCCGGGCTCACGACAAAAACAACTTTAAGAATTCAGAGTGAACCGCGTAATAAGTTATTCTAGTATAATATGGCCACATACAAATCAGTCTTTTGAGGTGAATTTCCAAGAGTGTGGTAAAATTTAGTTTCTCTTTGTATGTCTTTGGAATGGTTTTATTTCTGCTCTCCAAATGCACAATGACAAAAGGGTTAGCCGGTAAGATTTTAAACTATAAAACTCTTCCTACAGTATTTAGTGGGACGGTCATCTATGTTTTCTACTCTCGTCCACACACATTCTCTTATGTTTTCCTCCCAGGGATAAACTCAGGATCCAGTGGATGCCAACCCACAGGCCCTAAGTTATACCTCAGTCTTCTTAGCAGTTCTTAATCGGCCTCTGGTGACAGGTATGCAAGAGTTTCAGTTTCTCAGGGGACACACTTTTCCTTTAGAGCCAGGCCATCCAATGTGGGAGTCACCAGCCACAGCCAGGCGTGGTGGTGCATACCTAGAAACCCAGCAATCTGGGAGGCTGAGGCAGGAGAATCCCAAGTTCAGGCCCAGTTTGGACAACTTAGTGACTTCACTTAGAGAGATCCTGTCTCAAAATAGAAAAGAAAAAGGAAAGACTCAGGAAGTAGCTGAGGGAAAGCTCCAGGTTCCATGCCAAGTCTCTACTGTGAGAACCCAGCTCCGTTTCCCCTCTCATCTGCTGCTGGTTAAATCGTTTCTCTTGCTTGTGCTTAACCGGGCTGCTGGCTCCAGAGAACTGCCCCCATCCTGGCAGAGAGGATTTGAGACACCGCTTCAGTCGATCTAGATTCAGAGCCATGCAGGGGTCCCAACATTCCATTTCCTAGAGCGGGGTGATCGTGCCGGTGAATGACTTAGCTCCTTTGTCTTCCGAGCCATTCCCGTCTCCTGCTCGCTTTCATTTCCCCATCCTGCTTGCTGCTGTCTTGAGCACACCAGCCTGCACATCTCTGAGGACAGCTTTCACTCCAGAGCCGGTGCCGGTGTCTCTCAGACCACAGCTGGACTTGGGCTCCGTCACATCTGGAAGGTGTGGGAGTGCAGGTTCTGACCACAGGGCCCAGTACTTCTGTCTCCAAGTTCCTCTTGCTGTGCCCCTTGGCACAAGAAGAAGTGGTAAGACCACCTGGCAGGGAATCCGGGCTCTGTGGACCTGGTGGCTGTAAGACTGCTCCGACCTCCTGAGACCACCGATGGGGCAGGATCAGTGCGAATGATGTGGTGCAAGGCATTAAAGCTTGAGTGAGTCTACAAAGCTACATGCAGTCAAGTTACCCAAACGTGTGAATTAGTGGTAATGGAATAATGCAGTGCAGTTTTTAAGTCATTAAAAGAATACAACTCTTAAAAGTAACCACTTAATTAACATCTCGCCCGTGTTTCTGTTACTATCAGAAATTCCTCGTTATCCAGGCTCCATAGTCAGTCACTCAGAACAAATGTGCGTTCTTTGGGGCTTCACGGGGAAAGCGGCTGGAAACAGCTTCCACTTCAGATTGGGAAGGCGCAAGTGTTTGTGGTCCAGTTTAGCTTTCTAATCACTAAGGCTTTTCTTGACCCAAACGTGTTCACAAACACAGAAGCAGCACAGCGTGGTGAGGAAAGTGTGCAGCGACACTGGCCTGGAGCCTCTGGTTCAGGACCGAGTTGACAAGACTAGGAGAGAATCCAGTGCTTCGTGTCCCGGAGTAACTTCCCCAGCCAGCAAATGGCAGCGCCAGGACTATGCACTCGTGGCAAAGTCAGAGCTGAAATCTGGCTCCTAACCACCGTGCTTCTCCATGCCTCCAGAGGGCATGCAGCCTGGCAAGACCACATGGCCCAGGGGGGCACTGTGGCCTCATGTGCTGCCCACCCAGAGCTGGCTCTGCTATGCCCACCTCACGGGGCAGTCTGTTTCCTCGTGTGGAAAAAGAGACAATGCTCCAGGTTGAGGCTGCACCATCTTCACCTCTGGCCTCCGTGTTTCTTTTTTTTTAGGTTTTTTGAGACAGGGTCTTGATTTGTACTTCAGGCCGGCCCTGAAGTCAGCCTCAAACTCACATCACACCAGTCCTCCTGCCTCTGCCTCCCGAGTGCTGGGATGACAGGCGTGAGCCACCACGCCCGGCACTGTGGTATGTGGTACTGGTTGCTGCTGGGCGTGAGTCTCCACATCCAGTATGGTATGTGATTACCGAGGATCGAACCCGGTTCCTTGCGCTTGCAAGACAGGCGCCGGAACCACTGAGCTATATCCCCAGCCCTGGCCTCCGTGTTTCTTACCTGCTGGCTTCTCCATGCAGGTCCTGAGGCGCTCAGAAAACTGGCAAAGCAGCCGTTTATGCACTGAAAATTAAAGCCAGGTCCTTTACACTGAGCTGCATCTCCCGCCTGGAGACTCAGGAATACCCTGCACACACCACTGTGCCTCCTCCTCCATCTGGCTGCTACACACGCAGCCTTAGCTCACTTCCCAAGACAGTCCAGACCCTCCTCAGCAAGTTCTCTGCTACCTCAAGACAGGTCCCTCTCTGTCAATGACACAGCCAGCCTGTGACCTCTCCAGCAGCGCAGCCCCCCACCCTCTGTACCACGTGACCTTCTACAGCTCCCAGGGTCCCAGTTGCCACTCCTGCCAGCCAGACTGTGTTCTTCCATGTCTGCACACCTGGCTCGGTCCAGCCAAAAGATGCTCTGAAACCTGCTCAACACCAGCCTGACCCAGGACGAGCCCTCCGTGGTGTCCTTACAGCACCAACAGCCACTGTGCCATGACTTCAATAGCGTATGTGGGGGTGTCTCTGCCTCCTCCACGCAGGCGAGATACACTGTCACTGTGCAAGTGCAGCCTGGGGCACAGGGGCTTATAAGTGCTAGAGGGAAGGGAAGGGAAGGTGGGGAAGAGCAAGGAGAAGGAAGGAAGAAAAGAGAGGAGGGAGGGGGAGAGGAAGGAAGGAAGGAAGGAAGGAAGGAAGGAAGGGGACATATAAGTTACCAAGAGAAGCGAGGACTGGGCTCTGCAGTGTCAGCCTGAGAAGCCCTCTGGCTCAGGACTGGGGAAAAACATGCTCCCTGGTCACCTTCACGACACCCTGGATCCACTTCCCCGCTGGATTCTCCCGTCCACTGCAGCCTGCGTGGCTTCCTGCCTTGGAAATGGAGCCCTGAGTAGAACTCAGGTCTCGAAGACGGATCCCTAAACCCCGATGGTGCCGTGCACTGAGCAAAGCCCCAGTTCCAACATGAACTACGGGATCTGATGCTAGCGGGCTATGGATACAGACCTGCAGCACCTGGAACCCGGGGCAGGGGACACCACCTTCGAGTCTGGATTACAGCGAGCCAGCACGGGGAGGCGTCTAGCTGCTAGTCTAGGGGTCCTCCCGCGGATGCAGCCCTCTTCCTGCTCCTTCCCACTCTCCTCCCTGACCTTCATCCCCACTTCTCCCTGGGAGGGCAGCAGAAGTAGCCATCTCACCAACACCAGGTCTCCCTCAGCACCCTTGCAGTCCTTGTCTCTCAGGCTGCAGCACCAGCAGTCACTGAACACGTAGTGCAATGGCTCCAAGACTCAGTTTCCCTGAATAAAACATGGGCTGCGGAGGGAGTTTTAATCATGTCCCTTGGGACATCCCAACCTGAGAGTGGTATATGGAGCAGGTTTGGGAGGCCAGAATCGGGCGGGTGAGGCACAGAGTCGCCACACAGAATCCAGGGAGGTTTTGGAGAACACTGCTGCTTTCATTAGGCAATACACACACTTATAAAGCAAATGCCAATGGGAGTAACCATATGGGTTGGTCACGGATTGGCTGAAGCTTGCAGAGAGGCGGACGGTTGTACAGGGCGGCTATGGATTGGTTGCGTGGTTTTGGCTGAGGGAGGAGTCACAATGAAGAGGCAAGGCTGAACCCGTGATGGTTTTATACTAGTTTCTACACATGGAGGCGGTGTGTTGCACCTCTGTTATTCTCTCTCTGTGCGAGCAGACATGTGCGGTGTACTTGACCCAGCCACGCCTGGGTTTGGCCTTCACTCCTCTCTCAAAGTTGCTGTCATGTCCGGATGGCAGTAGGTAGGATGGCAGAACAAGACCTCATGCACCACTGGTTCTTAACCAAGTATAGCTGAAGCGATACTAAGTGTATACATAGGTTAAACTTAACTTTAAATAATTTATCAAACAAGAAAGCCTCACTGAACAAGTAATAATAACCCCTCCAACAAGGTGAAAACTTCTCCCAATACAAAGAAGTTATAAAAAGCCAGGACCTCCAAGAGGCTGTCTGTGAGCCCAGGTCCCGAACTCATTCTTGGCTCTGGCTGTGAGCACTCTGCCAGGTTCTTGTGTCATCTCGGATATCTGCACCGGTGATTCTCACCCAAGTGTCCCACCCTCAGGTCTGGGACAGTTAAGATTGTCGACTTGGTCGGCTGAGGAGGGGCCAGGGGTGAGTGGAGCTCGTTCTGGGTGTGTATTGGGGGTCATGTGAGGGTGACCTCGGGTCTATATCTGTCCCCTCCCCTTCTTCTCCGGCACTGTCCCTCCCCTGCCTCCTGCCCACCATGACTCAAGCATCTCTGTTCCACCCCTCCCTTTCGCCATGATACTCCTTCCTTGGAGCAGCCAACCTTGGCTGAGTCCCCGGAAATCTCACTGCTCCTCCTTTAAAATGTGAGTGTCAGGTTTTTAATCTCAGAAAAAAAAAAAAAAAACTGACTTATATAGGGCTAGAAAGAAGAGGTTGATTTGGCCTATGTATACAGAGACTCAGTCTGAGGCTGGCTGTCTCCTAGGCAGGAACATTGTGCTAGAGGATATGACAGAAGAGAGCCACTCGCCTCACAGCAACTAAGGAGAGGAGAAGAGATGGAGACAGAGGAGCAGGGCAGACATACGGCCACCTCCACCCAGAGCCATCTTAACAACACGCTCAACCCAGAACTCTTCCGTGAAGACAGCACCCCATGGCCCATCCCCTGTCAAATACCCCACATCTAATACAGAAAGCTTTAGGGGGATGTTCTGGATCTAAACCATTCCAGGGGTCCTCAGTCTTGAGCCTTTCCTTCTGTACATAGAAATCTATGCGTATAAACATACACAACTGTTGAATAAATGTATATGGGACAGGAGTTTGATTTTACAATAATATCAAGGTCTCTAGTACATCATGGTAGATCACAGGTTAAAGGCATATAATATTTATAGAAAAAGCAAAAGTAAAAAGTCAACAAGAAAGAATCGGGCAGAACCTTGGGGAGATTTGAGTTTTTCCCATATTTTCCCTCTGCAGTCCGCAAAGAATGCTTCTCAGATCACCAAGATGTGTGTGGCATTTCTTCCCACCAGCCACCACTCAGTCCTACAGAGGACACCAAAGGTGTCCATTTCATAAGGGCTATATTCCAGACATGGCTGCTTAAATCCTTGGCCACCTGTGGTCATTTTAACCTTCAGTCCTCTCTGCACCTCAGAGGTGGCGGGTAGGACTCAAAGATCCAGCCATCTACTCCTGCTTTGATTTCTTATGACCATGCTTCTCCTGTGAGGGGCTGCTGGTCTCTGCCAGCTCACTGGCATGCAGAAAAGACCCTCATCAACCTGGAGATTCCAAGGATTCTAGGAGGGAGGAAGACCACAGGTGTACTTTACCATATCCCAGGAGCTCACCAACCCAGATGGACGTAGGAACATGAAACACCAGTCAAAAAGGATGCAGAGCTCTGGGCCCCTTAGTGCAAGACTGGGGGTTGGGGGAGATGGCACATGGAACATCTGGGCTGTGAGGGGCCTCAAGTCCCCCAGGACCATCACGGTTCAGATGAATGGACTAACACCTAAGAAGGTTAAACAGAAACTTGTTTGCAAAAGTGGAATCCTTTAGGAACAAATATATTAGATATGACAGTGGTTTGGACGTGGCTGGAGCTCCATGGCTCCAGGGTTGGAAGCTGGGACCCCAGTGTCGGGAGATGGGTGAGATGTGAGAGGAGAGCACTGCGGAGGAGTACGGGGCGCAGGGGTGGGGTGGATGGAGTCGTCCTGGGGCCCTGTTAGCTCTCACAAGAGACAGCCTGCGTGCCCATTCTGGCTTCCAGCCTTGTGATAGTTCTCCCCCTCCACAGAGTCACCATGACGGGTCACCACCAAGCCCTTGCCAGGGCTCCTGGGCCACTGGATGAAGGCTGTGCACCTTCCCACACTGGATGCGACCCTTTCCTCTAGAGGGACCCTTGGGTATGCTGTCACAGTGAAGCAGCAGGTACCGGCGAGGCGCTGCATACACCAAAGCTCAGTGGCGCCGTCTATTCGGGGCAACCGAACACGCACTCAGGAGACCAAGTGTGCAGCTTTATTCTCATGCCCCGGGACAGCCCGGACACTTCTGGCAAAGAGGCCAATAAAAGAAACTGTGGGAGCTGGCTTCTATGCCCTAGTTACAGAATGTTCTTGAAGTTAGGGCGGAGTTCCATTTTAGTCTCACTTCATTGGTTACAAGCTTACAAGTCTCATTGGCTAGGGCAGCATCCAGACTGTGACCTCCATTGATAGAAAGGTGCACAGATTTCCACCTATCACAGAAGCATGTATTTGATGTATGTGTAACAGTCTTTTTTTTTTTTTTTAAGGTTTTTTTTGAGACAGGGTGTCACTTTGTGGTTCAGGCTGGCCCCAAGCTCAGCCTCAAACTCACATCACAGCAATCCTCCTGCCTCTGCCTCCCGAGTGCTGGGATTACAGGCGTGAGCCACCACACCCGGCACTGTGGTGTGTGGTACTGGTTGCTGCTGGGCGTGAGTCTCCACACCCAGTATGGTATGTGGTTACCGAGGATCGAACCCGGTTCCTTGCGCTTGCAAGACAGGCGCCAGAACCACTGAGCTAACTCCCCGGCCCTCCTTGATAATTTTTTAAACATTTATTTTGGTCGCCACCACCACTAGGTCTCTAACCCTTCAACTTAGTGATGTGCCTCCCCAGTGCTGGGATCGCTGCCTACAACCACGCCTATCCTTAAATTTTACTGTCAGGCTCTTGGCAAGTCAATAAAGTGACTAAGCCTGAGGTCTCAAGATTTATAAGACCTTCCCAGATTTCTTCCAACCAGGCCCAGAAGGCAGTTAGGCAACTGCTTCATGGCCTTTATCTTCCCACCTGCACTCAAAGGCACCAATAAATAGTTATGTGCTTATCGGTCTGTGATCTTCAGATTCAGGCTCTACAAGAAGGGATTCAGGAGGAGCAGAGATGACCGATTATGAGCCCCTCCTTTCTCCTCTGTCCTTCATCCCCACCAAAGACAAGTGTCTACCAGGGCACGGGATAGGAAGACAGGGGGGTTTTGCTTAATAGTACAGGGGATTGAACTCAGCTCCACCAAACTACATCCCCAGTCCTCTATGTATTTTGGAGACAGGGTCTCACTTTGCAGTTCAGGCTGGGCCTGATCTGACTACGTAGCCCAGGCCAGCCTAGAACTCTCAGCAGTCCTCATGCCTCTGCCTCTCAAGTGTTGATTACAGGTGTGAATCACCACGCCCGGCATTGTGTTGTGTGGCACCGGAGATCGAGCTCAGGACCTTGCACTTGCCAGGCAGATACCGGAACCACTGCGTTAAATCCTCAATCCAAAGTTTTCCCTTGATTTTTTTTTTTTTTTTTTTTTTTT
>PVIR01000342.1:0-192398 GCA_004026965.1 Petromus typicus
TAGAGGCCTTTGTAGCATGCATTGTACAGAACATTCATGACATGTGCAAAGAACTCCTACCTGGGAAGATTGGCTGTCTGGATTTGAGTGAGGGGAGAAGATACAGAAGACTCTGGAGGCTAATTCTTTTTTTTTTTTTTTTAGGTTTTTTGAGACAGGGTCTGGCTTTGTAGTTCAGGCTGGCCCTGAGCTCAGCCTCAAACTCATCACAGCAATCCTCCTGCCTCTGCCTCCCGAGTGCTGGGATGACAGGCGTGAGCCACCACGCCCAGCACTGTAGTATGTGGTAATGGTTGCTGCTGGGCGTGAGTCTCCACACCCGGTATAGGTATGTGGTTACTGGGGATCAAACCCGGGCCCTTGCGCTTGCAAGACAGGCGCCGGAACCACTGAGCTAAATCCCTGGCCCTGGAGGCTAATTCTTATATTTCCTACTCCATCTGGGGAACATGGCCTGTTTCCCTAAACTCTCATAGTAGTTCACATTTTTTTCTGGCGATGAGGTGGTAGGAGCCATGTAGAAGGGACTCTTTCACAGGTCTTGAAGGCAAGTAAACCCCTGTCCAACCTCGGGATATTGTCAGCACCTGCCTGGTGGACAGCTCCACCTCCACCCCTGGAATCTTCCCACCTCAAAAGGGGACACTGCCCCCCCTTGCGCGGCTTCCCCCCTTCTTTCTGATGTAAAGGAACGTTGATTCAAGGACTTATATTCTTTAAAATACATGATACATGAAAAGAAATACTAAGTCTAAATAAAGAGTTGCTTGGCTAAATATAAGAGCCTGGGTCATCAAGTTAGAAACAACTCAGAGATGTTTGTGTATGTGTGTGTCATAGTTTAGGAATTCGTTATAGCAGAATTTTTAGAACCAAATCATCATTAAGGGCACATCATCTTACAAAATTGTTTGAGCTATTTCCCAGTGTTAATGTAATATGGGAGAGGTTAGTTGGACACAGAAATCTTAGAATTCCAAGTATATTTTAATGGCTTAAGGCAAAATTTCAGAATATTTGAAATCTGGACTATCCCAGAAAGTCCAGAATTATGATTATCATGCTCATAATTAGCAGTCTAGAATGACTCAGGTAGAAGAAAGAAATCTAATATGAAATGCACGTCCTGGCATTGTGAATACCCTGGAGACTAAAGTACTTGGAGTGCACAGAGATTTTCCACTGAGAGTGAGCAGAAAGTTTTGAAAAGTTTTGAAGCCATCTATCACTTCCCTTAATCAAAATGGAGCCTTGCCTTCCAGGCCTGCGAGGTGTTAAATCTGGAAGGAGAGGCTGGTTGACTTCCATTAGGTGCTTTATGAAGTGGCTTTTTCCTTGAGAAGTCTCCTTGGCTAGACCCTGGTTCTCGAATGTTGTCAATATTGAAGTGGCTCTGTCTCACAGAGACCTGCACCTCACTGTCCAAGCTCACATGCTGGTGTGAATTACTTTTCAGGCACTGACTGGTTATGAGAAGTATAATAGTCTGAGGACTGAATATTTACTGGAACTGAGTATCCCCCCTTTTCTACAGAAAAAAAGGATGGTTGAATGTTTCCAACTTTTATTTACAATCTGGAAGTTTTAGTAATAATATTTAGAATCATGAGGGGTGTCTTGTTGATGATCACTGGCACTACTTAAAGGAAACAGGGGTAGGGAGGAGAAAGAACAGCAGTAACTGGAAGTGGAGGAACTTTTAGAAACAAGATATTTGATGTGTTCTGCACTTTATGATTGCTGATTCTTAAGTTCATCTGGAATAGAAAAATGCACAAGCTTAGCCAAGAACATTTTTGAAAAAGAACAATGGTGAAGAATTTGCCCCATTAGGTATAAAAATATACGCTAGAGCTACAGTGGTCAAAACATTGTGGGATTGGCACAAGAACAGACAAATAATTCAGAGCAAGAAGTCTAGAAACAGGTTCATCCATACGTGGGGACCTGGTATGTGGTGAATACAGTTTTTCAAATGTGAAGCTAAGGGTAGGGGAGTAAAGATGGATTATATAATAAGTGGTGTGCTTTGATATGTATTTGGAAAATAATTAAGTTGAAATTCCTTTCCCATACATACTAAACAAGTCATACATACACAGTCATAAATTTTCAAGTGGGTTTTGGAAGGGACATCAAGGAATAAAAATAAACATTTTCGAATACAATTTAGTAGTTTCCCTTATCTATAGGGGGTACATTTCAGGCCATTCTGTGAGTTCTGAAGTGTGTGTCATGTCTAATCTCATATACATTATGTTTTTTCCTGTATATACATCTCTATAATGCAGAGTACAAATTAGGCACAGAAGAGATTAGAAACAGCAATACTCAAGCATGTTTATAACAATTATAACACTGTGCTGTAATAAAAGTGGAGGAAAAACTTACGAATTGCTTACTTCTAGAATTTTCTGTTCATGTTTCGCTAATGGAGTTCACCAAGAGTAACTCAAACTGTGGAAGTGAAACGGAGGACAAAGGCAGGACTGCTGCACGAAGAGGGCTTTTCAAAGTGTGTGGCGCTGAGGACCCTTCTGAGTAAGACGCTAATGTTTAGAAGATTGATTAGGGGAAAGGCTGATGGGTTTGACTACATAACTTTGAAAGCCTTTGTTAAGACGCCATATTTATGTGAAGGTCACAAAAGAAACTCTTTGGATCTCTGTCTCTTGTCTCTGGTTTGCAATATGTCTCTCCTATGTCCAGATTCTTTCTTTCTTACCCTCTTTCTTTCTTTCTTTCTCTTTCCCTTCTCTCTCTCTCTCTCTCTCTGCTTTGTGCCTCCCTCTCTTTCTTATGTGGTGCTGGGGACAGAACCCTGGAGTCTCTGCACTGAGCTATATTCCCTGCCTTTCATTTTATTTTTTATCTTCATTTATTTACTTTTTATTTTCATTAAATTGCTAAATTGTACCAGCTGGCCTGGAACTTAGCATTTTCCTGTCTCTGCCTTTCCCAGTGCTAGGATTACGAGATCTGCCACCATTCTCAGCTTTAGCATGTTTCTGGGTCTTGTTTCCATTTTCTCTGATTTCTGCTCCTTCCACTCTGAATCTCTCAGCGCTTTCCTCCCGCCTTATCATGGTCCCCTTACCCTTTGGCTTTGTCTCACGGCTGTTTTCTCAATATAAGCAGATAGGTCCTTGATAATAAATAGAATTCCACCCACGGATTGAGGAGGCAAGGGGGAAAAGAAAAAAAAAAAAAGAAAAAGGCAGACTGAGGGGAGAGATTTACAGTATTTATAAATACCAAAATATAAAAATTTACAAAACACAGGTAGCAACTGTAAATTTGTAGAGCAGGTGAAGCTGCCATTAACATTTGGCCACAGGATCTGATTGAGAGCTGAGGAGATGTCGGTGGCTGAGTGGGGGCCCAGTGCCTCCCCAGGATCCCTCCTTCAGAGCCCTGCTCACCCTTCGAAGGCTGGGGGCTGACAGCTCTCGGCTCTCAAGCTGCTCCACCTTGAGGAACTGTCTTATTTAGAAGAAAAGGGAAGTTCTGTCATTCCTGAGGGGAAGTCATGGAGAAGTCTGAAATACCCTAAAGTTGTGTTATTTGGAAGCCAAAAATGGTCTTCAGAGCTACCCCCATCGTAAAGGTTAATTTTCTTGCTTAAGTTTAAATTAAAAAGCTAAAGTTTCTTCAGTCTTTTAAACAATTCCATCCCACAGGAAAAAAGTGATCAATTGAGCTTGTACGTAAGTAGATTATACTTTACTGTCTTCAGACGTTTTTTGTTATTTACTTTTGTGTCAGCAGATTCCTGAGCAATCTGGTTTGGGCTCGCTTTCCACCCTGAAGGAGATCTGTCCCCTGCCTAGGCCACCTCGATCCACCCTCTGTTCACCCTGAGGGCTGGGGTAGGGGCAGTCGCTGTGTACGGCTCAGAACAGACTTCCTGTGGGCGGGGAGGGCAGAAGCACAGTTCTGTGTGTTGGGTTGGACGAAGGGAAACGTCCCCGACAACAGCAGCTAGGTTGCAGTTGTTCCCACAGCAGCTCTACAAATTCCCATCTTCATCCTTCCAACATGAGCCTTGCCCGGCAGCTGGGAGTTCCCTCGCTTCCTTCATCTCCTCCTCCTTCTCTTTTTAAAAAATCTTTATTGGTACATTATGAATACACATCATTATCGCATTCAACACCAAGAGTTTGTACCAGACTATGACACGACTTGATTCTCATTTCTTTATTGCTCTCATTGGCCGCTTGGGGTCCCAGTTCCAATCTACACAACAGTGTCTCCTCATGAGGCCTTCCAGACTTAGATGTCTTCCAGAAGAGTTAGCCAGGCCCATCCACAAAGCAAGTCACTCTCTTGCTACTAGGACTTGCCCTCCATAGCCAGGAGCTGCCGCGCTAGCAGTTTCTGTCACCTGTGACCAGGAGAGAGGAAACTTCACAGGGCTGGTGGGAGACAAATGGGCAAAGGGGAAAGAAGCTTGGGGGCAGGGATGGATCCTGGTCCTTCCTCATGTGGTACCATGCCCAGGTCCGTGGCTAGTGGTTGGAGGGAACCTGAGCAACATTTCCGAAGCCCTGTGTCTTCCACACATTCAGTGCTCTTGGCCCCACCCACTGCCTCTCACTCAGCCATAATGGCAGTGCTGTTTACCACCTGGTGCCAGGGCCCTTTGGTACAATGCATACAGGCTCTGCTTCTCACCTGGAGAGCTTCTATGCTACTCCCCAACAACTGCAATGACTTTACATGTCTACTCACACAGGACTGGGTTGACAAGGGATGTGGTGGGGTCCCGAGGAAGGGCCTTGGTCCAGACAGGGGAATTGGGAAAAGCGTGAAGTTCTTTCTAGAAGCTGTTCAATTTCTGGCCAGATGTAGGGAGAGGGTGAGAGGAGCCAGCAGAGAGGGAGTTGACCTGCAGTGGGGCCAAAAAAAAAAAAAAAAAAAAAGGAAAGCAAAAATCTTGGCTATTTTCATCAGCCTCTGGCCAGGAAGGGGAGTGAGAAGCCTCAAATGTAGCATTGACACTGTTTTTCTTTCTTCTGGAGAACTGCCACGTGCCGCCACAGAGAGCATTTCACGGGTAGATGCATATTATTGCAATGTGTTTATCTAGGAAACCAGAGCCCAGTCCAGCATCTGGTTTTCAGTACAATCCTGAATAAAGTCCAATTTTCCGGTTGGGTTAATAAAAATAAAACTTGGGAAGTTGTGTGCTGGCTGCACTGGGGGTAGAGTCCTGGCCTCATGCAAGGTCATGGACTGCAGAACCGGAAGGGCTCAGGCAGGTCATGGATTCAGGGTGGACAACCATACATGGGCAGATGCTGTAGGGCGGCTCTGCAGAGCACACTTCGTGGGGCATGGTGTCCTTGGGTTTTTTCTCTCAACCTGTCAGCAGTCTGTGTAGCACCTACTGCATCCTGAACACCAGGCTGGGGTGTGGGACAGAGGGAGATACAGATGTGGGCCACACCTGGGCTGAGCCTTCACACAGCAAGGGAGTGGGGCTGCCCCGAAAAGCAGGACCCGTGCCGAGTGATGCTCAGGACCACGGCAACTAGTCAGCACTCACCGTCAAAGTGGGACTGAAAGTCCCCAGGCTCTGTGCGTCCTTCCTGTCTGCCAGTCTTGCCTGTTGGCTTCATTATCCCACTTGTTGCAGAATACATCTCTCTGCTCTCAGCATGGCAGAAAACACAATCGCCCCACTCGCTCGCCTTTCTTCCTCCATCCAAAGTTGCTCAGGCAAAGGTATTAAGTGACCCTGGTGATGAGAAGCTCACTCTCTGTAAAATTGGCTATGGTTTGGGGTGGTTCAGAGTTATATGTGCAGAAGTGGCCAAGGGAACCCACTCTCTCAATCCCATACCTGGGGTTCTTATTCACACACTGTGCTCAACAGCAAAACACAAATCACAGACAGCTTCTCTGTGTCCTGACTCTACCTTTGTGAAGAGGCCAAATCAAGGAGGTCACTCTGTTCTGGGTCCCAGCCCAGGGCTCTGTCCACTACACCCTGTTCCTCTGGTCCTGATGTGAAGCCAGAGGTTGTGAAATAGCCTGTGCCTATGACTTCCCCTTGGGAGCGACTGCAGAGCGAGCAGTGTTGATGAAAGAGAGAACTGTTGGGCGGCCTTGGAAGGAGCTGGGAACCAAATGCCAGTGGTGTGGCTAGCTGGCCCTTGGGGGAGCTGTCAGAAGGCATGTGTCATAGGTCCAGGACAGGCAGTGTGACCTCTCCAGGGATGCAAGATTCTGGGGGAGGGGTGGGCCCGTCTCCAGTCCTCTACTTAGAGGCTGCTTCTTTAGACAATGGGGGAAAGGCTGGGGTAGCAGGGAGAAGTCCTCTGTCCTGACTCCCAGCCCAAACCAACCCACACAGTGGTGATCAGGGAAGGGACCTTTCTCTGTCTGAGATTAGTGACAAAGATCTCCAAGCCAGGCTCACTCTTAAAGGACTTCAGAGGAAAAGAAACTTAGTATCTTTCTTGTAATTTTTGAAATTTTCTAGGAAAGACATTTTTCTCTCATCCCAGCATCCTGATGCGGGATGTGCTCCTAAAGTTCACCAGGACCTTTAGGTTTTGTATAAACCCAATTGCCCACTTCTGTCTTTCTGGCATCTTCCAGGCTGGTGTCTCAGACGATCTCATCTTCAGGTCTGAGTCCACTGCAGAGCCTGAGCCATTCTTGACAAAACTTTGGTCCACATTCCATGGGGCTTGGGATCATCTTCCTACTGGTGGACCTGGTCTGGGAACTGCTTCTTGGTTAGTTTCTTTTTCCTTGCTGTGTTGCCTACCCACACTTTCTGGTTCACTTGGCTGTGGTTCTTTGAACGTAGCCTGCCTGAGGAGCTGTATGACTGACAAACTCTGAGCCTATTTGCTGTTTCTTTAGCCTCTAATGAAGGCATTTTAGGGCACAGTAATGCAGCACCTGCTCTATAGCACCTCTCCTCTTTGTCATCACTTTCTACTGGGCAGGTTGTGTTTGAATACTGATGCTAATCAGAAATACTCTCTGAACAAACTTCTGTAGCTGGGCTGGAACCCATGGCTCAGGCTTAGTGAGGTGGCATTGTCCATTTTCTTTTGCTCCTCCTTTGGTTGTACATAAATCTTCTGTAAGCTCCCTGGCATGAGCTCTGCTGCCTGTCCTATGTTACGCCCCTCTGCTTTGATGTTCCTGCCTTGGAGCCAACTAACTATAGACTGAATCTTCTGGAATCGGGAACTAAATAAATAATTTCATTCTTTACGTTGTGGATATCAAGTAATTGTCCCAAGAATGAGAAAGCTGACTAATACATGAATTAGTACAGGAGAAGAGGAGTTGTTGTTATAACTGTGCCTGACCACAGGGTTGGAAGCTTTTGGAACTGGTTTGGAGATGAGTTTGAAAGGTTTGGAGATGTAGGATAGAGAAAACCTAGAATGCTTCTAGGTGTTTCTGGCTAGACTGTAGACTAGAATGCTTACAGGAATGTGGACAGCAAAGGCCAGGTTGAGGAAGTTTCAGTTGAGAAACTGGACTTCACTGACCCCTGGACTAGAGGCTGGGTGCGTGTCACACGATAGGGAAAATATTTGTCTACATTTCATTCATGTCCTGAGACTCTGTGGGAAAATGAATTTAAAGGTGATGAACTAATTGATGTAGTGGAGAAAATTTAAAGGTATCTCAATATTTTGCCTGTGACATGGGAACTTCTGGCTGATTTTAGATCAATTTATAGTGAGAAGTAGAGGTAAAAAGCAGAGCTGAAAGATTTGAAAAACTTAAAATTTGGCCCAAAGAGAACCAACTATTAAATTACAGCCAAACAAAAGGTAGCACAATTAAACAGAACCAAGTTTTTTGTACAGAGAAAATAAGAAAGATGCCTTGAGAGCATCTTAGGAATCAGCACAATTCCACAAATTGCTCAAGCTTGCAAAAATGCAAACCTTTTATTTGAGAAAAGTCTCCCTGGGACTCCAGCTCATGAGGGCTGCCTAGGGAATTGGTTCCTTAGGACTCCTTTAACTGAGCTCAGCCATCTAGACACGCAGAGGCTGTGGAAGCCATGATCCACAGGGGCCTGGCTACTGCTATAATTAGTGGAGTTATCCACATGCTGATAGTTTTATAGACATGGAAAGTGCAAGAGCTGTGGGATCATGGAGACTTCCTTGAAGATTTCAAAGGAAGGCCTTAAATCCAGGAAAGGAGCCTCTGAAAAGGAGGTGCTTAAAGCTCTAGTAATGAAGCTGAGGGAGCCGTGGAGACCTCAGGAAATCAGAGAAGCCATGAATACAGAACTTCTGTTGAAGAAAGCTGCAAGGGATGCACAGAGTGCAAACCAAGCAAGAGGCTGTGTGGGCCGCAATGAGTCAGGCCATCTGTATGAGACTACCTAAGTCTTTCGGATCTCATATCTTACCACAGCATGGCTGGAGGCAGATGTGCATCTAGAGGATCTAATGATTGCCCCGTGGAGTTTCAGTATTGCTTTGGTTCAACTCTATTCTTTCCCTCATTCTTCCCCTTTGGAATGAGAATGTTTGCCCAAGGCCATTCTATCTTGGGATTATGTAATTTCTTTTTTTTCTAGAGGTTTGCAGCTAAGCGTTTGCCTTGAGTTTCAGAGGAAACTTCATCTTGGACGTTTTAGCAATAATAGGATGGTTAGGACTTTGGGGAAGGGATTAGTGTGTTTTGCTTAAACATGGGATGGTTGTATTATGGTTAGGTGGAATGATTAGCTTGTGTTCATTTGGAAATTAAATATGTTTAAAGAGCTTTATTTGGGTATCAAATTGATAAGGGGTGGGATGTGTTGGTTGAGGCTGTCAACTTGATTGGTTAGCAAGCCACCTAGAGGATTGGTAAAGCATGATGCTGGCGGTGTCTGTGGGTCATAGAAGTGTGACCTTAGGTTGATATCTAGTCTTTCTTCTCTTCCTCTCTACAGTTTTTGCCTTGCTCTCCTTCCTGACTGTCATGTGCTAAGCAGCTTTGCTATGCTCTGCCCTTCCACTACAATATTTTTATTTTGGAGCCAGCTGACCGTGAACTGAGTCCTCCAAAACCATGAACCAAATAAACCATTTCCTCCTTTAAGCTGTGAATAGCAAGTAATTTGTCCCAGTAATGAGGAACATTACTAGTACAGTCTTTACTTATTTATTTATTTGTTTGAGACCAGATCGCACTTTGCAGTTCAGGCTGGTCCTGAGCTCAGCCTTGAACTCACAGAAACCCTCCTGTCTCTGCCTCCCGAGGACTGGAATTATAGGCATGAGTCACCACACCCGGCACTGTGGTGTGTGTACTGATTGCTGATGGGCGTGAGTCTCTACTTCCAGTATCATTGTATGTGGTTAGTGGGGATTGAACCCAGGCCCTTGTGCTTGTAAGGCAGGTGGTAGAACCACTGAGCTAAATCCCCAGCTCATTATGATCTTTATTTTTAAACTTGGTTCTAAAGATTTCATTAGGTATAAATTATGTTCTGATTAGCTCTCATTCCTAAAATGTGTTTTCTACTGCTTTTTAACTAAGGCTGAAATCCCATCCATCCATTCATCCATCTGGCCATCTGTCCACATGGCCATCCCTACATCCATACAGTGCTCTGCCAGGGTCTGTGTCAGACTGTGGTAATGCAGCGTGTGATATAATTTCTCAAGAAATCTGTTGTCTCCCTAGATTTCTGACTGCCTCACAGGAGCCACTGATGTGCCAACCTGCAGATGACGATTTTTCTTTAGTGAAGACAGATGATAGTGGGGACATTGCGATCAACATTGAGACATGTAATTAATTTTTACAAATGGGTTGGCTGCCTAAATGTTACATGAGAAGAAATAAAACAGAACAAAAAATCAAATCAAGAGGGGATCTACTTTGAAAGGGTGTCAGGCATAGGTTTTTTAAGGAAATAATGTTTATGCTGAGATTTGAAGGATGTGGTAGGGAGACAACAATGTACATACAACAAGAAACAAAAAAACTCTCGGGTAATGAGGTAAGAGAGAAAACATGTTCGAGAAACAGAAAGAAGCCCAGTGTGTGGCTGAAGAGTAGTCACCGAGAAAGCGGTGGAAGAGAGACCAGGGAGGAAAGCGGGAGGTTAGCTGAGGATCAGCTTTTCGGCCACAGTGAGGAAGCCGTGAAGGAAGGCGCCAAGGCACAAATGGATGAAATCTGATTTTAGGTGTTAATTTAGCTGCCAGGAAGAAACTAGATGCCAAGCTAGGGGAACAACCCAGAGGTGCTGCAAACTGAGAGGGGATGGTGGCTTGGTTTAAGCTGACGTCCTGGAGACCCATTTTGGGTAAAAAGTCAGAAGAAGACAGGAGGACAAGAAGCCCATCAGTTGTTTCCCATACTCTGGCTTGGGAGTGTGGGTGAAGAGCGGTGTCTTCACCTGCCTTGGAGATGGCAAATGGGAAGGCGTGGGAGTTTGGGAAGGACCTCTGGAGTGCGTGCTGGGTATATTAAATCTGAGATTCCATGAGCCATCAGGTACAACAAGTAGACTTGTTGGTACTCAGAAGAGGTCGGCGCATGGCTGGGAGAGTTGCATGTTTCCTGGGAACCTTGTACTGGAGCTAAATGCTTGACATAGGCTTCAGTCAGAAGTTGGTTTTGAGTCCGGGATTCCCTCGTGATGGGAGGGCCCTGGTCCCTGCTGAGCCAGGACTGTGTGTTTAGTGGCTCAGCTGAGGCAGAGAAATGTTGCTTTTCCACAGGAACAGTTCTTTCAGAGTATTGTTCTAAATTCCATTATTTCTTGCTTTGTCCTGGAAACAGCTACTGTTTATGTAAGAGCACTCGGAAAGTGAGAAATCATGGAAAAATGCTTTTGGTTTTGGATGCGGCCGGCCCAGAGGGCACATCTTGCTCTGTGGTGAAGAGGCGGGGCCTGGGCCGAGCGGCGGCCACGGGCCGGGAAGTGGATGCAGGTGGCGGCTGAGTCATTGGGCCGCTCTTCCCTCGGAGAGCCAGGCGGAGCGCACGCTGCGCGGGGCGGAGCACCGGTCCTGTCCCGCCTTCCAGGCGGCCAGCGAGAATTGGAAAAGGAGGGCGACGTCATTTCTGGGGGGCAGGAGAACACGGCGTGCCTCTCTGGCTTCCAGCAGGAATGCTTCTTACCGAGAGCTCTGAACTCTTGCTAGGGCTGCGCTGCGGGGACAGAAAACTGTGACTGAACCACAGAGGGAACCTCCCCCACCCCAGGCTTCTGCTGTCACAATTCTTGGCTCCAGCGGACTTATTTGGGGAAGCAAAACTCTTTCTGATTAGCTTTTTGTCCACGCTCACGGAAGCCTCCTCCTCCTCTTCCTCCTGTTGTGGTGCAAAGCCACTGCTCTTCGTTGTCCTGCTCTCCCTCTGTGGTGCTGGGGACTGAACCTAGAACTGTTGCACTGAGCTACATCCTCAGCCTTTTTTTCCTCCCCATTTTTTGTTTAGCTTCAGGATCTCCCTGAATTTCTAAGGCGTGCAGTCGAGGCTTGAACTTGTGATACTCCTGCCCAGACTGAGGCCTCAGCATGCAGCACCGCGCTGGCTAGGAGCTACTTCTTCAGCCACAGAGGGCCCACTCTTCCTCCCCGGCTGCCCCTGTCACCTCTGTGCTTTGCTTCTCTCTGTGACACTCCGTCTGTCTCTGTGTCTCTGTGCCTGCCCTTCTCCTCCTTCCCCAGCAGAACGGTCATGAGCCGGGGATGGCAGCGTTGGCAGGAGCTGTCGAACAAGGCTGCAGGCCTGGAGCAGAGTGACCAAGGCACCCTGGAGCCACCAGCCTGTGGCTCTCAGATTCAAGCAAGAGTGTCGCGGGGGATCAACACACCAGTCACGGGGCAGTAAAACCACCCTTTCTCCTCCATCTCTTGCTGTTGTTGTGGTGTGTTGTGTTTTTGGAGCTGAGCTCTGGCTGCAGGCTCTCACGCACATTCTGTCACCATCTTCTGCCTCCAGTGGCTTACTTTCCTCAGAATGAAGCCCAAGTCCTCATCTTAGACATAAGACCCTCTGCTCTGGGCCCCCCTCTCCTGCTACACGTCCCCTCTTATTCCGGCTGGCCACACTGGCCTGGGGCTGCTCCTCCGTCTTGGCTGAGGCCTGCACGTCGGGGCCTCTGCAGTTGCGGCGCCCTCTGTCGGCACTTTGCGTGGTGCAAAGGTGCCCGGCTGGCTCGGCTCCTACACCAGGCCTTTCCAGGGCCACACCCAGGCCTTCTCTGACACCTTGGTCACACACACAGAGCCCTGTCCTCCCCAGCCCCTTGGTGCCACGGTTTTCTTCACCGCTCTTTCTCGCCGTGAAGCAGCACGCAGCGTCTGCCCGCGGGCTCCCGCCTGCGTGTGAGCGGCTGCGAGCGGCTGCCTTCCCGGTGCCTGGAAGACTGTCTGGCTCGTGCGGGCACTCAGTAAATATTTGTGGAGTGAGCAAGAGAGTTGCTAAATCTGATGGAGCAGAGGTTTTTGATGACTTCTTAGCATTGATATGTAGTCTTCAGGAAGGATGTTTGTCACACTTATCAACATTTTCTCCAAATTAAGCCCATTTTCTAATAATATTGTTTCATCAGTTCAGGGACCCCTCAGGGCTGGGCCACGAGCCAGGCTGTTCCTGGAAGAATTGCAGAGCGGATGCCTGAGCTCATGCCTGGGCCGCCATGTCTGAGAGGAGAGGGAGCCCAGTGCTCTGGGAACGGTCGCAGTGACTTAGCACTTTCTTCTTTCACCATGACAGAAGTCTAGGCTGAAGCCCTGGGGATGAAGGAGGGAAAGGGCTGCACTGGCCAGTGTATTACTCCAGAGAAATAGGGCCAGTGGAAGGTGTCTGTCTGTCTGTCTGTCTAGCCATTATCTATAGATCTATTGAGAGAAATAAAAACAAAAAGACAGTTTTTTTTTTTTTTTAAATTAGGGAAGTTCTCATGTGATTAGGGGACCAAGCAAGTCTGAAATTTGTAGGGCGAGCAGGGAAGCTGGAAACTTGGATACTTCTGTATCATAACCTTGAACCTAAGTTCCTTAGGCTTAAAGAAATGCCTGTGTTTATCTTTTGTTTTTGTTTGTCTTTCTCTTTTCCTTTCCTTTTCTGTAGACATAGCCTTGCTGTGCAGCTCAAGCTAGCCTTCAACTTGGGCTTCTCCTGCCTCAGCCTCCTGAGTGCTGGGATTACAAACATGTATCCTGCACTCAGTTTCAGCCTTTGCTTTTAAGGGCTTCGGTTGGCGAGATAAGGCCTACCACGTTGTGAAGCGTGATGCGCTCTACTTGAAGTCTGTTGATTTAAATATTAATCATGTCTTAAAATCCTTCAAGATGGAGGTGTTGCTCAGTGGTAAAACACTTGCTTAGTATGAGCGAGGTCTTGGGTTTGATCCTCAGGGCTGCAAAGAGCCCAAAATAAAAAACTATAACCAATCAAGGAGCCAACCAGGCAGCCAAAATCGCCACAGAGACATATGGAGTGGTGTCTCAGAGCCTTGAACCGGGAATGAGCCATTGTAGGCCCCTCCTGCAGTGCGAGGAGCTGCTGAGGTGTCTTGGGGATGTGGATGTCTTGGTGGCCCTTGCTGTGGCGGCCACACCGATAAGCAGGAGGCTCATCATCAGGAAGGTCTACCAGGGCCACGCTGCAGGAACTTTCTTTCACCCTCTTCTGCTTCCCCCCGGTCTGGCCCTCACCCCATCCTGCGGCCCTGGGGCCCTGAGTCATTTCCGGGGGGCTGACACTCAGGGAGACCTGTGGTCGTGCGGTCCCTGGGTGCCTGTGTGGTGCAGGGGCACTGGGTTGCAGCCAATCTGAAGGCTACCGGTGGCTCAAGGGCAGGCTGAGGAGGAGCAGGGAAAGCAGAGGTGGGACTGGAGGCTGTGCTCATAGGGGAGGACTCCGGAGGAGCCGGGAAAGAGCAGCTGGTTCCTCTGGGTGACCTTGTGGCGCCTCTGTACTTCCTCTCCTGGCTGGTGCGGCTCTCCCTCCCTCATGCACCTGGAGTCCCGGTGCCTGTCCTTCCCTGGCCGCCCAGACAGCCCCTTCCTCCTGCATGCCCTCACAGCTCTGCCACTGTGGCCTCAACACACCCAGCTCTGTGTCTGCTTCCCACAGTGAGACGGCTCTAGGGGCAGGGTTGCTTCTCCTATCTGTGGGTCCCCTCAGCTGGCACAGCACCGTGGGTGTCAGATAATGAAGCCCCCAGTGGGGTGTAAGCAGCAGCTCTTGCAAGACTGGAAGCAGCTGGGCTGGATGGGAGGCGAGATGTCTCCTGTCCTCTTACCTCTCCTGTGCTTTTTCTATTGTATAAATTTAAGGTACACAATATGGCATTTTGGAGTATATGGCAAAATCATTATTACAACCAAGCAAGTGAACATATCTGTCATCCTAGTAGCTTGCTCCTCACTCCCTCCCTTCTTTTTTTTAGGTTTTTTGAGACAGGGTCTCACTTTGTGGTTCAGGCTGGCCCTGAGCTCAGCCTCCAACTCACATCACAGCAATCCTCCTGCCTCTGCCTCCCGAGTGCTGGGATTACAGGCGTGAGCCACCACGCCCGGCACTGTGGTATGTGGTACTGGTTGCTGCTGGGTGTGAGTCTCCACGCCCAGTATTGGTATGTGGATACTGGGGATCGAACCCGGGTCCTTGCGCTTGCAAGACAGGCGCCGGAACCACTGAGCTAACTCCCCGGCCCCCTCCCTCCCTTCTTGATTCTCCTCCTCCTTTTCCCTCCTTTTCCTCTTCCCTCCTCCTCCTCTTTTCCTTCTCCTTCTCTTCTTCTTCTTCTTCTTCTTCTTCTTCTTCTTCTTCTTCTTCTTCTTCTTCTTCTTCTTCTTCTTCCTCTTCTTTGAAGCAGAGTCTTGATAATTTAGGCTGCTCTTGAACTTACTAGGTAGTCCAGGCTGGCTTCGAACTTGTGGCAATCCTCCTGCCTCAGCCTCCCCAGTGCTGAGATTACAGGTGTGCACTAGGTCCCTTCTCTTCTTTAAAAAAAATAAAAACCTCTTTTCTTTCTTCTTTACATTCTTTCTTTTTTCCCCTCTCCCTTCTGTCCTTTCTTCCCCCTTCCTTTTCTTTCTCTCTCTCTCTTAGTGGAATAGTTCATAGCTAAACTCTACTCTGCAAGCAAATCTGTTACCAGACAGGGTCCTAGGAGGACCCCCCCAGAGGAGAGACGGGGAGTTCAACATGCTGTCCCCTCACAGAGTAGGTTCTTGACAGAATTATTGCAGGAGTCTCAGGAGAGGTGTGGGCAAATTTATTTGGCTGAATCAAAGGAGCTCATGCTCAGAGAAGAGCGCAGGCCCTTGAGGGAAGGTGGCTGTGGTCTGACTTGGGGTACGCATGTGGTCTTGGGGGCCTCAGGACGGATGATCTGGGACACAGCTTCCTGTTGCCTCTCAGTGGTCACTGCATGGGTTAGAATGCAAACTATTCATATGTGTTTGAAGCCCAGCGTGTGCTGTGCCTTGAGGGTGGGGGATTTGTGGAGTTGGGGAGGTCTGTGGGAAAATGGCAAAATGTTTGAGAAGCTTTTCCCCCACATCTGTCACTGACAGACTGTTACTAGATCCAAAATATCCTGATATCTCACTGACAGGCTGTTACTAGATCCAAAATATCCTGATATCTCCTAAGATCTTTGGCACTTACCAATGTGCTGAGATCAGTTGACTTGATCCATACTTCTTATACAGTGATGCTGTACTAGAAGAGAACTTGTTAAAGTAGTGAAAAATGCTTCCCTAACCCTAATACTCAAGGTATGTCCATTTAAATATAAATGATTCAAACTTATCTTTGTGTTTTCTTTCCATCCCTCCTTCTTCCACTGCAGTCTTCCTTGGCTCTTTCCCTGCTTTGCTCCAGGAAAAGATGATAGAAGGATCCAACCTGCATGGCGGTCTCAGATGCACAAGGGACTAGCAGTCCCCGGCTGCCGCGTCTGAGCTGGGGTGGGGTGGATAAAGCCCATGGTGAGCTTGAGGAGGCGGCACTGTGGCCCGAGAGCCCCGGGTGTGGAGATCGCCCTGCTTCCTGGCTCTGGACGGGTCACCGGGTTCCACCTTTGAAGATCTTAATGTTGTGAACAGCAAAACAGGCTGAGAGAGGAGAAGGAAGCGACTCTCAGGGACAAGACCACTTCTGGGAGTGTCCAACACTCGGTGCTCGCCATGTCACTCCCAAGCTGTCCCATTTGATGCCAGTCACAACTTAGTTTTCACATCTGTAAAGTGGAAACGACTGGGAAAATGTTTGAGAAGCTTTTCCCTCACATCTGTCACTGACAGACACTGGGCTGTTACTAGATCCAAAATAACCTGATATCTCCTAAGATCTTTGGCCCTCACCAATGTGCTGAGATCAGTTGACTTGATCCATCCACACTTCTTATACAACGATGCTATACTAGAAGAGAACTTGTTAAAGTAGTAAAAAATGCTTCCCCAACCCTCAGCAGGGTCTGTTATTAATTCAACTATTTATTGAGCACTTATTATGTGCCAGGGTTATTCCAGAAAAACGGGATAGAGTGGTAAACTGTAGAGAAGAGTATTGCTTTCATGGAGATTCTAGGTTTTTTTCACCTCTGACATTCGATTTATCCCTCCCTAGTTTCAGGATTTCTAAAGCAGGAGCCAAAGGGGCAATTTCTCTCCATCCTAGCTCTCAGCCCCTGCCCTCTTTAATTCCAACTCTGCCCTGGGGCAAAATGCCAAGCTAGACAGGAGCATGCCCACTGAGGCCCTTGGAAGCCAGCGATAGCTTGCTCCCCCCACCCCCTGCCGGTGTCCTCTTTACCCAAGAGGGCCCTGTGTCCGGGACTGCGGGATTCTGGGCTTTGTCAGGGATGAGCTGTCCTCCGTCTGGCTGGCCTCACCCCGAGAAAGCAGAGCTGAGCTCCTTGCCCCTCACCCACCCCGCTTTCGGAGAATTCGTTCCCTTGAATTCTCCAGTCTTAGCTGCAGGCACCAGCTGAAGCCTTCCTGAGATTTCCCAGTTGCTGGTTCTGTCTGACTGTTCAAGTGTCTAATCCTCAGTTCTCTGCTTCTACTTGGATCTCAGAAGCGCACACAGGTCTGGATCCTCTGAGCAGTGCAGCCATGGCTGACAGTCTCCAGGGCTGCTCACCACCCTGGGCCGACACAGGGGCTCAGGATGGGCAGAAGACTTGCAGTTCGGGCCCAGAGCTGCCACTTGCTCCTCTTTGTTGCAGGGCAAGTCACCCGGCATATCTGAGCTTAGGTTACATCGTTGTTCATCCAGCCAACCAGCCTGTGACAACTCTCCATTCCTGCCTGCTGAGGTCTCAACCCTCTGCTGACCACTGACGGTCCCTCGGTCACAGCCACCTGGGACGGAGCTGGAGGACAGTTGTGGTTTCATGGCTCTGATGCCACGGTCTGCTTTTCCAGTCATTACCCGCTGCACCTGGGGCTGAGCTGTGTCCTGTTGTGGCAGCTGGCAGGACACACTCTGGGCAGCTGTGCCCAGAGAAACTCAGTCATTCCTAGGTTCCTTGGGAATCCACACTTCCTGTCACTAAGGGGCAGAGGACTTTAGAAAAAGCCCTCAGGGCCCCTGAGCTCAGGCTAAATTTGGAGGTGGAGGAGGAGGCTCCCGAAGCAGGGAGGGCCTGCGGGGCCGAGGTGCGGTGGGCAGGTCTGGGATGAAGAGAGACAGGTGGTGGGCAGGGTGCTCTAGAGGCCAAGACCGTGAGAGACCCAGAAGTGGCTGCGAGCGGCTGGGCCAGAGTGTAGAGGACACAGCCTGGGTCTGTCGGGAGTGTGTCCCGCTCTGGCCGTGACGGTGGAATAGTCTGGGTGGGCACAGGTCTGGCAGTGGTAAATTTCAACACTGGAGTAGGAGGCGCAGGGTGGAGGCTTGCTCTTTTCTTACCAGACCTTCACTGGGGGAAACAACAGAGTTGCCCGTGGTCATTGTCCTTGGGCGTGACACTGTGGAGGAGAGTGGAGCGGGGCAGAGTGGGCTGGGCCTCCCCTGCTGTCTCCATGCCTGCTCTGCAGCCTCGCTGAAGCTAGCCATTCCTGGGAAGGTTTAGTGTCATCCCATCCCTGCACTTAAACCAGTTAGGATTGTTTAATGAGTTGTAACCAGAACACTCCTCCCTGTGCAGAAGCCATGATGACATTCATCTTCAGAAAGAGGTAATTTGGGGATAAAATGAAGTACTACTTAGCCATAAAGAATGATAAATTAGAGACACTGATAGCTACACGGATGCAACTTGAGGCCTCATTTATACAGGCAATAAATAGGACATACATATGTAAAAAATGAATTATTTCTCTAGTGTGAGAAACTAAGAATGTAAATGAAGACTGAAAGGTATGATAGATATTGTGAAATGGGATTAAAATGTTCAAAGGGAGGGGCCAGGGATTTAGCTCAATGGTTCCGGCATCTGTTTTGCAAGCACAAGGACCTGGGCTCGATCCCCTGTTAACCACATACAGTACTGAGCGTGGAGACTCACCCCAGCAGCAACCAGTACCACATACCACAGTGCCGGGCGTGGTGGCTCACACCTGTCATCCCAGCACTCGGGAGGCAGAGGCAGGAGGATTGCTATGATGTGAGTTTGAGGCTGAGCTCAGGGCCAGCCCAAACCACAAAGCGAAACCCTGCCTCAAAAAAACAAAAAAATGTTCAAAGGGAAAGGGGGGCTGGGAAGGGAAGGAAGAGGAGGGGGAAGAAGTGAAAGGAAAAATTGAAGATCAAAAGGAAAAAGTGGAAACAGAGCTTATGTATAAGGCGGGAGGGGAGGTTACAGGGTTGGGAAAAAATAAGAGTCAAGATATATCAGGTACAGGTGCAAATTCTCAATGATAAGTGTGATCATAATGTCCACCTAAAATATAAAAACCAATAAACTCAATATATTTACAAAATAACCTATTAAATCATTAAACCACTAATGATGGGGGGGAGGTGGAAAGAAAGGCCAATGTGGCAATGAAAATATCCACCTGGGCTCACAGGATCTGACAGAGGATCCGCTGATCCTGATGCCAGTGGCAGGGGGCCCAGGACAGCTGCTCTATGCTCTAAGTGACGTGTGGCCAGAGCCTTCCACCCGGACCCTAGTGTGCCCGCCTTGCGCCTCAAGTGTCTGTGACTGGAAGGAGACTGGGCTGATTACGTGAACCTCTGCAGCCCCAGGTGAATCTACTTACTTTGTTCAGGGAAAGGCACTACTAGTTAGACACCTCTCTTGGGGGGTAGCAAGCACTCCCTGGACGAGAGGTCCTTAAAGTCCCACTTCGAAACGGGCTGGGAGAAAGGTCCTGTGTCTCTCTGATGCCCTTCAT
Organism: Petromus typicus; assembly: GCA_004026965.1. Taxonomy (NCBI): domain Eukaryota; kingdom Metazoa; phylum Chordata; class Mammalia; order Rodentia; family Petromuridae; genus Petromus; species Petromus typicus. The sequence continues at coordinate 19,308 of PVIR01000342.1, forward strand.
GGCAGGACAAGCTTCCACTCCTGGTTATAACTTAATGTGGGCCGCTCTCCCCAAGGTGGGCTTACGGAATTTTACCCAGCAGATAAAGGGCTAGAGTAGGAGCCCAGGGGTCTGGCCTGCAGAGGTTCCCAAATGAAGCAGATCAGGATGAAGATGAGGTAGACCTGAGCACTAGAACTTACTGTAGAGAATTTGCAGCTTTCTGGGTTTGTACTGAGAGGAAAATGAAAAGATCTTAATAGAAAATGGCCTACAGTCTCATTTTAGGTACAAATCCTTAACACATTTTTCTTGTCAGCGCAGAAGTGACTTTCAATGTCAATATATTCCAATTTCTGTGTGATTTTCGTTTCTGCAACTCTATGCTGATACTTCAAAACGGACCCTGCACCTGCGGTTGGATGTGGATTTTCATTCTCTTTTGGTGGTCGCTCACTGTCTCCTGCTGCTAGAGGAGCAAAGGCTCTGTCTCCGCCTAGGCAGTGGGGTGTAAGGTGTGTTTATGGTGGAGCCTGGCCCTTTTCTGTCGATATGTCAGGGGACCCCAAATGCCGTGGCTGCTTGAGACCTAGGCTTTACGTACGGATTTCAAAGTGCTGGGCAGGGCAATGTCTTCTTCCCAGGCCACACTCCCCGCTCTTCTCCTGTGGTTCTCGCATCTGGTGGGCTGAGGGAGGGCGCTCAGAGGCTCGTTGCTTGTAGATAATGGCATGGGTGATCTCACTGGCTGGCCATGGAGGGAGGTTGGCTCATGAGGTGGCAGTGGAGATGAGGACGGAGAGGTGTAACGAGGTTATGGAAAGGGAGCCACGGCTCAACCTCTCAGGACCTAGGGAGCAACAGGGCTTGCCTGGTGGAAGCTGTTGCGTCCCAGACCCAAAGTAGGCACGGTTTTGGTATAAGAGGGGTGATAGCTTTGTGATACAAAGTCATGTGCCCCCTCACATCACCCTTTGCCCTTTAAGACCCAGCTACCAAAATGACCACTAGGGGGCGGGAGAGACCTCTTGAGGGCCGGCTGTTTTTCCCACAGTGCAATTCGCCCCCATCTTTCCCAGGTCCCAGGACGCGGAGAAAAATAGAAAACATGTATGGCATCCAAGCAAACTGGTGGGGAGTTAGGGATGCTTAGGTGGGGCTTAGTGAATAAAAAGACACAACATTCCTTTCATGTTATAATAAAATACATAGTAAGCTAGCGGCTACTGAATGTGTGCACAATTCTAAATAAAGTCCCTTCAAACATTTGGTTGTTAAACAAGAGCTTGCTTCTATTAGCATTAACCTATTTCTATCTACATGATTGAAATGGCAGCATGAAATGCCTGATGAAGAATTTCCATGATTTCTCCAAATTCTCAGTAAGTACCATGGACCGGAAATGTTGTTTGAACGAAGTGGTGATAAAAATTTACAAGCAACTTTACAACCCCTCGAAAATATATAGCAGTTGAAATTATATTTAAACACTCTCACAGCCTTTTCCTTTCATTCCGCATTGACAAATGCTCTGTTCCAATGTCTTGTGACGCACACTGGATTTAGCATCCATCCAAAATTTTTGGTTCGAGTGCACTGAAATAAAAAAAGAAGCACAGGTTTGCAGGATAGACATGTGTTTCTAGAGCAGTCCCTGAAACTTGCGACTGAAACAGCCCAACTGCCACCCAGATGGAAACAGCCCAAGCACCCAGAGTCCCCATTGTGCCGACTCGTCCCAAGCAGTTCTGACATTCGCCTTCTGCCAATACTCACAGTGCCGCTTTCTGCTCTGGACCAAGCAGGTGTGTCCCAGACCGATATCGACAGGCAGCACATGGACGAGTCTCCAAACATTACCCTGACTGAAGGAAACCGGATGCAGAAAAACTACGTGCTGCAGCGTTCCATTTATCTGGAGTTCTAGGGCAGGAAAGAGTACTTTGTGGTGATGGGGAGCAGATGTAGTTGTCTGGGGCAGCAGAGCTGGGTGGAGAGGGCCGACTACAAAGGGTCAGAGGGGAACTTTGGAGAGGTTTCTACCTTGACTACAGTAGTGATTACACTGCTGGGTCACCCATATATTCATTTATGAGTATCTTAGTATTGTATTTAAAATGGATGCATTTTATTATATATAAACTATGCCTCACTAAAGTTGATTAAGAAAGAGAAAGTGTACCTATTTGGACAATGAATTCCATGGTTTCTGTATGAACTACTTGGTTTCTGTACTGTGTCCAGACGGAAATGTAGGGCTGGAGCCACGCGGAGTTTCCTCCGGTGCTCTCTGAGCACATGGGATCCCCAGCCCTGCAGCATTTCCTTGGACCTCCTTGTCCACCAAGGACAGTGGCAGGCTATGCCACTGGTTGCCAAAGGACGCGTCCAGATGGAGGTGGCCTCTTTTGCTGCTTGAGGCAGGATCATTGTCCTTGCTATTTGTTGGGACCTGCTCTGAGCTGTCCTCTGAGGGGCTGTAGGTGAACCTTCCCTGGGATTGAGGGTCACACCTGAGCCAGCAGGCCCCTCCCCTGGAGGCTGAGGGTGTCACTATTTTTCTGCACACCTGTTACCCTTTAATCCCCTTCCACTAGGAGCCTCTGGTGTGGGAAAGGTATGCAGACTGGAGTCAGAGAGGAGGAAGATTCGACATAGAAGAAGGAAATGCATGCCCACTTCTTGGTTGCAGGGGATTGTGAGAGGAAGGAGAGAGCTTGTGGAGGAAGAAGTGAGAACTGTCAGACATGTGGGTGTTGGATTCTTTTCCTGGGTTTTGGTCTAGGGGAGGACTTGGCAAACTTTTCTGTAAAGGACTCCACAGTAAATATCTCAAGCTTGTGCATTAACGCTGCTTTTGCCAAAACTAATTAACTTTGCTACTGCAATGGGAAAGCAGCCACCACCAATGTGTAAATGAATGAATGTGAGAGCCTTCCAGTGCAACTTTATTTGTGGATGCTGGAATTTGAGTTTGTGTACTTTTCATGAGAACCAAAGTCTTACTCTTATTTTCAATGTTTTTCTCTCAACCATTAAAAGAATGTAGAAGACATTCTTAGCTCATGGGACTTACAAAACAGATGGTGAGCATGACTTGGCAGGCAGGGCATAGCTCCAAGTGGGGCAGTGGCATAGGAGTGCGGAAGCTGGAGGGCTTCTGGAAAGGGACTCCTCTTGGGTTCTGAGCTCCAGCATAGATGAAGCTTTGCCGGGATGTTCTCAGTTCCTGTGTGTCTTGGCTGAAACTCAAAGGTCTTTTCATCCCCTGAAGGAGTTAATGTATTTTAGACTTCTGAGTACAATCCCCATTCATAATATAAATGTCTTGTTTGACTTTAAATTGTTTGAATTTGACTTCCAGATAAGCTTTCAGTAATCATTAGGCATGATCTAAGTAAAATACTAACTGAGGACCATGTACTGGCATACACATGTGTTAGAAATTGTATCAGTTAGTTTTGTGTTAATATAACAGAGTACCAGAGGCAGATTAACTTTACAAAGAAAATAGATTTATTCAGTTCACAGTTCTGGAAGTTCAGAGATCAGGTGATCTGATGCTTTGGTCACTGGTGACCAAACAGCCTAATCACTGTTGGCATCAGTGGCTGTAATACGTGGGCGAAAAAGATCATATCTTGGAACGGGAAGCTAGAGAGTGACACTGAGTCAGGCTCGCTCTTATATCAGCACACGAGAAGTCTCTCTCTATTGAGGATAGCTCCCTTGGTGACCTAAGGGCCTCCCTTTCGTCCTCACTTCTTAAAGGTATCACCAGTTCTCAGCACCATGGCATGAGGAACTGCACTCCTGACACATCAAATCGTGGGGGACACTACATTTGAGCTACATTCAAGCCACAGCAGGAACCAAGGACCACAGATAATGGAATTCTGTTTGGGGGATGGGCTGGCAGTGTTGCCCGTGTTGACTTGGGTTCCAAAGCTGAAGTAATCCTTCTGGTATTTCAGGCACATGCTACCCACCGCCCCGCCTGGCCAAATTCTGTGCTTCTGAGGTCTAAATGTAGGAGTACATGGAGTGGCTGCCTGAATGAGGGCCAGGTGTGCATCTGTCCAGGAAGCACTTGGGAGGGAGGTAATATGAGAGCAGACCTCGTGTCCGTGGTGTCACTTTCCCTGCAGTCGAGAGCCCGGAGCCGTAAGCATTGTGCTGGGAGAGAGAGCCGGGGCTGGCCTGCCTCTGGGCACACAGGACGCTGCACACCCGGGCACTGCTGGGTCCACCTGCACCCGCGGATGTCCACTGCCAACTGGGCCTTTCGCTTGCTGTCTTCCCTCTCCTGGGCTCCGGCCTCCCTCTCAGGTTCTAACCCAGGCCAGATGAGGGCTACCCCCACGTTTCTGTTCTTCCCTTTCCTCGCTTCCTCTTCCCTTCTCTCACCAGCTTCTCTCTCTGTGTAGCCAGCAGACTGTAATTCTGGGTTCTGGGGCCTGCCTCTCCTCAGGCTGGGCCTCACCACTGTGCCCGCTGAGCCCAGCACAGGGCCGGCCTGAGGAGGACCTTGGTCACATCTGCAGGCTGGGACGTGCAGTAGTGGGACCAGCCCAACCTTGGCTGTAACCAGCCCCCAGTGCCATGTCCTCAAGGGCTCTTCGCCACAGAGGATCCATCCCTGCCTGTCACTTCACTCTAGAACATTCTGTCATGTTTACTAGAAGGGAATCTGGGGGGTGGAGTGGGCTGGGAACCAAAGACGGGTCTTGTAACGTCACAGAGCCGATAGGGATGGAGACCAGGACAGTGGCAAGGTCAGGGTTGCAGTAAAGGACTTTAGCAGGAGCACTGTGGTGGGCCAGGAGCGGAGAAAGCAGGAAGCGAGGACGAGGGAAAGAGAACTCTGTGCTCCAGGGTTCTGGCTGGAACCTCCCCTGGGAGAGCAGGAGAGAAGCAAGCTGCCCTTTCCTGGGCTGGCCGTGTGTGGAGCCACAGCACCCCAGGGACTGGTGTCTGTGGAGCCTGCCGACCCAGCCTCTTCCAGGAGGGGCTCTCTGCTCTCAGATTTCCTCCTGTGTGGCTCCAGAGGCCAGATAGCACTGTGGGAAAGGGCAGGAAGGAGCCTTTCAGAGGCCTGGTGTTTTGTGGATCGAGTGAGGCACCTTTGGAGACTTGGAAAGCGAGGGGACTGAGCCCCAGTCACTCTTCGTGGCCCTGGCCTGCCTCCTTCATCTTAAACATGCTGGATTTTCCCTTTGTGTAGGCTGTGAGAAGGAAAAGGACTTCTATCCCCAGGTGGTGCCAGCACAGGCTAAGTTAGGGTAAATATGCATCATTTTTCTGGAGTATCAACTTGAGGTGAATACTGGTACAGAGTACCACTCCCATTTATGTTTATAGTAAAACAAATGTACAGGTAAGAACAAAACACAAATTTTCTTAAGTGTTTAGGTAGTAAAAAGGGAGCCCTTAGAGAAGTCTCAGCTTCTGGAGGTGTATCGGGGGTGTCCCCATAGCCCCAGGCTCTGTGTTCTTTGCTCTAAGCACTGTCACCTGCCACATTTGGCAAATGAGGGAAATGAGATCTGAGGGGTCCAGACCATGCCCCAGAATGAGAAGTAAGGGTGGCATCGGAACCCACATTGCTGTGTTGTGCATTCAGCATGCTGCCCATGTGCAGCAGTGACCACAGTTTCGTGTTTTGATATTTTTATTCCAGCAGTGCTTTAGAATGGCAGTCTTTGGTCACCAGGTCGTGTTTCCAGTCAGCTGGGCCTAGTGGGAGGAAATGTGGTCAATGGAAAGATTGGGGCTGAGAATCAGGAAACTAGATTTCATCTTTCTCTAGCTCTTTGAATCACAAAGTTCTGTAACTGCAAGACATTTGCTTAGCTGACTTTATCTTCCTTTCAAGTAACATACTGCCTCCTCACCTGGCTTTCTGTGATGCAGATGGGATACTGTTCATCTTCCCAGAGCCTCCAGACCAGCCGCTGGCCTTTCCCAGGCCATTGTGTAGCCCTTGAAGAAGGGACAGCCTGTGGCCCAGTTGACAGTAAAGTTGATTGTAACTGCCTAACAATTATGAGGAAGGAGGTGAAAGGGGCCCGCACAGGGGCTCCGAAGATCAACTTCAGTAGATGCTTGTAGCTCTTGTTGGGGATCATCAGGCTCAGGAGTCAGAAGCTGCTTGCGGAGAGGGCATGTATTGTGTGGGCACAACTACAATCTCTAGACATGGCACTGGAAGATGCCCTGGTCCTGGTCCTGGTCCTGACAATGGCACCTAAAGCTGGTCCTTTCTCCACAGCCACAGCTTCTCTCATCTCTGCCACCTTCCCTCTTCTCCCAAGTGCTGCCTCTGTTTGGACAGGCCAACCTGGCCACGAGCCTGAGTGGGTTTCACCCATAGCTCTCTGTCTCTTAGGGCTGGAAAAACAGGATGCTGTGCTGGGAGGGTAGGAGGGTCCTTATCATGTGGTCTGTAAATTTTCCTTAGCCCGCTGTTTTCTGGATGGTACCTCATCTCTGAGTGTCTCTGGAGCAATGAGATGAAAGCATCTATTGCCTCTGGCTTGGAAGTCATCCTCTGCCCCCTGCCTCATAGCACTCTGGTCCCGTGGGGTTGGGAAAGAGCCTGGGCTATAGTGCTTCCTTATAAAACCTTGACTTACTCTTCCCATTGTCAATTGCATTTCTCACCGTGACTGCAGTTCCCAAGGTTTTGTGGGGTCTGTGGTTGAAACCAGCTTGCTTCTTGTAGCTGTCCTTTTCTGCTTTGATTTCAGTTTTCTCTTTGGTAAATTAGTTCCCATTACTGAACTTCTAACCTTTTCCAACAGTTACTGACTTCCTTTTATATTGTGGACTCATTCTTTTTATTTTAAAAATTTAACTTGATTACTTTTACTGTGGTAGGGGTCAGGGATTTAGCTCAGTGTTTCTGGCACCTGATTTGCAAGCACAAGGTCACAAGTTTGATTCCCAGTACCAAAAAAACAAAACGAAAGAATTCCTGGCACTTTGCGGGGGTGTCAGAAAGGAGTGGAAATATCACATGTATTTAAATCCCAATGCTTAGCGAGTTCTAGTCATATTTTCTTGTCTCCAGCAAACCCTTCAAACTGCTCTTGTTAGAGACCTGTGATTTCTAGAGACCACTTGGCTGTCCCATTACCCAGCTCACAATGGCAGTCCCTGCTCTTCACTACTTCTGATGAGACTGGATGCATTCAGGGTGGGACAGCCGTGGGTTCAACCACTTCTTTCCTTCTGACACACTCGTTTTATTTGCCTATCATCATATCCTGTGCTTCAGTGGCCTGCAGCTCCACAGGACAATCTTCACTCTCCTTTGCTTTTCTGAGAATTCTCGTGGCCTTTACCTTGATCTCTTCCCTTCTTTTTTTCTTTCCTACCTCCCCAGCTGACCTCATCTAGCCCTGGGCCTTTAACTGCCTCCTGCACACCCACGAGTCACACATCTAGCTCCAGCCCTGACGTCTTTCCTGACATCCAACTGCGGACTGGCCACCTCTGTTACTTAACTTGGATTTCTACCCCCAAACCTGTTCCTTCTTAGATTTCTCCATTAGGGTTCATGACAAGACATCCAGAGGTGAAGGCCAAAACCCAGGCTGGTGCTTCACCTTGCTCTTTCCTCCTGTCCTTTCACACTACCCACAAGCCGTGTCCGTGCCTCTACAGGGGACCCTTGGTGTCTGTTTCTCTATGGGACAGACCACTTCTTCCAAGGCCTTCATCATGTTTTGCATGAACTAGTCCAGTCCCCTGCCAGATGATCTTATTGTGCCCATCTTCATGCCCCATAACCCTTTATACAGTAGCCAGCATGACTGCATTGCAGATGTCTGTCAGGTTAGAACACTTCTTGGTTTACGATCCTCTAGTGATTTCAGATTGCCCTGAACTGAAGCCCACACTCCCTTCCAAGGCCTTCGCCCCTCTGTAAGCTCCTCTTTTGCCACACTGCCTTGTTTTAAAGGTTTTAGGCATAACGGTCTTTCAGTTGCTCCCCTATTCCTACCACTCCAGGACCTTTACACTGGCTTTTCCTTTTGCTAGAGAGATTGACCATTTCAGCCACAATTTCTGATCACTTGGGCACAAGTTCATATAGTTCAGCTGGGTATTCTTTCTCCCAAGTCACTTTCTAGAATATCACTTTATGTTGTTTTAGAAGATCCATAGAAGTTATTACTATCCAAAATTTGTCTCATTTATTTGTTTACTTGTATATCTTTTAACTCACCTCACTAAAACAAACAAACAAACAAAACCCTCTGAGAGGAAAGGACTTTCTCTCTCTTGTTCAGTTTTTAAATCTCCACCTGTTACAATGCTTAGACTACAGTAGATTCTCAACATATATCTGTGCAGTGAATGAGAGATCATTGAAACAGATGGGGCTGGAGCAGAGAAGGGGCTGCTGGGGGAGACAGGCACCTAAAGGCATCTACGAGCTTGTGCCTCTTGGAGGGGTGTGGAACTCGGGGAAGGCACAGAAGATGCTGTTCTGCGAAGAGTCTGCTCTGCTCCTCAGCCCAGGACAGCACAGCTTTTCCACTGTGACATTCTGTAACTTTCCATGCACTTTTTTTTCTCCAGGGGTAATTTTCCACCTGGTCAGTCTGCTCTATCAAGGGCAGTGGTGAAATAATGAACTCATTGAGAAAGAAATCCAGAGAAAAAACCATTCATGATAACATCAAGAAAAATTAACTACTTAGGACTGAACCTAACCGAGGAACTGAAAAACCTCCACAATGAAAACTCCAGTACTTTGAAGACGGAGAATAAAGAAGACATTAGAAAATGGAAAGACAGGCAGAACCAGTGCTGTCAAAATGGTCATACTTCCAAAATTGACTCAACACAATCTCAATCAAAATACCATCAGCATTCCTCCAGGAACTAGAGAAAACATTTTAAATTCATATGGAACCAGGAGAGACCAAGATTGCCCAAGCAATCCTGGGCAGTGTGAGCAAAGCAGGAGCCCTTACATTCCCAGATTTCAGATTATATTACAAAGTTACGGTGATAAAAGATAAAGACCGTATGGAACAGGCAGATAGATCATTGGAACAGAAATGATGGTGCAGAAACAACTTCATATTCACCCACTCTGATCTTTGACTAAGCTATCAAAAGCGTACATAGAGGAAAGATAGTCTCTGCAATAACTGGCAATGGAAAACTAGCTATCCACATGCAGAAGGTTGAGTCCAGATGCATTTCTCTCACCTTGTATGAAACTAAAATCAAAATAGATCAGAGGGGATTTAGCTCAGTGGTTCTGGTGTCTGCCTGGCATACACAAGGTGCCAAGTTTGATTCCTGGTACCACCTATCACAATGCTGGGCGTGGTAGCTCACACCTGTAATCCCAGCACTTGAGAGGCAGAGGCAGGAGGACTGCTGAGTCCGAGGCTGGCCTGGGATACATAGTGAGTTCAGGGCCAGCTGGAACTACAAAGTGAGACCTAAGTGTTCAAACAGAAATAACATGCTGAAATATAAAACAGGTGAAACTCTTAAAGACCTAGGCATAGGAAGGACTTTTTGAGCAGAACCACCTTTTCACAAGCAATAGCACCAGGAAGGAAAAGATGGGCTGGCCATGGTGGTGGGATACACCTATAGTCCCAACACCTTGGAGACTGAGGCAGGAAGATGACTCTGAGTTTGAGGCCAGCCTGGGCCAAGTAGTGAGTTCATGGTCAGATTAAACTACATAGTGAGGCTCTGTCTTACGTCTCCTCCCAAAAGTCAGCAAATTAAAACATAAAAGAAGCCGAGTAAAGAGAAAAGCAGAGCAAAAGAAACAACTGAGGGGACATTTTTTGCCAAATATTCCTTAGATAGAGATGAATATCTAGACTATAGACACTGCTCAGAAATATTAGACCCCTAAAACAAAAGACCCAATCAAAACATGGGCAACTGAAATTCACAGATACTTCTCAGAAGAAGTACAAATGGGCAATAAATATAGGAAACAAAGGCCTCTCATCACCAGCCATTAGATAAAAGCAAAGTAAAATAACACTGAGATTTCACCTTTGGTTATCATTAAGAAATCAAATAATAGCAGGTACTGGTGAGGCGACTGGAAAAAAGAAACTTTGTACATTGTTGGTGGGAATGTAAACTAGTCCACTTAAGGAAATTGGTATAGCAGTGCCTAAAAAACTAAAATTAAAATTCTAGTGTTCCCCTTCCAGGTAACTTCCCAAAGGAGTTAAAGACATCACAGTACAGTAATACATGCTTACTCATGTTTACAGCTGAGCTGGCATAATAACTAAATCTTGGAAGTAGCCTGTATGTCTATCAACAGATGAATGGCACATGTGGAAAACGTGGTATTTATGCACAATGGAGTACTACTCTGCCAAAAAGGACGACACTTGGTCATATGTGGGAAAATGGATGTATCTCAAGACCACAGTGTTAAGTGAAATAAGATACACTAGCTTAGATATCGCTTGTATGAGAAACCCCCAAATAAAGAAAGGTAATAGAAAATGGAGAGATACTTTTTTTCTTTTTTTTGAAAAATGGAAGAGGACCAAGAGATGAAGGTAGGGGAAGAGAACAGGAGAAAAGGGAAATAAAAAAGATTAAGAGGTGTCGTGTACATGTGCCAACTCTGCATGACAATGAATGTGAGCCTTATGTACTGCACACATGGACTAGTAAACATGTAAAAGGGCAAAGTGAGGAGGAGGGCTCAGAACGCCTGGGGTGGCCCAGGCCTAGCAGCAAGGGACACCTTGGTGTGTCCTTCACACCTGTCTCCTTTGTGCAGAGACTCCAGATGCACGACACTCGGAGTGTTCCTTTATGGCTCTTACAGAGAATGACTAAAAGAAGCTATGCTACACATGCACGCGCGTGCGCGCGCGCGCGCGCGCGCACACACACACACACACACACACTCACACACACGATACATATGTTTTTGTCCACTATTTCTGCCTCATCTATCCTACAGTGCTTAATTGCTGGAACAATAAGTTAAAATATTTGGCCGTTTGTCTTTAGTTCCTGAAGTAGTTTCACAACAACTTCGGAATGACAAACCTGAGAGAGTCGTTAGCCCCAGAAGCAGCCTCGGGAAGCAGTAGCTGTCTCTGATCTTTCCTTGCTCCATTTCCCCCCAACAAAGCCATAGAAACCAGAATTTCTCCTCCCTGATGTGGGTTAGAGGCTCTAAAATGATCGTGCCATCTTCCCCTGCATTTCTGCCCTGGAGCTGCTCGGGAAGAAATTCTCAGACCCCCCGCCTGTCCGGCAGCAGATCCCAAGGCGCCCATCTCAGAGGAACCCTGGCCCCACGGGAAGAAGGAAGGCCGCAGAGAGGACAAGAGGCCCTGAGCGGACGGCCCCATGGGTTTCTCCACTTGCTCAGGTTCTTCAGGTCTAACCCCATTTCTGTGCTATTGTCTGTGCTAGGGCAAGGAAGCAGCCGTAAAAATCTCCCCATAGGTCTGGAGCTTCTGGAGAGCCGAGCACAGCGAGACTCACAGAAGGTACAGGAGGACTTATCCATGACCCGGGAAGGCGGCAACCTGGCTCCATAGGGACAAAGCTCCCGTCCTTGGGACCCTTCCAGACCTTGCTCTGTGGCTCTCTGCTTCTTTTTACCTGTGTCTTATAAAACATCCTGTAGAGTAAACAAGTAAATATGTGTTACTTCCTTGAGTTCTGTGAGTCCCTCTATCAAGATAACTGAATCCAAGGAGAAAGGTGTGGAGCACATAATTTGCAGCCAGTTGGTCTGAAGTTTCAGAGGCCCAGATTTGTAAGTGGTGTGTGCAGTAGGGACAGTCTTGGGGGACTGAAGCTGTCTTCAAGTAGTCAGCACCTGCTTAGACTCTGCCTGCTCGTGGACACAGCAGAATCTGTCACTTGCTTGCTGGGAGAGAGAAAGCCGCACATACTTGGAGATCACAGAAGCCATCTCTGTGGTGAATGTGCTGTGGGACAAAGTGTGAGTTTGTTTTTCTTCTACAGTGTGTCTTCTGAGAAGATCATTTAACTTCCAAGCTGGAGCTAAAATCTGTGGTCTGCAACTCAGAGCAGATGGTAAGACGCAAATTCTCCCCAGGAGTTTGGACTGGAGTCTGGGAAATGACTATTTATCACCGTTTCCTTTCCTTTGTGTCTCTCTGTGGTTGTTGAAGTTTTTGGTTTGGGGAAAAAAACAAAAACAAAAATAGCAACCTATTTATGAAAACAGAGAGAGAAAAAAAGCTTTAACCTTTAAAAGAGAGGAAAGAGGGAGGCCGAGCTGCTGAGAATATTTCTTTTATGAGTGACTTGAGGCCCCGGAGGGCTCATAGCACTCTTACAGAGTTCTTACGGAACTGGGAAGAGTTGAGGATGTAGGCCTGTAAAACCACGGCTTCCTGCTCTGCTGTCCATGGCCTGGGGGAGGGGGGTTCCCAGCCAGGGGAACCCCACCAGCCAGCAGCAGTTGTCCCAGGAAAGCCTGGCTTTGCCATGCTCGGGCACCACTTCTGCAGAGGCTTCCACCTGTCAACAGGCCTGTGCTGTGATGCTGTTCCCTTAGCAACTCACAGTTCAGGTCCTGCTCTCTAGTGTTTGACTTGGTCTACGTTTCTAAGGGGCTGGAGACAGTAGCTACCTGCTCTGCTCAATCCAGACCCAGGATCAAAGCACTGTGTTGGAATCCAGCTAGCCTAGCTCTCTTTTTAGTAGTACAGGATATTTTTCATGAACAATCCAGACAAAAGCTTTGTCCTGGAACTCAAGGCAAAGTCAGCCTGAAAAGACTGAGCTGAATGAAGTCAATGGTTGGTCTAATCTCTTTGTAGAAGACTGAGATTGACACTAGACAGTGAGTGCAACACACATGGATTTAGGCCCACATCTGTGTACAAGTGTCTGCAAAGTCGACACTTTGCAGTCAAGTGTCAAGTGCAAGGCAAGTGTGGGGTGTTCACTGGCTGATGCTAGACACCTGTAGCCAGAGGTGACTGAGCAGATCATCTCTCCTGATTGCGCTGTTAATCTCTTAACTTATTTTATTGGCCTTACTTTCTTTTGTAACCCTTATCTACTTCTCCTGACATGTTAGTATCCATATTGCCAGCACTGAAATGATCTGCTTTCTTAAAATGGGATTTATAACTGATTGTGGAGTCTTCTCAGATTTCCTTCAGCAGCTGGTCACAGTGAAAGGGAAAGTCTTCAGTAGCTTTATTTTGAGAAGGTTTATTTTTATCTGGTTCTGCACAGGCTCCTCAAGATTACAGGAATGCCTTTGGACCAAGACACTCAAATGGATCCTAACTAAGGACTTTGATTCATGTCTTCAGATCTGAGCCTCCCCTCACAGTCCCTCACACTGTATTCTGCTTGCTGCGGATCTCTTCACTTTCAAACTGGCAATTTTCCATATTTGGGTTCACTGGAGTTTTTTGTTCCTGACATTTGGTTCATGCCATTGGTTCTATTCCTCTTACAGCCACTTAGATTAAATCTCTTTTTCCAGCCTTGTCCCTAAAGCTCCTCTTTGGCCCAGATCCCCCTACATAGCTTTCGCCAGTTCTACTTAGTTACAGAGCAGAACCTAGACACCTCTGAGTGTCTCTGCCAGCCTCTACTCACGCCTGGGATTGGTTTCTCCCCAGCGGTAGCTCAAGCTGGGCCATGGTATGGGGGAAGGTGGTTGGCATGGACGAACGCTGACCCGCAGAAGCTGCTGACTGCCCAAAGCCATTGGCTCCCCATCTCTCTGATCACCTAGCATTAGGCTCCATTGTGCAGCTACTTGGGGTTTGGCTTAACCATTTTGTCATCACTTACAGAGACATACGCATGCATTGTCCTGCTGAGAGTGTTCTTTTAGCAGTATCATCCCTTCTATTTGCTCAGTGACTTACGACCAGTGGAGTACTTTAGTGTGCTCATGCGGTCTATCTTATTTCCCTACTTCCTTCTACTTTGTTTTGCAGATGAGACTCTGGGCCAACTTGTCCATTAGGCACATGAAACAGATTTAATTTTAATTTCTCTTAAAAACAGAAAAATCAACATAAAATAATTTACAAAAACAAACCCAGACTAGATTGCATTTCTTTCTAAAATATTGTTCTAAAATGCATTCATAAAATCTTGTTTTATGGAGGAAGGGGCTCACGACAGCAAAAATTATCTGAGGCTCACAAAAGCCCAAATATCACCCTAACAGATCTATCACCTGTTGGTCAGTTTGGTGCCAACAGCAACTTGCTGTGTAAATTTGGGTAAGTTTCTTAATATACCAGTGTGAAGAAAAACTTTTATACCTATTTTTTTTTTGCTAGGGTTTTTATTAAAGCAGAGAAAATAAGAAAGGCTAGTATTCTGTGTAGGAGTATTTCACTAGCAAATAACAGGTATCCATCTCAAATCAGTTTAGACAAAAGGAAATATAGCATTTTGGTTGTCATAAATGAAAACCCCGTTTTCAGCTCCAGGCATAGGTCAATAAGGAACTGAAACACTTTGTCAGGCATCATTTATTTTCTCAGTCTTGTAGGCTTGTTTTTGTCTGTGTTGGATTTCGTTTCTAACGCATATTCCTCAGGTGTTGAAAGAATTTCCAGCTTTCAGGATTCCTAAGCTTAGGGCCTCCAGTGAAAAAGAGACTCCTTCCCTCCAGTCAGCACAAGTGACGCTGCTCTCAGGAAGCAAACCAGTTTCTTAGAGGACTCAGTTTAGTCCTTGCTTGGATGTCTTGGGCATCACCGTGTCTAAAGAAGGGGTGCTGTGCCTGCACAGCTTGACTCCGAGTCCTTCCTGCCTTCCGTGCCAGGACTAATAGTCCCACAGGACACTCTAGAAAGAAAGGAAGAGAGATTCTCATTGAGGAAGCAAAAGCAGACCAAATAGCATGTTCACTCGTGGACTGTATGAGTGAGGCGTCTGATATTACTCTCATTCAGGACTTAAGAAACAGTTGGGATTTATTTGGAACCTCTACTTAATTTTCCAGACCTTACTGCTATGGCAGTCCGTTGGAGTTTAGAGGACACTGCCTAGACTCATTTAATTTACATAAATTATGAGAGGCTAATTATGAAGCTAATAATTATTAGCTTCACTTTTACAGATGATAAATGCTAAAAGCAGTCGAGAGGTGGCCATATACTAATCATTTTGTTGAACAGCCGACACATATCTCATAAAAATTCTACCATGTGCTAGGCTTCCTGATGGACTTTAGACTGCAAGCGCTAGACACCAATTCTAGCCAATTAAAAATGTGAAAGGATAACAGTATTTCACCCCTATTAGATGAAAAGTTGGATAATCAAACTTGGAAGGACAAGAACCCATTGTTGCATCATCTTGAAGGCTTCTTAGAAAGAGGATTTGGGATGAACCTGGTGCATTCCTAGAGGCTCCTAGTTCTTATTATCTCTGTTCCAAGTAGCACACTCCAGGAGAGAGAATCTTATTGATTCATCATGAATCATAAGTATCTATTATTGGGCCAATCAGGTTAAAGGCTGCTGTAGTCCAGTTCTATTTAGTTACAGAGCTAAGTTGGGTAAGTTTCAGTTGAGTAAGTGTGAACCCTGTGGGCTGTCACTTTTTTATAGGAGCTGTTCTCAAAGAAACAAACTTGCTATGAGCCAACTAACCAATGATAATTGCAAACACATAATTTTATCTGTCAGGATCCCGTCACAATTAAAAGGAGGTAATTAAAGAACATTTAATAGGGAGATTAAATAAGAAGAGTTTAGGGACAGCAACAAGGATTTTTGCAGTATCTTGGGACAAGTAGAAGTAGGACATGTCATCATCCCAGGCCTGAAGGGGAAAGAGGAAGTGGAACCCATGGAGAGGGCTGGCAGGAGAAGGAGCTGTGGTCTTTGTTAGGGGCTGCAACAAGCCACTGGCAGCCCAAGGCTGTGGGACCCAGGAAGACACACCTAGATGCCACTCGTTCTACCAGCACATTTCTTAAGTCTGACTGGAAAGCAGAGGGCAAAGGGGTCTCTGAGGACAGCTAATAAAACCTGCTTCTGGACACAGGATAGAGAAAGGTGGATAGAAGATGGGAAGGGTCAAACAGAGGACCGCCAGCACAGTAATGGATCCTTGTTTATGGGCGAACAATCTAAGGTTTGGAGGAGTTAGTGACTTTCCTAGATTTGTGCAGTGAATTCAGGGGGAGAGTAGGTGTTTGAATATAAGCATCCTGACACTAGATCTTGGGCTTGTAATCAACACACTCTCTCATCTCTTACATGAACACTTGAATTCATACTGATCACATACAAGTCTATGGATTTCTTTTATCTCTCTGGTCCTTTGTAGTGTTACCTCCTGGCTGCAGCAGCCAGAGCCCTCAGCTCAGCCTCCTCAGACCAGTGCAGAAAAACTCAGACTTGCTGCTCTCTCTAGGCCTCCCCTTTGGATTCACAGAGCCATGTGAATTGGAACATCAGAGGCAGCCAGAGGAGTCCCTGGGCTTCCAGGCTCCATGCAGGCATCTCCATGCTCCTGTGAGTAGAGACATGATTGAAACTTAAATTGCACTTCTATTAAGCCTCTTTCCCTTGGTTCTCGGGGGAGCATTTTCAGGCCTAGACCACATGCTTGTGAGAGCTAATGCCATCATCAGATGTCGGTGCATCACATATAAATGGGCCCATTAGTGCCTCATCTGTCTGGCCACTACTTTCCTGCCACTGCTCAGAGTCAATTCTTCACACAGAGGGAAATATCACTAGCAATAATAATAGTTTGTGTACGGTTTGATGTCCTGTCCCATTATTGTCCTTCTTGTTAGCTAGTAAGTAACCTACACAACTACTACAGCATGCTAGGTGATGCCCTGTCTCACACGGATGGTTGTACTTCATCTTGACAATAAACCAGGAGGTACTTTACTCCTGACTTCATGGAAGAGGAATCTGAAGCTTATATGACTGCATCAAATGGTAATAGGAATGAGAAATAAACCTGTGTTGCATTAGGTCACCTAGATCCTTGGGTTTACTTATTGTTAGTATAGTTCTGTATACTCTGAGCATATTGACATCATTATAAGAGACAAAGATGAATATTTCTGTAATTATAAAATTACATAATCATCTATGCATTGAATACAGCCCCAACATATGTGAAGCAAACACTGAAAAAAATTGGATAGTTCTACAGTAGCAGTTGAGGAATCCAGTGCCCTTCTTTCCAAAATGTGTGTAAATGGAGAAAAGATAAATGAAGAAATAGAGATTTGAATAAACTCTAAACTAGACATAATAGCAGAGCAAAAATTCTTCTCAAGTATGTCTGGAACATTCTCCAGGATAGATCATATGTCAAGCTATTAAGCAAGTCTCAATGAATTTAAGAGTGGCCTCAAAAAGAATTATGTATATATATATATATATGTATGAATATATATGCATGTATATATATATGTATGTATATATAGATACATATATGTATCTATATACACACATATACATATGTATATACATGTATATGTATGTATATATATGTATGTATATGCATATATTATGTATATATGTTTATATTACTATAATATATATAATAGATATAGTGATATATAATATACACATCAATAAGTTTAACATAAGAAGTATAGCACTGGTACTCTAGAAAATGATAAAATATTGTTGAAATAAACTGAAAAAACCCTAGGTAAGTGGAAAGACATCTAGTAATCATGAATTTGAAGCTACTGTTAAGGTGAAAGCACTCCCCAAAGTGATCTGTATCAGTAGATCCCTATAGGAATCTCGGTTGGATTTTTCCAGAAATGGAGAATCTGAATATAAACTTCATGTGGAAGTGCAAGGGATTCAGAATATTAAAAGAAATCTTTAGGAAGAAGAACAAAGTGGCATGATTAACTCTTCCCAGTTTCAGAACTACAACAAGCAAGAGTGCGGTCTGTCACGGAATAAATGTAGAGATTAATGCAATGGAATCGAGAGTCTGGAAATAGATCCACACATTTATTATACTCAGTTGATATTTTTAACAATTTCCCACAAATTGAGGATGGAGGCCAAGGCCTTGTGCAAGTTCTCTGCTGCTGAACTTCACCTTTCACCTTAAAACACTTTTGAGATAGAATCTTACTAAATGGCCTATGCTAGTGGGTAACTTTGCAATCACCCTACCTCATTCTCCTGAGTATCTGTGATTACAAGACATGTGGGACTGCATCTAGGGTTTGCTGCTGCCACTTGTTATGGACTAAATAGTCTCTCCAACAAATGGAGCTGCGAAAATGAGGTGTCCATGTGAAAGAATGAAGGTTGATGACTATGTCACCCTATGTAAAAATATAGACTCAAATTTTACCAAAGGCTTACACTTGAAAGCTAAAACTATAATACTCTTGGACAAAAACAGGTATAGATCTCCATGGCTTGAATTTATGTCTTACCTGTATAAAGGGTGACAACAATGATGCATGTTTAAAGTTTTAAAAAATTTATTATAGTAAAGGACACATTATCATTAATCCCCTCCAAATACTCCTCACATTAAACACACTTATCCCATCATTCTTGCCATTTTCTTAAGCACCCCGCCTAGAAAGGCAGGCTCATAAGAACACCGCATGCCCTTGTCTACCTTATTTACCATGTGGCATCGTGTGACATCTAACTTCCCCAAACTCACATTGATCCGGAAAGTAAACGTTTTAAATGGATTTAAGACATCAAGGCAGCCCTAGGATTGCAACTAAAGACACTTGTAAAAGAAGACTTCCAGAACTGCTTCAGAAAGTGGTAAGAACAATGCGGTGAATGTACTCATAGTGAGGGGGACTATTTCAAGGGAGAGTAATGACAGTGTGTCTTTTACTGGAATCATCTTTTAAAATTTAAACATACACCATATTTTTCAGTAATACCTCATATATACAAAAGGACAATACGAAAAGATGCTTGACCTTGGTCTTTATGAAGATGCAAATCAAATAACATGAGATACCATTTCTTACCCACTAATATGGGTATCCCACTTTTTACCCACTAATAATAACACATATTGATGAGAATGTGGGGGTTGGAACTCTCATATGCTGTTGGTAGAAATGTCTTGTTACGTGGCCACTTTAGTTTCAAAGTTCTTTGAAATGTTAAATGTTGAAAATTCTTTGAAATGTTAAATGTAAATGTTCTTATATGATCTACCAATTCTGGTAGCTATCTCTGCAAGAAGAATAAAACATATGTCTACATAAAACTCATACACAAATATTCCTGGAAGAATTACTCATATAACCTCAAAAGTGAAAACAACACACATGCCCATCAACAAATGGGTAGGTAAACAAAAATTCGTGTAGCTACAAAAGGGAATATAAAACAAATGACTAAATAATGAATACAACATAGATGAACTTTGAAAACATTAAGCTAATTGAGAGAAACCAAACCTAAAAGGTCATGTGTTGCAAGATATTGTTTATGTGAAATGCCAGAAGAGGCAACCATAGAAGACACGTAGATTTATGACTTCCCAGGGATAGGAAGAATGGGAAATAGAGAATGACTGATGATGATTACAAGGGTTCCTTGTGGGCCAGTCAGCTAATAAATAAAGCATTCTGTGTTGAGCATACAGCTCAGATGTTACACTGCAGAGCTTTTGCTGGGCATTTTGGAGGTCCTGGGTTCAATCCTCAAGACTGGGGGAAAAAAAAAAGCTCTCAACTGACACACAAATAAGAACTACAGGAACATAATACTAGTTAGACATCACCATCCATCATCAGGGAAATGCAGATGAAAACCTCAATGTACTATCACCTCACATCTCTTGAAGTGACTATTACTAAAAAGATGAATGATAACAAGTGCTGTCAAGGATGTGGAGCAAAGGGAACCCTCATGCACTGTGGATGGGAATGTAAATTAGTACAGTCACTAGGGTGGAAGCTCCTCAAAAAATTAAAGATAGAACTATCTATCATATGATCTCACATGCTACTGGGAATCCATCCAAAAGGAGTGAAATCAGCATGTTGAGAGGCATCAGTGTACTTCCGTGTTCACTGAAGCATTGTTCATGATGGCCAAGATACAGAACCAACCGTTCAACCAGGGATGAAGTTATTTTATCTATTTTATGATCAATCAATCAATCAATTATCTCTCTACACAAAATCCTCTCATTTGTAGATGAACATGGAGTGCATTATGTTAAGTGAAATTAGCTAGGCACTGCAAGACAAATGATCTCACTCATATATGGAATATAAAACAGTTGAACTCATAGAATTAGAGAACAGAATGGTGGTTAGCACAGGTTGTAAGGTGGGGAGCAGAAAGATTCTGGTCCAAGTACAAAATTGTAGTTAGACACAAGTTCAAGAGACCTATTGTGCAACGTGCTAACTATAGTGAATTATATTCTTAGATAGTGCCAAGAGGGTAGATATTAAGTGTTCTTAACACAAAAATATGAGAAGTATGAAAGGTAAGGCATATGCTAATGGCTTTGGTTTAGCTGTTCCACAATGTGTACATAAATCAAACACCATGCTGCATAACATAAATACATATAAAATACATATAAGTTACACTTGTCAATTGAAAATTGAACCAAAATGCAGCCAGTTCACAAACACAATGGAAATCCTATAGATATAGTTGGGCATTGACTAAGTATATGACGTCTGTGTTTCTATTTCCTCTGAAGATACATTATTTTAGCCTTGTATCTTTCAAGAAAGAGTGATAAAAAGCTATCAGAACTACAGTAGTAAATTAGGATACACCAAACAAGCTTGGCATGTACTATTTTTTAAAAAGGAAATTAAATGGAATAGAGAAAGAGTATTGAGACCTACAAAGTTGGAAAAGCTGATGCTTTCTAGTTACTAAGTAATAAGAGACAGAAATTTACAAAGGGCTTACCATGACAAAGGGCCAAGACGATGTCTCAGGTGACTCAAATAAAATCATGGAAATACCTGCCTAAATGTATGTTCCAGCTGGTGTCGTGACCCTCTGGGAGAGAAAACACCGGGGCAGGAAGGCAAAAGATAAGGCGAATTTGAAAACTGTATCTTACAAAGGGAACCTTGGGCATGACATTGGCAAATGGAATTGGCCAGATGCAAGCAGATCAGAAGCTCCCCAATGTCTTGAGGAAACGGTATGGTCAAGTAGACCACAACCTGTGTGATAAAGCGCGTGTCCGTCAGCTTTCAAACAACCTCTGGCAGGAAGTGGCACATCCTCCAAGGCGAGCGTTTCTCCCTGTCCCTCTTTCCATGTGGCCAGGAGAATAAGGGTGCAGGAGGAAGCTGCTCAGAGTGGAATGGGGTGTCGAGGATCACTTGGTCAGTAGAGGAGGGGTATCCACTCCTGGCCAGGCAGCTTTTGTGTCAGTCATGGGTATTTCAGCTTTGGGACAGAGCAGTGTCTCCAGTGGGTCCAGCCTTCCCTTTCTTTTAACTTTTTGTGGTACTGGTGATTGAACCTAGATCCTCTGCACTCAGCTACATTCCCAGTCCTTTAAAATTTTCTGAATTTCAAGACAGAATCTTGCTAAGTCACTAAGTTGCCCAGGCTGGGTTTCAGTAGAGATACTCCTGCCTCAGCCTTCCGGAGTGCTGGGATTGCCCGCATGGACCACCATGCCTGGCTGCCTTCTCTTGCTGAATGGAAGAGTTAGTATCCAGTTCCTGTTCCACCAGGGCATGTTGGTGTGGGTGTGAGGGAGACCCCTTGCCTTCTCTGTTCACAGATCTTCACTCTAAAGGAAGTTGTCCCTGTGCCTGGTGGGGAGGCCTATGTCATGCAGGGACAGATTGGATTTTGGATCATCTCATGTGACCACAAGTCAGAATTGTCATGGGAAGTAGAAAAAAAGGGATGATAAGTGACTAGAAGTGTGCTGAGGCAGAGAAGGCTGGGCCACCTAGAAGGTTCACCCTGTGCTCTGCAAGCCTCCCAGCTCGAGACGCCGGCCAGCACCTGTCTTCTCATGGCATCTTTCTGAATTTTTCACATCAAGATTTTGAGGCCATATTATAGAATGAATTTGGATATTTTCCCTCTTCTATTTCCTGGATGTATTTGTTTAAATTATTATTATTATTATTATTATTATTTAATTCAAATATTTATGAATACACATCATAATTGTAGTCAACATTGAGAGTTTGCACCAGAATATGACTAGATTCTCATTTTTTCCTCTTCCCCCCCACCCTGCAACTCCCTACCCCCTATATACATAAGCTTTGTTTCCTTTTTTCTTTATTACTGTCACATTCTTTTTCCCCTCGTCCTTTTCCCCTACATCCCCTTTCCTTTTAAATATTTTCTATTTCACAATATCAAATGTACATACTACAACTCATTTCCATCTTCATTTTCTCATACCAGAGAAAAGATACGATATTTACACATCTGTGACCTATTTATCTCACTTATGAGGATGAGACTGAGTCTTTCATTCTCATAAGTGAAATGAATCATTATTTTTTGTCATTAAATATGTGTGAAGCCATTGGGGCCTATAGCTTTGTTTGTGGGAAGAATTTTAATTTTCTTCAAGGAATTACTTTATAAATATAGGACACTGTATATTTTATTTCTTTATTTTAGGAGTGCTTTTGGCCACACCCTTCCCTTCTCCCACATGTTTGTAGTGAAAAACTGCTTGATGGTAGAAACACAAGCTGGGACCTGCAGGACCCTGTGCCACTGGATGTGAATCCTGGAGGGAGCCACCTGGCCTGCCTTGGCTTGGGATAAGAACAAAGAAATATATATGGTATATTTTTTTCTTAAAGAGACTTAGACAGGTACGGTGGCACATTTCTATAATTCCATTGTTGGGAGGCTGAGGCAGGGGGATCGCTGTGAGTTTGAGGCCAGCTTGGCCATTCTGCTTGATGTGAGTGACCACAGGAGACAGCAAGGCAGTGAAGGAAGAGATCTTTCCCTCTCATGGTGGAAAATTCTGGACACAGGTGCCTGGCCCATGAGCTAGACCAAAGTACACTGGCCCAGAGAAGGAGCCTCAGAAGACCTTCACGCCTGGCTGCTGCAGAACTGGCTATGACCTCCTGTTCAATCACCAGCTACAAAAAAGCTGGGGGGGGGTCACGGGGCAAAAGCAGAGCCCCTTAGCACTGTTGCTTCTCTACCAGGAGGAGACCGAAGCAAGAGGAGAGGGCCAGGTGGCAAAGCAGCAGCCAGCCAGGTGAGACATACAGACCCTCTGCTGAGGTGTAGCCCCTGTGGATGGGCCTGTCAGAATTCTAGATATAGTAACACCAGGGTTCCTTTAGCCAGGTACCAGACAGGTAAGATAACGAGGCGTCTGGTGTTGTTGAAAGCCTGCTATCCAGTCATGTAGAGACTCTTTGGTGCCGCCCGTTAGGTCCACAGGGCCCTGAGTTCTGCTCTTAGGAGCTCCTAAGTGTTGCACAGGCCCTCATGGCTTCCCTACACTTTACCACACGTATGTAAATGGGTTTATCTGTTCAATCAATTATCCTCATTTGTCCCTCTATTAAATTATTCACTAGGAGTGATGTTTCCTAATAGTCTTACCATTAAATTACCCAATAAATCCGTGATGAGCGTATCATGTGGTTGCTGCCAGGATCCTGTTGATACAAAGGCCGTGTTGTGAAGGGTCTGGGAGGCCTTTGGAAATTTGGCTTTGACACCCTGTTCTGGAAATGGAGGGTGGGGAGAGGGTCTTAAGAAGTGTGAGTCTTTTATGACACGAAAGGCAGAGACATAACCCATCACCTCCTTCATATGCTTCAGCTTTCTGGTGGGAATTTGATTACCTATTGATGCCTAAACTATCAGCTTGGAAAGAGATAAGATAGATCTGCCTGAGGAGGGGATTGGGTGGTGGTGTCAGGCGGAAGAAGTCTATACTAAATCCACAGCCCTGGGCCACTAGCTTCACCCCATCCGTTCCCTATGCTCTGGAGAAGGCTGACCTACTCCTGCTGGGGAGGAGGAATGAAGTTGGGACCTAGTGCGGACAGGAGGCTGGGAATGTGTGGACCTGGCCCTCACTGAACCCTTGCATAAGGGGCACCTCCATAAATACCATGGCGTGCTGAAGGTGCTTACAGAACAGCTGGAGGGCCAGGACATTCTTCCACACTGACTTGTAGGATAGGCTCATGCGGAAGGAATGCTCGGGAGAGACTGTGTTGGAGACACTCAGCAAATAGCAGGGGCTGGGAGGGCGGGCACAAGGGATTTTCAAATAGGTTTGTTAAGAGTTTAGTAAATGCTGGACAAGTGACAGGATTTGGAAAAGTTAATTTAAAAACAGCATTGCCCCAGAGCACTAAATCTGGTTTTATTTACCCAGACCATGTGGTATTTTCTGTTAGTGAAGGAAAGAATTTATACACACAGAAAAAAAATGAGCATTTATTGGGCAAATTTAACAGAATGTCCAATGACAAATACATGAGAGAAATAAAGAAGGGAGGGAATGACTTAGCTACATGATCCCAGGGCCTTTGCACGTGCCATTCATGATGTCTAAGCTTCCTCTCCCTCCTCACACCTTGCCAGAGGCCAGGTTTTCCTGTCATCTTCTGATGTGACTCCTGCACGTTTCCTTCACAGCTCTGTTTTGCGTCATGTTTTTGTCAGCGCTCTGCCTTTTCTCAGTGGCTGACAGCTGTCAGAGAGGCGGGAACTGTCCTGTGCTCCCCAGTGCTGCTCTAGAAGCCAGAGTCTGATGCTGACCAGGTGCCTCACGGACAACTCCCTGAGTTAAAGCCTGTCAAGTTCCCAAATAACAGAAAGTGACACATCATATCGAACCGTGGTAGTTTCGGAGCCTGTGTGGCCTTCCTTTCTCTGCGTAAAGACTTTTCTCTGACACCACAAGGAGAGAATGCGTGTTAGCAGCGCGGTACCTGCAGACGTCAGGATTTTACAAGGAAGGGTAATAATAATCCTTCAAATCAGATCAAGTTGTGTCCTCACAACAGGAGAGAGAGAGAGAGAGACAATTAGCTCTTTTGATTTCCCTGAAATTGTCAGAGGCTTTCCCTGAACTCAGATGTGAGATCATGCAGTTGGTGCTACAAATATGCAAATATCACGGGACCAGCTTGGAGAGATGTGGACATGGTGAGGACAGTTAAACTCCTCTGTGCTGCTATTCCTCTCTGCCTCCTTAAATGTGAGATTCCAGCCCTCGTATAACCGAGTCTCCCACAGCTGTCCGTGGCTGTTCTATTTGGAAAGGAAGGCTGTGTGTTGGAGGAATTACGTTGACTAGTCTGACACAGAACAGCTTGGGTTATGACTGGAATTTAACTTGTGACCAAAGTCTTGAGTGATGACCCAAATGTGGGTCACTTGTGCTTCCAGATGGTCTCAGATACAGATTTAACCCTTACTGAGTTCTGGGAGGAACATTACACCATCTTTTCCCGTGTGAGGTTGATTGAGACATCTTGGGCCAGTGTCTCTCTAAGGACCCTCAGATCTGCCTGGATACAGGAGAGAGACTCTGAGGGCTGTGTAGGGGAGCCTGAGCCTTCACTGAGTAACCTGGGTTGTAAGCGGGCCTTGAGAACGAATTGGGTTTGTAAGTCAAGGCCCACTGCACATGCCAGGAAACACTCGGCCATTGATTATGGATGTTGTACAGCAGCTCGGTGTGGTCAGTGGGAAGGCCGATGGGTTACAATGGTGGCTTTATCAAGGGACATTTAGCCTGTGCCCTCTGCTTTGGAGTCTCATCTCTCCCTGCTTCTGGCTCTGCAGGTTTGACTGGAGCTTTAGCTGTTGGCTCCTTCTCCGTCCAGGAATGACTTCTAACCCCTACAAGGATGAGGACCACCTTGGAGGATGGCAAAGAGGTGTCCGGAAGGAGTCAGGGGGTTTTGTGGAGCAGCTTGTAGTTTCCAGTACTTGTTTAGAAAAACAATATTTGTTTAGAAAAAAATATTTTTTTCTTGTTTAGACCATTATTATTTTTTGTCTTTATCACCCTCAGCTGAGCCTAATTTCAACAAGTCCATTTGGGAATATGACATTATGGATATACAGCAAATTTTCACTGTGTTTCTTTAGATAGGGTGTGTACTTTGCCATAGGTGAGTGGGAATTGATATAGTTTAAGTGGAAATTATCTGGCATGTGAGGTAGGCATGAAAACAGGCATATGCCCAGGCCAGGGGTTGGGGGTGTCTTTTGGGAGCAGTTGACAGAGGATAGATACTAGTGACATCTGATTTATTTCTCTTTCCCAGAGGCTCATCCTTCAGACTAATTGTGGGCTATGGAAACTGCTGCCCACTCTGAGCCGGCTGGAACTTGTCCAGTGTTTATCTCCAGTTTCCGAGGACCTGCATGGAGCTGTGTCACAGTGACCTCTGGGTGCTCTTTCCTCACTGTGTGCCTCGGCTCTTTCCCTGGCTGCTCTCTGCTGACCCCTGGGCCTGGCCAGCGTAGACCGGGCCTTTCTGCTCTGGGCCTCCACCACCTTCCCTGAAGGGTATGAGTGGGCATATAGATGATAAAGAGCCTTCTGCCCTGTCCTGTTCACATCTCATGATACAAAGAAGCAATGAGGTTCTGAAATAACATTTTAAAAAATTGATGTTCCTTTTTGTAGCGGTGGGAATCAAACCGAGGGCCTTGCATATGCTAGACAAGGGTTCAACTGACGAGCTACTTAATCAGTCTTTCTTTCTCTTTCTTTTTTCTTTCTACTGGGGGTCAAACTTGGGACCTTGTGCTTGTGAGGCAGGTGTCAGAACCATTGAGCTAAATCTATGGGCCCATAGACTTATTCTTAAAGAACAGGAACTTAAAAACTTGAAAACTCCTTGTGCTAGTCTCTGATGTAGTTTAAACTGGCCCTCCCTCCAAGAGCCCCGAGTAGGTGTTGATGGCACCGGGAGGGACTGACGGTGGCCAGCATTTGGGAGCCTGGCGCTCATCTGCAGGATGTACCTGCAGGATGTACCTGCAGTGGGACCGGAAGCTACACACCCTTGGTTCTGGTTTAGCCTTTGACTGTATTGTTCATGAATAGCTGGGTGGGCAGTTCTGAATCACACACAGAGAAGAGGATGGCCTGGGACTGTGCGCACTAGAAACTGAGCCAAGGAAGAATATTGGGAGTGAGAATGGCCAGAATGGAATATGTGTGTGAGTGTGTACATATGTGTACACACATATGCGCACACTCATGTATGTCCGTGTGTGTATCTGTGGTGGAGCAGTGGGGTTAGCACATCTCTAAGTGACAGAGATCACAGTCTTGTTTGTGCTCTACTCTGCTCACTTCCCTCTCCTTCCTTTCAAAAATACTTGGGGCTACTGTAGAATAAGAAACCAGACTTTAAAATTATTAGGGAGGGGATAAACGGGATGGGGTAGATGACTTGGTGAGTTCTGACACTGGGTTCACTGTGCAAGGTTGTGGTTCCCAGCCATAAAAATTCACCTGAGCCTCACCAGAGTGGAGTACAGTCCTCGTGTCCCTGGGCTGATCTCGTACAGAGTCCTGGAGGGGAGGAAAGATAACAGCCTTTCTTAGATGAGGAAGTGGACGGCTAATTCTCCAACTTCAGTTTTAATGACAGGAATCATGTGCCTGCCGGTGACAGCGTGCCCTGTGAACATCGGCCCTCACCATGCTCTTGGCCTAACAGTGAGGAGACGGTCATGGCTGGTGTCACAGACTCTAGCTGGCTCAGCTCCAAGTTAAACCCCAGGATGAGTGGAGGAAGGCTTGTCCTCTCCTTGTGCTGCCGTCAGGGGGCGCAGTGCTCTTTCAGGCAGGGAACCAGCGCAGTAGCCCTGGGGACATTCAGTCCCTGTGTACTCCTGCTGTCCTACTTCTGTCCTGCTGTCAGACCATATGTGCAATTTCCGGCAGTTAGAAGCAATGCCTAGGGCACTGTGGGCTGGGAACTGGCCCAAGAGGTGTTGCCTACACTCCCTTGAAAGCAGAGCCCAAGCTGGGTCTGATGGCTCCTACCTGTAATCCAAGCACTCTGGGAGGCTAAGACTGGAGGATTACAAATCCAAGCTCAGTGTGAGCAGTTCACCAATTTAGAGAGACCCTGTTTCAGAGTAAGAGTCACAAAATGGCTGGGGATGGTGCTCAGTGCCAAAGACTTGAGTTCATTCTCTAGTACCTCTCTTGTGTGCACACACACACAACCCCTGCGTGTGCGCGCGCACACACTCTGGCCCAAGGTGCTCCTCAAGGAGCTCAAAGTTCTTAAACAGGGGACCCAGGCAGACTAGAGCTGAGGAGTCCTTGCCACAGGATGTCTGCTTCTGCTGGCGGAAGTGTGAGGAAAGACTGTGGCTGAGGTGCTGCTGAGGCAGGTGGCAGCTGAGCTGTGTGGGTGGAGTCTCACCAGCCAGTGTTCACACTGAACTGAGGCCGTGGAAGGGATGGATTCAAAGTGAGTGTATACAGTGGTCCACGTAAAAGAGACATTAAAACTTTTATTTGTATCTGTTATGCTGTTTAAAAGTCTCCTTTCACCACTATTTACTACTTAGATCAACACAGGCCCCTCACTCAGCCCAGGCCTCAGGTGGCCATGGATTGGCAGGAAGTGGGAGGTTCCACACAGCGTGGGGAGAGGTTGTGGCAGCTGGTCCAGCTGCCTTCCTTCCCATAGAGCAAGAGGTCTTGCAAATTCCTGCATCCCAGGCAGTGGATAGACAGATTATATTACCTGATATTACTCATACTGCTCTCATAAAAGGATAGTGGGTTGAAAATATTCCTACCAAAACCCTCCATAGAATGAAAACATAGGAACAGTGCAAGCAAAAGCAAACAGAGAAAAATGGCAGAGTTCCAAAATGAAACCAAAATGAAATCCACTGTGATGATAGATCTGATAATAGGTCAACTAAGAAATTTGAATCTATAAGGACAACTACTTGAAATATGATTCGACATGACTATCTATTGCCCCTTGAGGTATTAATTAATAGTAATATAAATATGCCACCATAATAATCAGGACACATAAATTAAAAAAACTCATAGAGAATGACATCTATAATTTTTTTCAGGGATATTTCAAGTTGTGCAGTATTTAGTTGTATGTTTTTATAATACATTTGTACATATTACTATATGTAAAAACATTTAGAAATATTTTTTGAGGCTTCTATTTTTTAAATTGAATTTTTATTTTTTTGAGTCAGGGTATCACTTTGTAGTTCAGGCTGGCTCCGAGCTCACTATGTAGCCCAGGCTAGCCTCGAACTGACAGAAATCCTTCTGCCTCTGCCTCCTGAGTGCTTGGATTACAGGCATGAGCTACCACACTCGGCACTGTGTTATGTGGTACTGACTACTGGTGGATGTGAGTCACCATGCCCGTATTGTTGTATGTGATTATTGGGGATTGAACTCGAACTCAGGACCTTGTGCTTGTAAAGCAGGTGCCAGAATCACTGAGCTAAATCCTTGACTCTAAATTGACTTCTTTTTTTTGAGACAGGGTCTCACTTTGTAATTCAGTCTGGCTTTGAGTTTAGCCTTGAACTCAGAGAAATCCTCCTGCCTCTGCTTCCCAAGTGCTAGAATTACAGGCGTAAGACACCAGGCTGGGCACTGTGGTATGTGGTTGAGATTGCTGGCGGGTGTGAGTCTCCACACCCGGCATTGTTGTATCTGGTTACTGGAGACTGAACTCAGGCCATTATGCTTGCAAGACAGGCACTGGAACCAGAGAGCTAAATCTCCAGTTCTAAATTGAATTCTTTATTGGTACATTTTATATACATATCATGATCACATTCCATATTGATAATTTGTACCAGTATATGACATGAGTTAATTCTCATTTTCACCCATTCCCCTACCCACCCTATAACCCTCTGCCCCCTATATACATAGGCTTTCTTTCTTTTTTAAACATCATATATTTTCTTTCTCCTCATTACTTATCCCTACCCTTTTCTCTCTGAATATTTTCTATTACACAGTATCTCTCACACATTCTAGAACTCATTTAGATCTTCAGATTCCTATACCAGAGAAAAGATATGGTATTTACACATCTGTAACATATTTATTTCACCTATGAATATATCCTCAAGGTATATCCATTTGAGTATAAATAACTCAAATTTATCATTCAGAGTAATACTCCATTTTATTTTAAAAAATCTACATCTTTATCCAGTCTCCAGTTGATAGGCATTTGAATTGTTTCCAAGATGTAGCAATCACAAACTGAGCTTCTATGAACATGGGTGCACATATGTCGCTATGTGATTCTTTTAATTCTTTTGTGTATATCCTAGCAGGGGAATAGCAGGGTCAAATGGGACTTCTAATCCTAGTTTTTTGTGGAATCTCCACAGTGGTTGCACCAGACTATATTCCTACCAAGAGTGGAGAAGGGTTCCTACCTCCCTGCTTGAGGCTTCTTAATAGCAAGAGGCTAAAATGTCAGTCAGTAACTTTGGAAAAAGCAGCTCTTGTATTTGACATGGTTAAGGTGACCGAGTGGAGGATAGCAACACATACAAATTCATTTTCTTGAAAGACACACAGAAAACGACGTTGAAGATTTGAAGAAAAGGATTTAGGACACAAGGCCTGTTGTAGAGGTTGGATACAGTTGCTGACATGTTTCACTGTCTTTGAGTTGATTTGTTCTGTTTTGTTTTGCGGTATGGGGATCAAACTTAGGACCTTGAGCTCTTCAGGCAGGTGAAGCATTTATAGGGTTTTTGGTGCTAACATCCATGTAGAAATACTTTATACTTCTGTGAAGGTATGTTTGCAACATTGACTTCTTTAGTGAAACATACTGTGGTGTGTGTGCCCTGGAGGACTGGCTGTCCTGCCTGGCTGACATAGGAAACTCCTCCATCCCTTCATCGCTTTAGAAGATACAGTAATAAAGTTGGAACTTGAAAAGCATAAATTTACCACAGAATCTCAACAAATCGTTTACGCAAAAAAGAAAAACTTAAAGATGCA
Organism: Petromus typicus; assembly: GCA_004026965.1. NCBI lineage: Eukaryota > Metazoa > Chordata > Mammalia > Rodentia > Petromuridae > Petromus > Petromus typicus. Next base: position 50,280 of record PVIR01000342.1, read on the forward strand.
ACAGGTACTTGTCTTAGCCACTTCCTCCCTGAGACATCATACCCGACATCCACACTTAAAGGAGCAAAAGATAATTTTAGTTGATAATTTCAGTTCATGGCTGACAGGCTTACAGACATGAAGGCTGCTCACAGCTCGGCGCACAGGAAGCAGAGAGAGAGAGAGAGAGAGAGAGAGAGAGAGAGAGAGAGAGAGAGAGAGAGGCGGCCTCGCGGAGGGAGACATACATACCCTTCCAGGTCTCTTCTCCAGTGACCTGCCTGGAATCAGGCCCCTCCTCTTCACAGATCAGCTCTGGCAGCAGCCCTAATGCAGGCCCTTTCACACACACTGGACTTTGAGAGAGCATTTTAGATCTAAACCATAACAGATTGTTATAATATAATATTTTATAATGAAATGTGGACTGAGATGAGATCGAAAACTTTCTAGACCTCGAAAGTTTACTGATTATCTTAGGGCAAAGATAGTGATAGTTATGGAATTTAAAGATGACATTCAATAACAGAAAGACAAGGGACTCTGAACTCTCTGGCCTCTGCTCTGCTGGCTGTCACCCTTCCAAGTGTATTTAGCGTCCTCCTTCAAGTCCTTTCAGGTAAAGGTGATATTTTAAGAATGAACTGAGAAGTAGTCAAGTTTTAAAGGAATCATCTTATGGGGAAAACACTTTGAAAAGTGTCATTTGGACTGTTTTCATTGATGTGATTTTAATACTTAAATGAAATGTGTCAGTGTCACCTATGTTGTCAACATTACCATCTGCAAAGTTTAGAAGCTTACTTTTAAATCCAGCCTTCCAAAGGCATGATCTCAACACTTTAAAACGGTCTGTTTGTTTAAAGCATTTGCAAGGACAATGGATGAAAATTTCACGAAAATGTTGGCTTCATAGACAAAGAAGAGTTTCCCTGTGGAATTTCACATTTGTGAAATTGGTAGAAAGGATTTAAACAGTGAGAATTATGACTTAGTAAGTGCAGCCAAAGAGTTTCTATTTGGGGACTTATCTTTGTGGGATATGTTTTATAAATAATAATAACCAACAGAACCAAGCATTGAGATTAATTGAACTTAGAAACATAGTTTCTAGTCATATAAAATCTTAAACTAAGATTTATTAAAATTATTTTTATCCTGTTGTTCCAAGTAGATTATTGTGAACAATTTTTATTTTTTTTTTTGTTGAGACAGGGTCTCTCTTTGTAGTTCAGGCTGCTCCTGAACTCAGCCTTGAACTCATAGCAATCCTCCTGCCTGTGCTGGGACCACCACACCTGGCAATGTGGTATATGGTACTGATTGCTGGTGGGTGTGAGTCTCCACGCCGGGCGTTGTATGTGGTTACCCAGGCCCTTGGGCTTGCAAAGCAGGTCCCAGAACCACTGAGCTAAATCCCCAGCCCTATTATGAACAATTTTTAAGTGAACTAAGAGTACTGGGATTCCAGGTGTGTGCCACCACGCCCAGCTCTATTATTCATAAATTGTAAAAACCAGGTTATGAAGTAAAGGAATACAATCTGGTGCTTAAAGGAGACAAAGTCGTTGACATATGAGGACATACAGGGGCCTGGTATCATCCTTCAGGAAGACTGGAAAAACAAGGACAGGTTCTGACTGCTTCTGGGAGGCGGTTAGGAGTTTTGGGCCTGGTTGTGTTTCCAAGGCCTCAGAAACTCTAGCAAAGCTGTTTCCCAGGAAGTTAGTTAGGACCTGCAGCTCCGGAGCACCCTGGGCTGAAAATGAGGTTCCAGAGTCATTAACAGGGAGGAGGCAGTTAAAACCTTGGGAGTGGCGGAGATCCCCAGAGTGGACCAGTAGAGTCAGGAGTTAGCTAGGGAGCTGTCGCAGTGGGATCTCGGAAGAGGACAAAGCCAGGTCTTGAAGGCTGAGAAACCATAGGAACCCAGGTTACCAGTGGGAGGAGAGGGAGAGAGCGAGGGAAAAAGATAGGAGCGAGGGAGAGAAAGAGGCACAGGGGGTGCCAACTTGGGAAACCGGGTGCTCCAGGCTCCGGGCAGAAGGGCGTGCTCAGCAGGGAAGAGGTGAGCGGGCAGCGTGAGGCACCACTGGCTTTGGCAACCGGGAGGTCATCCAGGACTTTGAGGGGCGGGCACAGGAGCCGGGCGGAGGTGGGAGAGCGGCGGGTGTGCCGGGAAGGACGGGAAGGTGATCCGAGGGACCAGACAGACACCTGGGAGCAAACGGATGCTGCAGGTCGGTGTGCCGCGGGGAGTCAGTCACCTGGGAGGGGCCGAGACCCCAGCCTGCCGCCCGGGGAAAGCCGGGCAGGAGGACAGCGGGGCCGGGCGGGGTGGGCAGCCCCGAGCGGGGCGCGGGAGCCGGGCTGGCATCTGACCCCGGGCTGCGGCGCGGGCCCCGCGGAGCGCTTCCGGCCGGGCACGGAGCCGTCGCCGCGCCGGGCGCCCTCAGGTTCCTGTCGGCAGCGGGGCGGGCGCTTCAGGTGCTCGGTCGGGCCCGCCCCGCCGCCCCCGCCGCCCCCGCCCCGCGCCCTGCAGAGCTCGCAGCGCCCGGTGGGGCCGCCCCGGGAAAGACGCTCACCCGCGTCCTCGCTCCGAGGCGGACGGGCTCCGGAGGGCCCCGCCGCACTGCGCCCTCGCCTGGCTCTGGCCGGCCTGAGCGCGGCCTGCCCCGCGGCCGTCGGTCTCCGGCGCCCCGGCCCGCAGCGGCCCGGCCCGCGGCATGGCCCTGTCCTCGGAGCCCGGTGAGTGCGCGCGCCCCGGGCCGGGCCGTGTCCCGAGTGCCGCAGTCAAAGCCCGCCTCAGCCTCCGGGCTCAGAGAGGTGGGGCGCCCACCTGTCCTTGCCCGGCCCTCCCCTTGGTGTGCCCCTGCCCGTCTCCTTGGTGGCCTGGGCTCCTGTGGCCCCAGGTGAGCCCCCAGCATCCTAGTTTTCTGGAGGCCTAAATTAGATTCGCAAGATTTAAAGAAATCAAGGTAGCTGGGACCCACTAGTCTCTTGAGTGCTTGGACGAGTTTGTAGATGCTGTGGGATGTGTAAGGGGACCTCACCTGGGGGCCGGGGTGGACAGGGTGATGGGCGGTGGTTGTCTGGCCTTTTTTTGCTTTTCCGGGCTAGGGGAGGTGTGCAACCCTGTGCGCTGGCAGTCAGCGTTCTGCCCTCGGACTTCCTGGTGGCTGTTTTGCCCGCAGAGCTGCGAGTGGCTGGACTAGTCTGACAGAGGCCTAAGTTGAGTGTCCTGTCCCAGAGCTGTCATGCCTGGAAGATTTTTGGTGACAAATATGTAAATGAGCTGAGTGAAAACTGGCACCTTTAGGAGGAATTTCAGCATAACCCTCCGTCCTTGCTGGCTGCCTTCATGCACGCAGTGACTAATAAATGGCCGTCTTTAGAGAAAAGCTGACCTTAGCTGGAAGCTTGGAAGAGCAATTCCTCCCCGGGCTGCAAACTACCAGCATGGAGTGGTAGCAGAGCCGCCGAGCCAGCCAGACAAGGCCTCGGTTGGCTCTTGCCTCCTCCAGTGTTGACAGCAGGTTGTGCTGGTGGCTTTGCCCTGGCTGCAATGTGCTGCAACTCCGAGGGCCTGGCCTGCTCTGAAGGTAACTGCAGAGCACTGGCCTCCCAGGAATGATGACATCGTGTGCTGCTGGGAGACTCTCGACCTCCCAGCTCCATCCTTAGCCCCCCCTCAGTCTTCTAAGATCCCAGACAGGGGACGAGTCCTCACACCTACATTAAGTTCTTTGAGATCCAAGGTTTGTTTTTCTTGCTCTTACGGTTGTGGAATTGCTCTTCACATGGTCTCCAAATCAACCCCAGATCATGATACTGTTATGAGCTGGTAAAAAGTAGTTATAAGGTTAAGCAGGGAGGTAATTTATTTCTCCTGGCAAGTATATTAATTTCTTATTTTTTTCCCACATGCTAGCTGTGTATCTAGGTCAAGAAGCAGTGGCTTTTGTCTTTTGATGTATAACATGAAGAACTAACTAGAGCATAGGGAGGTGGACTCCTGGCTGGAATCCTGGCTGTGCAATCACTGAGTAATACTCACAGAGTACAAGGCTGTTTCTCTTTCTGATTTGACTTTAGATTTAACATTGACTTTCTTCTTCCTGCACTCACGTAGGAACTTGGCAGGAGACTAGTTCCAGGATAATGCTAGATGAGTAATGTTGAATAAAAAGATTCTGTGTCCAGCAGAAGTTTCATGCTCATTTTCTAACTTGGACTCTCTTCTACCCTATATAATAACAATGACAAAAATAATAACATTGACAGTTAATTTGTATGAAGCATGTACTCTTGGTGGGCATGATAGTGCAGGCTTATAATCTTAGCACTCCAAAGGCTGAGGCAGGAAGATTACCATGAGTTTGAAGCTAGCCTGGGCTATTTCATAAGTTCAAAACCAACTTGAATGGCATAGTAAGACTGATGTCAAAAACAAATAACAACAACAGCAAAACCTAAACCAAAACAAAATGAAACAAAACAAAAGTAAGACCTTAAAGCAGAAGCGCTCTGATCCTGGTAATAGTCCACACATTTTACATATGTGCTCTACTTTGTCATGGTAACCCGTGAGGTTGGTATTTTTATTACCTTTTCATTTTTAACTGAGCCACAAAGGTTTAGTTACTCACCCCAGCTCATGCAACTAAGTGATAGAACAGGATTCAAATCCCTGTCAGCTGGCTTGAGTATGCTCTTCATCGTATGCTGTACTGCTTGCTTCTTGAGATTGCCATAGGTGGATCATTCATCCATTCATTCATTGGTTTTCAGGCAGTCATTTAGGCAACAAATATGTAGTGAGTGCCTGCTGTATACTAGATAATGGGGATACAGTTGTGAATGAGACAGGCAAAGTCTGTTATGAAGCCACTGTTTAGCAGGTGAAGTCCCTTTGCCCAACTCCATGTGTCAGTCACACACACCTCAGAAACAAGAAGAAAAAGAGACTCCTAAAAGCCCATACTTGGGTCTGGAGAGAAGAGTGCTATCTTTCCCAGTGAGACTAATTTGATTCGAGCCTTTCCTGTCCTGTAGGAGCACTTAAGTGACAGCAATAAATGCAATCTGGTCTCCTGGGCAGCAGATGCAAGCCCTGGGTCTGGTTGTCATAGATGGTACTGGTGTCCCTTCAATAGGAAAATAAGGCTTTGTTCGAGCTTGAGGTCAGTGCTGTCTGGTTCAGGGGGACATCTAGGCCACAAGGAACAGCAGCATGCTAGGCTCAGGTGGAATCATGAGGCCCGAGCAGAGCTTGCCCTAGTGAGTCAGAGAGGTACTTTGTTCCTGAATTGCCTCTGTTCGGGGGGTGTTTCATCCCATGGACTCCCGGAGGACCCCTGGCCATGGCTGTGACCTGTGTTGTCTGAGAAGGGCCACTGCTTGTGGCTGTGTGGACCAGATGGAGTGGGCTTCACATCCAGAATGGACGCAGAAGGCCGTGCTCCTTGGCTTGGAAAGTGTTGCCCATCGCCCATGCCATAGGATAGTCGTGGGTATTTTCCTGTGGCAGCAGTGGCGGGATGGTCAGACAGGTGCGTGGGGCTCAACCAAGTGAGCAGCTTGCTTAGTGTGGGTGTTCTGGGGTGCTGAGTCTGTATAGAGAAACTGCGTAAATCCCACAAGGACTGTGGAAGACAGGCGTTTCAGGCCTTCTGGTGCCCAGGATCTCATTAATGTTGCAGAGAAAAATTGCCTGACGTTGGCCTGTTCCCACTATTACCCCCCATACCTTTCTCTTCCCTAAACACCAGCAGAACTCATTGCCCCTCCTGCCTGTGCGCAGAACAGTTTTTCCATGTGCTGTAAGCCTGTTTAATTATTTTATGACTACACATTGCCCTCCTTCTAGGTTACTTGTAGCCTGCTGGTTACACTGTTTATGGAACAGCTGGACGGACAGGTGGGGCGTAATCTGTGGGCAGCCAAAGCTCGGCAGCAGCCGGATCGGGTGTCAGCCTGTCATCCGCTCTGCTCCCTGGAGTTATGGTGTGGGCTCAGGAGGGCACAGCCTTTCCCCTGGACATGCGGAGGTGAATCAGGTCCAAGTCATGGCCACAGCAAGCCCTCCTGGGGAGCAACTGACCCACCCTTTCTGGGCTCTTCTCCCCAGGATTTCAACAGCATCACGGAAATAGCTACTTTGCTCATGGTGATTTCTCAGACCCCAGCGATTTGTTGAAGTCATTAGCAGGCTGCCTGTCTCCTCTGAGTCTGTACCTTCTCCTCAAGGGCAGATAGAAAGGCACAGAGCTGTGTGCCCGTGAGCTGCTTTCATCCATCCACCCGGCTTGGCTTCCGTGGGTCACTCAAGGCCGGCTCCACCTTACCCAGGAGAGTGGCAGAGGCTGCGCAGAGCTGGAGGCCCAAGTGAGCCTGAGCGGCAGTAAGAGGGGAGGGAGCTGGGTGGGCTTGGGTGGGCCGGCTGTTCCCTGCTCCTTTCTTTGTGTGAGCTTGTCAGGTTGTCTGCATGTGGATGTGCTGCTTCTTACAGGGTAGAGAGGAGGGGGAGGGGCTGCCCCTCTGCTCGCTGTGTCTGCGCCAAGGCTGTCCCCAACTCCCTGAGACTCTGTCCTCCGCTGGGCAAGGAGGAGGCAGCTCATGGGAGGGGAGGACATCGGGGCACTGAGTTCTCTGCCCTGTCCTGCGTGCCATCAGGAGGATTTGAGATCTGAGAGGAAGCAGGGCCAGCTGTGCCAGAGCTAGATCTCCTTGGTGAGCACGATAGTGGGTTCAGAACTGAACTAGCAAAGGTGATGTTATCACCGCTTTAGGAGGAGTCTGGCGTTGGGGAGCGAATGGCTTATCTCTTGTGGTTGCTCAGGGCAGCTGAGGGCAGCTACTCTTGTTTTATTCTGATGAATGGTGAGAGCAAGGCCACCACTCACTTCAGGACATCACAGGCGTTTTTCCTCGGATAACCAGCTTTACCTGGGGCCTTTCGGATCTTGGAAAATTTCCATTTGGGTTTCATATTCGGGGAAGAATTTCGAGCCCAGACTTTTCCTCCTCAAAGATATGCAAAGCAGAGACTTTCTGCCCTAACTGTGGCAGGCAGGCCCCAGCTAGCTGCTCTTACACTGACTCAGCTCACCGGCTTGGGCAGTACGCAGCACCTGGTCAAGCGTGGCCTGTATGGCATCCACAGGAGCAGCCATGGAGACTTCAGGCTCAGGTCTGTGTTGTGGGTTTTGTCAGCATCTGGCAAGAACAGGAAGCATCTTGGTTTGTGTAAAGGGGGGACATTGGCGGTGCGGTGCTTCTTTTCTAAAAGGGCTGCAGTGCCACACGAAGTTATTGTGTGTTGGAGCAGTTCAGAGCTCTCTTAACATTTCTTTGCGCTCAGTGCGGGGCGTTGTATGTCGTAGTGAGATAACTGTATTGCTAGCTGACTGATGCCAGTGAGTTCACAGTTAAGCTTCATAAGCCTGCTGGCTTTGGCTGACAAACGGTTGCAAGGCAGATGTGATCAGGCAGCTGGAGCTGAGCTCTGCCTGGGCATCTGCCGAGTAGCTGTGCTTGGCAGGCCTGGCTGGCAGGTGTGGAGGTCTGAGAGGGGAAACAAGCCGCAGAGAGTAGGGCTGGGCAGATGGGAGCTGTCCGCCTCGGTGTCCAGGCGACAGCCGATATGGGGCTGGCTGCGGGGCCTGTCTCGGTTGACCTCAGTCCATATCTCAGTCTTCACTAGTTGTTTAAAACATTGGAAGTAGTTCTGCGTGTGAGTCACATTAGCTCAGTAAAGAAAAGTGTCCTACAGGGCGATGCTGCTCCATGGTCCTAGAGTCCTTGTGAACCCGACTGAGGGGCTGTGGAGTACCACTGACCATAGGCCTTGTTCACCAGCACTGGGTCTCGACATCTCTTGGGCCCAGTGAGAGAAAAATTCATTGACGCTGCATAAACTTAGGAAAAAGAAGAAGGTATGTTTGGTAGACATGAGCAAAAACATTTTTAGAAGAAAATGGCAGACTCTGGTGTAAAAGCCTCAGAGAAAAAGGAGCCTGAAAATGCCCACCCTGGGGGGCTGGGTATGCTGTGCTCGTGGGAGGGGACAGAAAGGCGGTGGCAGCCGCTTCCAGCCATGGAGGAGCTTAGGCAGAGAGGGTCTCCCTGGCTCACTGCCCTCTTAGCGGAGAGGGTGCTAACTGTCAACATCCGGTAGAGCAGTGGCGGTGAACGTATGACACATGTCACCGACCGCTGGCAGTTGTCATCGAAAGCTCTACAAGGCGGCTACCCCTGAGCTACAATGAGTTTAATTTATTTTTATTATTTTAATCTTTTTTTAAATGAAGTTTTAGATCTATTCATTTTCTTCCTCTGTGTTGACCTTGTAACAGAGTTAATTATCAAAATAAGACACCCTCACATATGGATGTCCCTGCCATCTGGTCATTTTGAGTGTGGTTCTCTTGTCTATAAGGATGATGAGTATTTTCATACTTATAATCAAAATGTGACTATAGTTTGGAGTGTTAATTTTTTTTTCACTTACTATCATTTCACAAGGTCTATAAAAATGTGGTGGTACCATCTTTATACGTATAAAACTGATTACTTGACAGCTTTTATCTCCAAGTGGGTATACTCTAATGTGGACATTTCAAAGGTGAAGTGCGCAGGTCAACATTTTTGTGCTTCTTCCTTCCTTCGGATGTTCTCTTAAAGGAGTTTCTAGAAGGGATATGGCTTAGTGTGGCACTGGCTGCCCTGTCTGTGCCTGGCCCTGCCTGACGTCTGCCTCTGAGAGGGAGGTGAAGCGTTGGGCTGCCTCTTTCGACCTGTGGACCTGGAATTAGGGGGCACGATCCAGCTTTGCTGTGGCCAGACCTGGCCTGGCTTTTGGAGCCGTACCAGTCTTTCTCTGCCCTGTCACCTTCTTCTTGGAGCCTGGCTCCCATCTCCCATGGTCCCTGGTTTCCCCTCCTCTCCACCACCAGGACATGAACTCTCCATTGTCAGCCATGCTCCTCTTCCTCTTCCAGGGCTGTCTAGGGTCTTCCCCCTGCACAGCCCAGATCAGCCCAGTTCCTTGCTGAGGTGGCCCCTCCTCACCTGTGCTCTCCTACTTAGCTCCTGCAGGGAAGACGCCTGGGGAGGACAGGGCCTGGGTGTGGAAGGAAGAGGAAATTGGCTTGGAGTTAAACTGCTCACCAACACAACTCAACTGCCCATTACCAATCTGCTTTCCTGCTTCCTGTGTGTCATGAATTAGCACCATGTACTTCAGAGAAAACCAGGGCAGCGAGCTGCCTCAGGCGCTGGAAACCTCCTTGGCACCTAGGCTTACACCACTTAGAACTGAGAGCCTTCGAGACCACACAGTCCCATCCCTTAATCTCACAGATGACAACACTGTGAGGTGAGAAAATGACTGTCCTCAGTTGGCCCAGTGAGTCCTCACCCCTGTAATTGCTTCTTTTCCTTCTAGGCAGGGCAGATCTCAGCTGTGGTTAGTTAACAAAACCACTTTTCTCTTCAACAGGCCTTTGAGAAACTGTGGTTATAATAGGTATGCAGGAAACTCCTTTTCTGTTAAAGTCCTGGGGAAGACAATGGCAATATCCTCCCATTGCATAAGTGTTCTGTTATGCCAGGGAGCATGAGGAGTCCCTGTTTGTGCTCAGAGTGACACAGAACAGCAGCAGAGTGTAGTGGTCAAGGGTGAAGATGCAGGAACTGGGTGTCTGGGTTCGGATCCCTAAACAGAGTCTCAGTGGTGAAAAGGACAGAGGGCAGGAGAAAGACAGAACAACTCAGACCTCTGCCAACTTATTTCAGGTGTAACCCTGGGCAAGTTTGCTTTCTATACCTTTATTTTCTCAATTGTAAAACTGGAGAATAATAAGATTGATTGACTGCATTAAGTGTATAGAGTGCTTGACAGAGTATATATTAAGTTCTATAAAAATATTTGAAGAGAAAGAAAACAAGCAAACAAGGATGGAAGGAAGAAACTGAGAAAGAGGCAGAAACAGGTGATTAGGAAAGCCTGCAGTGTGCAGAGCTGTGCACAGGGAAAACCTGGAGGATGGATTCTTTACCCAGTTTTCCTCTGGGTAAAGAATACCTGGTTCAGATCCTTTGTTTTATTTGCTGTCTTATTAAAAGGTTCTGCGGGCTTGGGGCACTGTGGAGCTGTGTGGTAGCAGATTCTTTCATCAAAAGGTCTGGTTACATGCAATGCAGAATGCAGCTTTGGGTTCCCCGGGGCTCTGTTAGTCTTTGGGGCCTTGAGCTCACCGTGTATCCCGGAAGCTTTGGTCTCTCCCCACTGGAAGAGGGGAGCAAGGTCGGCTAGTGTTACAGCCCCAACATTCTCCCCATAGTCTGGAAGAGGAGGGCTCTCAACTCTCTCCTGCACTCTCTCAGTCTTGGAGGCGAAGTTGGGAGTGCAGAATGCTGTGTGCTGTCAATTCCCCGAAGTCAGGAAAATGGAGTTGCCCCCGTCCAGCAGTTCATTCTTGGACTCCTGAACAGTTGTTTTCTGTGAAATGTGAGCGGCCTCTGCACTTCACACCCAGTTACTTCCAGAGCTAATTTGGAAACTTGGCTGCTGAATCTGGCCTGGGAATTCCTGAGTGGATGGCTGAGCCAAGGCCCAGGTGGGGCTGGGCCACACTTCCGTGCCGTCTGCTGTCCACACTGGGGACCCGGGGCATCCAGGAGCTAAATCGCCAAGGCTCACACTTGCCCTTTCTTTGCTAGCCGAGATGCCGCGCCAGTTCCCCAAGCTCAACATCTCGGAGGTGGACGAGCAAGTCCGGCTGCTGGCAGAGAAGGTGTTTGCTAAAGTGCTGCGAGAAGAGGACAGCAAAGATGCCCTGTCGCTCTTCACCGTCCCCGAGGACTGTCCCATTGGGCAGAAGGAAGCGAAGGAGAGGGAGCTGCAGAAGGAGCTGGCAGAGCAAAAGTCTGTGGAGACGGCAAAAAGGTTTGTCCCTGAGCCTTCATGTGGACAGGGCTGTGTGTCCCGAGATGGGGCGTTTGGTGAGTGACACATCCCTAGGGCTGCAGTGACTTTTTAAACAGTTGGAAATTTGAGGATTTTTAGAAAAAAACTGAGTTTAGTTCTTTTCATTACTTGACACTCATTTGCATTATTAGTTAACACTTTTTAAAATCTGGAAACCTGAGGAATTTTTGGGAAACACCAACTTTATTTCTTTTCATCACTTGAAGCTTTTTTTTTTTTCATTATTAACATTTCTTGTCATTAATTGGCTATTGTTCACATTATTATTATTATTATTATTATTTTTAATTTGAGGATTTTTTGGGGAAACACCAATTTTATTTTATCACTTGACCCTCATTTACATTGTTAACATTTCTTTTTGGCAATTTGAGGAAACACTAATTTTATTTCATCACTCGACACATTATTAGTTATGAGTTAACTGTTTTCTAGGTGCTGTGCTGGGACTGCAAATATAATAACACAGTACCGTTCTTGCTCTGTGGAATTCAGCATGGGTTTAGATGATAATTGGGGTGATGGACTAATTAATAAAAAAATTATAAATCATGGTAAGTTTTATATCGATTAGGGTCTATCTAGAAAAATGGAAAGCTTGGTATTGGCAATAGGATTTTAAGGCAAAGAATTGATCGTGTGATTGTAGAAAGCTAAGGAGCCAAACAAGGTCAGAGCAGCAGACGAGATGGGACACAGTGGAGTCAGCTGCCCACAGCCTGGGAGAGGAACAAGTAGTGCGGCTGGATCCCGGGGCGGGCCTCCCTGGGAAAGTTGGAACTGCAGTAGCCTTTCTGACTGTCTCTGGGTCCTAGGGGGAGAGGCAGCTGCAAGGGTCCAGGCAGAGGTGGAGGGAGGCAGGAGATGCTGTCCTGTACCTTCCAAGTTCTCCCCTGAAATGCCACTGGCCAGAAGCCAGCCGACACTCTGAGGAGACAGGAGACAGTGAGGAACAGATCTGAACATACACAGGCAAAGATCAGCGTGGGTGTTTGCTAGAAGATGAAGGAAGAGGAAGAGGGGAAGGAAAGATGCGAAGAGGAGAGAGGAAAGAAATCTATCTACCTTTCTTAGTCGGATAGTTTGAGCTGCGGGCTCTGCAGAAGTGACATTTTAATTGATCCATCAAGGGGTAAAGGTAGTAGCTCTTCTCGGAAACCTGTTGGTCAGAGGTCCCAGGCCAGGCCCTGCAGCTGGCGGGGAGGCAGGGCCCCTCACACTGACCCCATGTTCCCCAATAAAACGTTTGAGGCTGAATACACTGTCCCACATAGAGAACAGAGTTAAAGAGGGAAAAAGCTTCTGGGAAGTGTCCAGTGGAGCCATGTGGGTCACCACCTGCCCAGCACGCTGCAGATCTCAACAGCCAGTGTCTCATGACTTTGAGTCTAAGGCCAGTCGGCAGACAGGCCCCCGCTGGCTGAGGCCTTCCTCATTGCTGGAGACAGTCCTTTCCTTTCTCCGTGGTGCAGTTTCAGAATTTCCTTCCAGTCACAAGCTGATTGCTGGTTACAAACAGGAGCCTCACCTCGCCCTCCTGAAAACTAGTGCTTGCTTTCTTCAGAGGGGAGAGGTCATGGACTATGGGCCAACTCCGAGTGCCAGCCTTGTGCTGGGGGAGGTGGGAGGCTCTGCTCCAGTGCTGTGCTAATCCCAGGAAGGAAAAGAGGAGCAGGTCCTTGGCCAGACCTATTGGCTAGTGGAAAAGAAGGGCCAGTTTCCAGGCCTGCGTGCTCAGTGGGGCTCTCTGTGTATGACGAATTGAGCATCTTGGATGCTTCATAATGAACGGAGAAGGAGTCCTGGCATTTTTTATTAGCAGGAGCAATAAGTGTCTGAGGCAAGTTTCCATTACAGGGTGACATGGGGCTTGACATCTGCAATAAGAGTCTTTGTCCTTTTTATCAGTGCCCAGGATAAGGGCAAAATGGAACTTTCTCTCTTTCAGTCCTAATGGTGCTCAGTGGTTTCTAGAAATTCCTCTGTAAGCTCCTGTCTGGAAATGTGTCTGTCCTTTCCCGTCAGGCTGCAATGTGCTGGTTTGCATTGTCCTTCCCCTCTGATGTAGCTCCTGGAGGACTGTTCCTGGCTCATGCCGGCTCCCCAGCACCCAGCCCAGGCCTCAGCCATGTTGAAGGGCAGGCACCCTGCCTTCCTGATGTTCCCATATCAGGAACCACTGTGTTCCACCACGCATGGGCATGTGGTTGGGCCTTGGGGAAACTAGAAAACCTCTCTGGGCCCAGCTTCCTCATCTGTACAGTAGGGATGATAAAAATAGCTATCTTGATGAGACACTGTGAGGAAAGAAGGGATTTACATGTGTAAAGCCCTTAGGACATGCCTGAGTCCCAGGAAGCCATGTGAAAGGTAACTGTGTAGCCTGCTGCTACTGCGATGGGCAGAAGTAGCAGCTACTGCCGTGGGATTCTCAGAGTGGGCCACGTCGAGGCTGTGAGGCTTGTGTTCTTCTTTTGCTTTGAATTAAGCTTACAAATAGATATTCTTAGAATCTTGAATTTACAGATGCAGAAAATAAAGCTCAGAGAAATTTGTATAACTTGCACAAAGACAGATAGTAAGTGACAGAACAGGGTCTAGAACCTATGTCTTTTGAGTCTAGACCCTATATTTTAATTAATGAAGTGACAGTCACATTTTCAGGTGGGCTGGATCCTGTGGCTTCTTGGTGCACAGACATCAGAAAGACACTAATGCTCTACCCTAGAGTATAACCGTTGGCGTCTGAGCCAGCTGCAGTGCCACCTGTACCCCTGGATTCTTTTCTGAAAGAGCCTATTTCTTTGATGACCTGCTAGACCCCCCAGTGTCCCTCGGGGTGATGTGCACACTAATTTGTCTTTGAACTTCACTGCTCCCTGGGAATCTTCAGATGTGAATGTTTTCATGGAGGACACCTTCCCCTCAGCTCCTTCTCCATCATCGGCCCCTCCCTGGCATCCTGGATATAAATGGCAATGTACAGATTTCCTGCACAGAGCCCAAAGGCCCGGAACCAGCTGCAGGTCTCTAGATGTGCAGTTTTTAGGTTTTTGTATTTCAAAGTGTGACATAGGTTGGGGCTCCTGGTGTACCAAACACCCTGGCTGCTCTGAATATTCATAGTGTCCAGAGAAGGCTTTCTTTATAGTAATTTGCTTTTTCTTCCTCAGGTATAAAGAGTCAAATCCAAACAAAACACCCACATTGATTTTAAGGCTAATGTAAAAGTGAGCGTCACGGTAGTAATGGAGTTTCTTACACAAAGCAGTTGAGCTGTCATGAAGACAGATGAAGAGAGGGCTGCAGTTTTGTTGTCTAGGATTTCCAGCTCTAGGAGCCAAACTGGCTTCATACGGAGCCCCTGAGGGACCGGGAGCCGGCTTGAGGCTTCGAGAAGCTCTCCTTCCACAAGCCAGGCCAGCTCGTTGCACATGCTCTGCCTTAGGAAGATGACCCTGGCTAGGTCTCCGCTGGCACTCGGGGCGGGTGAGGCAGAGGAAGGGCGGGCTGTCGTAGAGGCACAGTTAGGAGGCAAGGTGAGAGCCAGGAAACTCCGATGATGCCCAGAGCCCTCTTTTGTCCGCTTGAGTCTCATCTGCACAACCAGAGTTCGCCTACCCTGGGAACGCACACACACGTGGGAACACAGCAGCATGGAGGGGGCATGGGAAATGTGTGAGCCATCAAAATGCACATGAGAGCTCTTTGAGATCTCCTGTGTCTTCATTTTCTACCATATCTTTATTGAAATCTAGTTTGTACAATGTGCAATCCATCCATTCAAAGTGTGAAACACTGATGATTTTGGTGTATTTACAGTTGTGCAACAATGATCATGCTCAGTTTTGGAACATTTCTATAGCCCCTCAAAGAAGCCCTGTGCCCTAAATTTAACCATTACATCCCACCCCATCTTTCTGTCCTATCTCCAGTTTCTCCTTACTTTACAGAGTTCTGATAAACTTGACTGTCTTGATTTTTGTCTTGTCACAGATTGAAAGAAAAAATTAGAAACAGGATTGCTATTGACAGGGCCCTAGAAGTGCAGTGTTGTGATTGTAAGTGTGGATTTGAGTCAGACTGACAGGCCCCAGTGACAGCCCAGCACCGTTGACCGAGTAGGCTTAGTCTGGGCTCTTCACTGCCTGAGCCTGTTCCCCGATCTGCAAGATGAGGATAATCTGAGGGGAATTAAATGAGCAAATACACATAAAATGCTTAGCACAGTGCTGGAGCACTGTGCCTGTTCCTCTTTTTGCTCTTGTTATTATCTGACAGTCACCAGTGAGGGAGGAAACAGGATAATTATGAAAAGCAGATACAGATTAAAAAGCACAGCAGTCTAGGGACTAAATACCTCTCAGATCGGGACGGGACAATGAAGGCTGAGCCTGAGTCATGCAGAGAACTTTCAATGATGTTCAACCTGCTCTGGGTGAGAGCGCAGGATGTATGTAGTTTATTGAAGAACCCTACGCTAAAAAAGTGATTTAGAAACTAACATATGAGGGAAGTAGACTTAATTACTGAAAAATCTGGCTCTTCAGGACAGCTTCTGCCCTGAGAATATTTTAAATAAAATACATAAATGAATATTTGTTTTCCATTGAACATAGTACAGCCCATATAGTAACTCATTTTATTTTATGAAACTTCCTAACAGCCAGTTTATCCACTTTAAGACCACATATTGAGAAAAGCAGTGAGGACTGTACTTCACTGTGACCTCCCCTTTGGAGGGGAGGGGTTGGGGAACAGAGTGGAGGCTGGGCCTGGTGGGAGCACCCTTGCTCAGGGCAGTGTCCTGGAGCTAAGGGGGACTTGCTGGGAGTCTTTATGCCTGGAAATCTTCAAGAACCTCTCTCTGGGGCCGTCTTTGTTTGCAACTCTCTGGGGACAGAGAGTTCTCTATAATCCTGAATAGGGTAGCAGCATTCAGTCAAGTATGAAGTAAACACAAAGTTCCTGCTCTGGGCCAGGCCTGAGCTCGACACACAGACAAACAGAGTTGAATAAAACCCGATCTGTTGCCACGGTTAGAAAGCATTTCCTCATGACAGGCCCAGAGCTGCCAGTCCGCAGTCCCACCTGTCGCACCTCGTGCTAGGCTGGACACTGGGTTAGGCAGCTCAGCCTGCCGCAGCTGGCCCGCCCCCTCCTTCCTCCAACCACTCGCTGTGGGAAGGCAACCACCTGGCAGAAGGGCCCACTGCCAAGGACCTGGCAGGGTGTGGGGCTCTGAGGACACCAGCTCCAGCCAGGTCTGAGAGCGTGGGCTTTGGCACGGTCTCGTCGTCCTCTGGATGGCCGCTTCTCCTGAGCCACAGGGACTGTCTTGCTGATACAGCCTTCATGGTAATCACAAGGGCAGTTATTACAGATTCTTCTCTCTCAGTTTTGCCCAGTGCCCCGCCCCCCACGACCCTGGTCCCCGTTCCCACCCTGACCACTCCCTGCCCTCCTGAGAATCTGGGAACCAGGCATTGCCTTCCTGTACTGTCTGATCCATTTACCAAGATGAGGTGCAGAACCCTTGTTGGGGGCATCCTTGCACTTCTTTGTAGAAGGAAGCACTGTCCTCCTTCCAAAGCTGATGCCATTCATCTGTGCAGGAAATGGTCAGACAGGGAGAGACACCAGGCTCTCGGTGGTGCCCAGTGAGTCACTCCACAAACCACCGTGGGCTAGGCCCTGGAGAAAACAGGAAGATCAGATCGAAGCCTTACTTGAGGGTTGGGCAGTGAGGGACCCAGCCTGGTCCACAGCTTGTTCATGGTGACGTGGTTGGTGTCATGAGGTATCTGGGGATCCTGGTGGTGACCCCTAGTCCAGAGACCCCAGTGTATACACTCTAAGGTTCTATCATTCAGATAAATTTAATTTATCTGAATGATAGTGCTAATTTCCCTTGTGTCCTTCTCTTTCTTTGTGACCATGTGGGGCCTCAGCTTTTTGAGGGGTGAGGAACGCAGCTGTGGGTTCACACATACACACGTGTTGTGTACACACACACTCAGCCCCCTTGCCTGTCTCTGTAGTGTATCTGGACTGTAGCCTGGATACTAGATACAGGCTTATGACAGGCAGGAGTTTTTAAATGCCATCACCAAAAATGTCCTCCTTGAGTCTCCAGAGCCTGTGCTTGTGGGCTATCATTCTTGTGCCTGCTATAGACTGTGGCCAGTTGACGGAGGAACTTCTGGGGGTGGTGTGGCTGGACTTGTCCTGTGAGCCCTTCCAGACTGGGAGCTTTCTCAGAATGAGAGTAGAGGAGGACGGCAGAGTGATTCAAAGCCAGCTTTGAAGATGAGAGCTATGTGCAAGGCTCAGAGTGCCCCCTACAGGAGCTGAGGTGACCCCTGGGCCACAGCCAATAAAGAGCTGGAGATCTCAGTGTTGCGGCCACATGGAACTGTGCTCTGCAGAGCACCTGAATGAGCTTGGAAGTGAATTATTTCCCAGAGTCCCCAGTCAATAACGCAGTGTGAGCAACATGGCGCTCTTGGCCTTTGACACCCTGAGGTAAAGCCAGCCAAGCCCGGCCAGTCTTCCCCCCCACTAAACTGTAGCCTCCTAAATGGGTGTTGTTTTCACTTATGAAGTTTGCAGCAATTCGTTATACAGCAATAGAAAAAAGCTTATCCAACTACAGATTTGGTGGTCAGCTTCTGGGGATTTTGAGCCGCTTGTCCTGGTGAGCTCAGCATTAAACCTTGGGCTGTGTCTACAAATCTGAGCACACAGCCAGTGACTGTTTGTGTGTGACAGTCTGGAGCTCCACTGAAGACCAAGGCTGGAGCTGTAGCGGCTGTCTGTGAGATAAGTCTCTGGGCCCCAGCTGCCCGGTACTGACTTCTTCAATGGGGTAGAATAACATATTAGACAAGCCTGGCAAACCTTGGGCTTAAGTACATTCCAGCTTTTCCATGGTGGTTATTTCACTTGCTGCTCACCCAGAAGTCACCTGTCACTTCTCTGTGGTAGGACCAGACCTGAGGCAGCACGTGCAGAGGGGCATAATGATGAGGTTGGCCTAGAGGTAAAAATAGTGACTGGCAGGCGTAGCATGACACAGCAACCCAAGTCCCAGGGGACCTTTCAGTGTGAGAGGCCCAAAGCAATGGCTCTTCCTGTAGCTGTGAGTATCCAAAAGATGCCCAAGGGAAGACCTCACTACTCAGGTGTCTGCCTCTGAGGAAGGATGGGCTGGCAGGAGTTGGCATCTTTCTTGTGGCAGGATGTTGGCTCAGCTCCATGGGATGGAGGGTGGATTGGGAACGGCCAAGGCTGCTGCTCCTGGAGTCCAGGAGTTTTTTGAAGCAGCCTATGGTGCCTGTCATGCAGTCCAGGGAGGCAAAGACAGACCCGGGGAAGGGGGAAGGGCTGCTCCACCCATCAGATGTAAACAGCCCTGTCTCAGGGTGGGGGCAGCACAGGTCCAGGTGGGCAGGTAAGAACCAGAAGACTATGGCATGCAGTGAGTAAATAAGTAGAGTAGGTAAACTGGGGCCCTCAGGCCTGTTCAGGGCCTGACTGGCTTCTGCATGTGTCACTGGTGTCTGGAAAACAGGAGGGTTTGGTCACCATTGTCACTGAGTCCTTTGTAGGTGGTTATCAGCCCTAGATGTGGTGCAGCAAATGCCCAGGAAGTGGCTGGACGCTGTGGCACAAGGCGGGGAGGTGGCACTACAGGGGTCGGTTTGCAATGGCTTCCACTGGAGGCAGAAAGAGGCGTAGAGGGAGGTGCTTGTCACCGCGCTCCAGTGCTGAGTAATTTCCTTCCTGGGAATCCCAGGTCTTGGAGTGACATCAAGTGAGACATTACTGCTGTGTGAGCAAGAAATGCTAAGTCATCACACATCAGCCTTGCAAATACGCATGAGCCTGCGATGCTTTAAACCAACCTTGTGCCCAAGAGTGAATGAATCCTCTTTGGTGCCAGCATGATGGGTCCTAAGGTCCAGGCCTGGGGTGGATTCTGGTCAACCCCTGTCCTATAGCAGACACACGGTTCTGTCCCCATTACAGCAGCTGTTGCCAGGATAGCAAGTGTCAGGCTTGAGGAAGGAGTGGCCAGGGTGATGGCCAGGGAGAGCAGCACATGCTGAGTGCCTTGTGGAAGCCCCTTTCCATCTCGGTCCCTGAATCCTCTTTATAAAACAAGGAGCTTGAACTAGAGGATTGTCCTTGTCTTCTCTGCCTCCACTCCCTGATGTTTCGAGCCCTGTGAAATATTGTGTGATCGTCTTTGTGGTCCTGATCGCTGAGACTGTTCACTGTTCCCAGTGATATGAAGGCAGCATGCTGGCCACACCTGAGTGAAGCTGGTTGAGAAGATGTCACCCTCACATCCCTGTGCTGGGTGGTGGAGTCCTTGTGGTGCATGCAGTCTGTGTCTGCCTGTCTGGTACCTGCATTTGGATGTCGCTTGTGCTCTGCAGAAACAGCCCAAGGTAGCCTGTGGTGACCACAGGTCTGGTGTCTGGAGGGCTGGGCTGCGTCACCTGGGAGGAGTGTGTGAGACGAAGGCCCAGCACGTTAGACACTGCCGGGAGGACAGCAGCAGTGATTCACTGTAGCAGAAGTGCTCCTGCCGTGCACTGAATACAGGCTGTTCTGTCACTTGTCCCGAGCAGCTGCTGACGTCTCCCACTTTTCCTTGTCCTTGGCTCTTAGAAAGAAAAGTTTCAAGATGATCCGATCCCAGTCCTTGTCCCTGCAAATGCCGACGCAGCAAGACTGGAAGGGCACCCCAGCGGCCAGCCCAGCCATGTCTCCCGTGACCCCTGTGCTCTACGGAGCCATCTCCCAGCCCACACCTGCACCCTATGCCATGCCCGAGTACCAGCGGGTCACCATCAGCGGAGATTACTGTGCAGGGGTAAGGCATCTGTGGGAGTGTGGAGTGGGCCTTGCACACTGAGGCCAGGGGCCCCTGATCACACTCACCCTGAAGCCTGGCTTGGCCTGTGGGTCTCTGGGTGGTGGTGGAGAGGAGGCAGAGGATACTGAAGGGAAAGAGGGGAGCAGCAGGGCTGTGGTGGTGGGCTGTCTAGGGGGCTCCCCTCCCTTGTCAGAGGCTAGCGCTGCAGGCTGTCACACTGTCCTCCCAGCCCAGCGTACTGCCCTGTCTTCAGGCCCACTGAGAAGGTGCCAGCCTGGGCCCCAGTGTGCCAAGAAGTCTAATGGGTCCTAAGTCATGAGGCTGACTGGTTAGTACAAAACCAGTTCTCACTGAGGTAGCTTAAGGCCAGTATCTTGAAATGTCGGCCAGATCCTTGGTTTTGATTAGAAAGTGAATAACTGTCCCCTGTAGTCTATTCAGCGACGACGCCATATTAGTCTCCGAGGGACCCTTGCTCCTCTTTGTACGTGCATGGTGTTTCACTCTGTGGATGAGGCATGATTTACGCTAAGTTCCTGGGGATGGAACTAGGTGAGAAACAATGCAGGCCTTGTCTGAAGGTCAGCAACCCGGCTCAGCCTCGATGTGCACCTGTAGGGAAGGGGGAAAGGGGAAAGGGGAGCAGAGGTGGGCTGGCTGTGAGTGGGTACGCACCTGGGCCTGGGCCTGGGCCATTTCCTCACTTGTTTCTGCCAGTCTGGCACATGGCAGGAAGGAGCCTTTGACCCCAGAAAACCAGTGAGAAGGAGGCTGAGCTCACAGCTCCCCGCAGGGAGAGGGTCTGCCGCCAGCCAGGGTCCACAGTGCCCCTGAGCGGGGCTGCTGGCACTGCCCCCGGGCACGCTGTCTGCAGCTGTGGCCTCGGCCCAAGCCTTTTGCCATGCTGAGCTCATTGGTTCTTCGGAGAAGGCGTGTGGCTTTGCTGTGAGCAGGGACATGGTTTTGGTGAAGGGGTTGTACCTGCCCATCCCCTCCCGCGCCCTCAGAGAGTGTAAGGATGTTAACCACTCTTGTGAGACATGAGGCAGGAAGCAGGAGCATCCAGCTTTACAGAGAGCAAAGAGTACTATTAGGCAAAAGTGAAAAACAGGGGTGGAAATGATAAACACATCCCGAGGCCAGCACGCTCTCCCCTCTGAGGCTGGAGTCGGGTAGGGGAGAGAAGAGGGCAGATTTCCAGCTGGGTCAGCGATGATTAATTCGTTTGCACTTATAAGACATCTGAAACAGCTATGGAAAAATGCACATGGAGTGCTTGTCTGTATGTCTATGGTACTTTGGAACTAAGTGTGATTATTTTATTAAGGTGAAAGAGGAAAGCCCTAGTCCTCCCTCTGCTTCTGCAGCATCTGGCACCTCCTTGTCTGTGTACTACTCGCCATCCTGCCTGCCTGTCTGTGCCTCCCAGCTCCTCCAGATCTCTGTGACATTCAGCCTAGTTGAACTTGCTGTGGTTGAGCACTCACAGCGGGCCCATCGGAAGGTGGGCATATGCCGCACTCCTCTCTGAGCATAAGGCGCTCTGGGGAAGCAAAACATCCTTGGACTGTGAGCCTCTATCAAGTCAGAGTCTGAGGTTTTACTTTGCAACTTTCTGGCAAGTGATTGTTCCTTTATGTGCCTCAGTTTCTCCATTTTTAAAATGGATCGTGGAATGGAGTAAAATGAGTGGGTTCACACATGAGAAGGTCTTGCACAAAGCATGTGTTCATAAAGAGTGTTTGTTGGCCAGGAGTTGAAGAAGCAGCTGGTTGGGCACCTAGAAGTTTCTCATTTATTTGTTGGTTTGTTTTAGCCTCTGAATGACCCATGGGTTTTCTCAACTGGACATGGCGCTCCATGAGGAGTAGGAGTCAGGCCTTGGATGCTGGGGTAGCAGCAGGCTTGTGGCTTAATCAATAGCCTTGCGTGGGATACTGGATGTGCTGCCCGAGTATCCTTCCATCTCCCCACAACCTGATTGTTTTCTTGTGTGTCCTATCTATATTGGGGTCCCAGGATCACCACTGAGTCTGATGATTTGTTAGGACTCTCAGGACTTAGCAGTGAGCTGTTCTCATGGCTTTGACTCATCACAGTGAAAGGACACAGAGCAAAGTAGCAAAGGAGAAAGAGTGTCAGCACACAGGAGAGGTCGGAGTCATCCACTGGGTCTGTCACACCTTCCCAAAAGGAATCAGGTGTCCGGCCTACGCCGTGTTGCTGGTATGTGTAGTTTAGACATGGTGAGCCATTTTTCTTGTCAGGGTGGGAATCCTGCAAAACCCAGGTTCCCAGGTGCTAGCCAAGAGCCACTTAACAAGCAGGTCCCCTTCAGCATGGCGGTCCAGGCCTGCTGTGGGAACCTTCTCTGTCCACTTCCCTTCTGCAGATCACTGTGGAAGACTATGAGCAGGCTGCCAAGAGCCTGGCCAAGGCCCTGGTGATCCGGGAGAAGTATGCACGGCTCGCCTACCACCGCTTTCCTCGGACCACAGCCCAGTACCTGGGTCACAGGGTGGCTAATGATGCATTTCCAGATGAGGGTCTCCCAGGTATGGTGCTTGGGCTACAAGTGGGGTCCATATTTGGCCTTGGCCCAAGAGTCGATGGGAATGTTCTGTTGGCAGAATGTTTCCCCTATGGTGTTTTCAGGTGTGGGGCTCTGTGCCAGCTTCACTGAGGTTTGCTGATTGACCCAGAGTGGGTTTTGTGTGTAGTCTCTGCCCAGCTGTGTGAGATGAGCTGTAGAAATGAGAGAGAGTAAAGACAGTCCCCGATGAGGGGAATCAGCAGGAAGGTGGGACTCTCCTGTGGGATATTTAAAACAATAAATGCTGAGTCAGTGATAGGATGGGCTTTGGTGGGAGACGGTACAGAAAGCACGTTCCCAGGTAGCAGAAATAGTCTGGCATCAAACACTCCTGCATTCATACCCAGGACCTTGGGCAAGATATTTTTCTAAATCTCAGTTCTGCAGCCTATAAGATGGAACACTAATAATGGCTGTCTTGTAGGGGAGACTAGACAAGGTGTTAATTAGGTGAATGTGTGCAGAACATTCAGGGCAGTTCTGGCACCCAGTGTGTTCAGTAAACGGCAGCTGCATCTGGGCTGCAGAGCCCGTGCGGGGAGTGGGGAGAGGCCAGGGTAGCTTCCTGGTGGGGACCGCTGGGCCTGTGAGGAGCCCAGGAGCAGTGGAGGCTGTAGGTCAAATCATACAAATGAGGACACAGGGAAGCTGGACACCTGAAAGCTGGTGCGGGGGTGGACAGGCCTTGTCCCTGTTTGGCTTCCATGAAACTCTGAGTCCTTTGCTTTGAGTGTTCTCTTGCTACCTGGGGTCCTGAGTACATTTCAGCCTTTCTGGGTTGGTTCCCTCTTTGTCCAAAAGAAGTTGATCCAGTGGAAGGGGACAGACAGAAATGACAGTGAATGATGTTGACTTTGCGCAGACTAAGGACTCGCGTCCTGCCCTCGGTGTGCAGCCTGTGGTCCACAGGGCCAGTGTGATGACCTCCGAGTGGGTCTGTGGCCATGGCTCTGGCTGATGGGGGTGCCAGACGGGTCAACCTGCCCTGTTTCCCCTCTTCCACCGGGGCTGGCTGTGGGGCCACGGGGCCTGTGCTGGTGTTTTACCTGCAGAGTTGAAATTCTGTAATGTTGTATCCATGGCTGGATTCACCAAGAGAATGATATGAGAATAGTAAGAGTGTAGGTTTCCCTCAGCTTGTAATGGGGCTGATCCTGATAAATGCGTCCTGCGCTAAAAATGCATTTATTATACCTAAGCTACTGTAAACCTGCTCAGAGCGCTTATGTTGGCCTCTAGTTGGGTAGGATCATCTCACATAAAGCCTGTTTTACAATGAAGTACTGGATGTCTTATGTAATTTATTGACTGCTATACTGAAAATGAAAAGTAAAATGATTTTTCTCACAATCAAAGAAGACAAATTCTAAATTGAACCATTATAAGTTGGGTATTGTCTGTAAGAAGACAGGGTATGGCCCTTGGCTCTTCCTGTACACGACTTTGCAGGCCTAACAGCAGCCTGTGAGAGTCAGGGGCACTACCGTTAGATGAAAGGATAGGCTCAGAGAGGTAAGGACTGTGTTCAGCTTATCATGGCTGGGAACTAGGAAAACGCCTTTTCTGCCCCCTGGGGGCTGGCTTAGGCCCCAGTTGTGGGGCCGGACAGCTCTGTCCTTCACATCGCTACATGGGAGGCAGGCCAGCTTTCTGTCCCATGCTCTGCCGGTGGGTGTCTCCTTCATCCAGCTTGTCGGCTGCCATGGGCCAGCAAGATGTGGGGGTAAGAGTGACAGCTGTCCCCACTGGGCAGTCCCAATGCCATCTGTTCTGTCGGGAGAAGGTACAGCTATGCTTTGTAACCTTCCTGGGGGCTCTGAAGGCTAAGGAAGTGGAAGCCCATTCCATCTAAGCCAAAAAGCATTGTTGAAGTGCCAGCCAGGGACTGTTGTAGGCTACAGCACAAATCCGAGTTGCACTCTGCAGGCAGAGTCCGCTCTGTCTGAGTGATCTTAATGCCCAAGATAAGAAGTACAGTGATTCTGTACAGGGGAGGGCACTAAGCAGTCAGGGTGGGTGAGAGGCTGGGTTTTGGGTAGAAAGCCAGGGCAGCCTCACCTAGAAGGCAGTTTTGAGCCCATGCAAGTTCACAAGGTCAGGAGTACCTGACCATCATTCCATCCTGTCTTGCAGACTTCCACCCTCCGCCACTGCCCCAGGAGGACCCTTACTGCCTGGACAGCGCGCCCCCCAACCTGGGCTACCTGGTCTGCATGCGGGGGGGCATCCTCTTTGTGTATGATAACAAGCAGATGCTGGAGCGCCAGGAGCCCCACAGCTTGCCCTACCCTGACCTGGAGACCTACACGGTGGACATGAGCCATATCCTGGCCCTCATCACTGATGGCCCCACGTAAGCCAGCCCCCTACTGGGTGGGTGCCATTTTCTAGGAGGACCTGAAGGCTTTGCTACATGTAAACCTCCTGAAAGAACATGGCTGCTCCTTGTTTTTGCTTTGTGAGTTTCTACAACAGTTTCCTTCCTGAGCTGATGTATTCTTAGAGTTATTCTTGCCTGACCCTTCTGCATGTGGAGGTATGAAATTCTCTGTTGGTGGCTGTATGTATACCTTAAAATGGCTGCCACCTTCTCCTACAGCCTCGCAGAGAGCTGCCAGTCAGGGCTGACGGCACATCCCATACCTGGTGGAGAAGTGATGAAGCTGTTGCTTCAGGTCTTGGGTTTCTGGATTTCTAGAGAGGAGCATTCTGGGAGCCTGGGACACTTGTGTCATGACCCCTGGGCACTCATGGCTTGGCTCAGGCTGTCCTCCTGCATTTGACCCTCACTTCCTCGTGGGCCTCTGGGGCTCATCAGCAGTGCAGGTTCTGTAACCTGTACACAGAGCCTCAGCAGGAACTTTGGAGGTCGAGGCTGTGGTCACACCAAGGACCTTCTCTTCTTGCTCCTGCCTTTGCTTTTGCTAAGAATCCTGGTCCTCTGGGAGGAGAGTGGGTACAGAGAAGATGGACAGCCTGGATATCGGCCTTCGCCAGCCTGAGGGCAGAACTAAGACCTGGTGGGATGCGGGCAATTTCTGGGAGGCCCCAAATGTGCCAGTGACTCTCATTGGGAGGCTGTGAGGAGAGACCTTCTTCTGGGCAGACTGGCTGGCATGACCTTTACACTCCCTCCCACCTCTGCAGCCCCCTCTGTTTGCTCCGGGCTGTTGGTGGGTTGGCCACTGTTCTTCATGGAGGCTTAGCTGCCTGGATGCCAGAGCAGCTGCTGCTGGTTTTGAGGTCAGGAGGAGGCAGGGTGACATCGTGGAGGTTGAAGGTTCTGTGTGGCTGTGGACTCAGGCACAAAGCCAGGCACCTGAGTGGAGGTGTTGGGGGCAGCTGGATGCAGCAGTGAGCTCCCACTTTGGCTGGCTGAGAAAACCTCCCCACTTGGGACTGCCTTCTCTGAGTTGGTAGGACCTGGGGCCCTCAGCCCTGCGGAGGCTTCTGTCCTGCTAACAAGAACCCCTGCAACATTCCCAGTTTGTTCATGATGCAAAAAAACCCCACATAAAGACCAAAACCACCCCCCCCCAAAAGTCCTCCTTTACTTTTGGAGTCACAGAGTTGAGGATTTGGGGACCTTTGGTCAGGGTGAGTCGTACTTCTACATTCCAAGGTGAGCAGGCCATGCCTTATAGTTTGTAGGATTATTGGCATTCTGGGTAATTGACTTCTGCCTTAAGGAATTAAAAATGGCTAAGGACAGATGGGAGGGAGAAAAGAGGAGGAGGAGTGGAAGGAGAGAGATATAATTCTGCATATTAATCTTGTATAATGGTGGGATTTGCTTGGGAAGTTCATGTGTAAGTTTAGTGAATCTTAATCAGCTACTTCCCTCTCTCTTGCCTTTTCCTTCCTGCTGATCTCCTCTCCCATATCTAAAAGTCTGTTTCCTTGTCTTCTGTCACCTAAGGAGTGAGACTTCAAGGCCTGTCACTGGCGGAAGCCAGTTTAACCCTCACTCAGCCTTGGACTTTACCATCTCACTATTTATTTATGAGATATTTATTCATAGCAATGGAGGCTTCTGGTCAGTTGACTAAATGCAGAGATCTAGAAATCAGAGAACTGGATGAGGTCCCAAAGTGGGCTCTGCACTGCTCCTCGGTGACTGTGCCCACCCTCTGGGGCACACAGTGATGTTAACCAGTTCAGGTCTGCAGAAAGCTGGGAGTCTCTTAGCCTCTCTGCTATGACCTTCTCAACCAGGGGCTCACTGCCCGTGCTGGAGATCTCCAAACTGAGTTTAATGTGACTTCTCCTCACCTGTGGTCTCTCCCCATCCCCAACCTACAGGAAAACCTATTGTCACCGGCGACTGAATTTCCTGGAATCCAAGTTTAGCCTTCATGAGATGTTAAATGAAATGGCTGAGTTCAAAGAGTTGAAGAGTAACCCCCACCGAGACTTCTATAATGTGAGAAAGGTGGGTTAGCACTGGTTTTGAAGTCACTTCCTGAGCCCCTCCTGGCACAAGCATGCCCTGAGTCAGTCTGGGGCTGGCATCCTAGGAGAGCACGAAGGCTCCTAGCTGCTTGTGGTTTTTCAGTGTAATGTGTGGCGCCTCTGTGGACTGTGGCCTCTTCCTTGAGAACAGGGCGCAGCTTGTTAAGGGGTTATTACAGTGGAGCACAAGTCACTTGTAAGGTAGAGAATGTATTATGACCTCCCTGGATTTGGGAATTCATGATTGTATGTGGATCAGGTGTATTTAAAGAAAGGTACCCACCATGCACCTATCTCTGTTTCTCCTCTACCCGCTGAGAAGCTGAGTGGCACCTGCAGGGGTGGCCACAGGAGCAGGTGTGCATGTCAGACAGTTGTGCCCTCCAGCTCCTCTACTTTCTTTCATGGAACTAACACACCGTGACACATAGGATCAGCACTGAGTATGGAGCATGTGATGATGAGCAGGCGTCACTCCTGATCGACAAGATGTTCCTAGCCTGTTACCTTAGGAATAAGTATTGAGACATTGTTTGCTTCTGAGGTGCTTCAACAGGTGGTCCTGGGCTCAGGAGCTACTCCCTGCCGTGATGTGGGAAAGAACCCTGGGAGGCTGTGGCCCCATATCACAGGCGATGCTTGGGGTTTCCTGACAGCCTGGGGTGGATGTACTCTCTGGACAGCAGAAGCCTCGAAGCTTCTCTGGTGACATAGTGGCCTGTTCTCTAGCACCAAAATCAGTCTGTAAATATGCACCCAGGCAGTGAGATAGGCTTGTGCTCACCTCTATGAGAGGAGCCTGCATCCTGGGTGCTGGCGCCTTATCTCACTCTCAAGCCTCTCAGTGGGGAGGACAGTGGCTTTCTGAAGTACAGAGTGGGATGGGTGGGGGCTCCTGTATTTCGGAGGTGGCTGTTGTGTCACTGGGGTAGAGCAAGGTACCGTGGGTGGCCATGAATCTGCGTGGCCAGTGGCTCATGATACTGTGAGGCCCAGCCTGCAGGGTCAGCGGGTGGATACACACGTGGTGCTTACCAGCCTGCCTTTCTGCTGGATGGCACTTGGCACCAGCACTCACCCTATTTTTGATCATACTCCATAAAGATACTCATGAAAGGAAGACTTTCAGAACTGCTTCAGAAGTGGCAAAAATGATGGAATAAGTGTGCTGAAAAACAAGGAAGAGTATCTTGAGAGTAAGTGGTAATGTGTCTTTGACTATAATTAATTCTAAAAAAATTTTGAACATTCGGCCTATTTTTTGATCTCTGCTTATGGAAGGGTGGAGTGTGTCTGCTGCTTGGGAGCTGGGTTTAACTGGTCATTATCCACTTTGGTTAGAATTTCACATTAGGGATAGCAAATAGGTTTTATCTTCTGTGTCAAACTTGACCAGCTGGAGTGGCCCTAAGATTGTTCCTGAAGCTTGGGGAGAAGGGAAAAGGGTGCTGTAGTTGTTTGCTAATGTCTGCCTTGGGTATGGAAATGGCCAGCTCTGTTTGGAGACTCTAGCATATGTTTAGACCTAGGTTGTAGGTGAGAGCAGGCAATGTTGTTTTCTTATCTTCTAGTGAATTGAAAACAGATCCCCAGTGACAGCAGCCTCTTTGACTTCTTCCTAAAATAATCACCTATGAGATTCTGAAGTTAGGATTGGGTGCTTCCGGGTTGACCAGATGGTTTCCTTCTTTATCTTGTGACTCACGGGAATAGGGACAGGCTGAACCCCTGTGGTGTGTCATTGGTGAGCCGGAGGACAGCAGAATCCCGGAATGTGCTGAGTCATGCTGAGGTGGTAGAGCAAGGCTGTGTCCAGCAGGGCTCAGCCAGGCTGACCTTCTCTTGTGCACCCCGCCTGAGCCGATCTCATCCCAGAGGC
This sequence comes from Petromus typicus, assembly GCA_004026965.1. Classification (NCBI taxonomy): domain Eukaryota; kingdom Metazoa; phylum Chordata; class Mammalia; order Rodentia; family Petromuridae; genus Petromus; species Petromus typicus. The sequence continues at coordinate 79,063 of PVIR01000342.1, forward strand.
GCCCGAGCCTTGGCACCATGCCTTGGGGAGCTCTTTCATTTCTCTGATGTCTGGTGGTCTGTCTTTCTGGGAAGACTGGCGGGATGAATGGCTGGAAGGGGATGAGGGAGAGATGTGGCATTAACTCCACGGGGAAAGCTGGTGACTATCAGGGTCTGAGGCCGTGAGGCTGCTTTCCTCCCTAGTCCTCCCTTGGGCCTCTTGGGTTCATGGAAGGGGACCCAGGATGCCCGCTGTGACTTCATACTGCCCCTTGGCTGTGAGTGCAGGCTGGAGTTGAAGAGGATAAAGAGATGGGTAGGTGTCAGGTGATCTCAGCAGAGGACTTACCCTAAGATTATGAGAGTATTTAGCAACAGAATAAAGTTATATAAAAATTCCATTCTGTCTTCAATATGTGGAGATTGGGTTGAACCAGGGCAAGGGAAAAAGTGATGAGGTACTTCCGAGGTCAATGTGGCCTCCATAGTGAGAGCAAGAAGACTTGGACTCACCTGGTGATAGTGGCACTGGCGAGCACTGTGTGCGTTTAACATCTCTTTGAGAGCTAGAGTTGACGGGGCTGTCCGATGTTGAGGGTCTTGAGAGGGGGAGAGGGAAGTGACTCCTAGTTTTTCAGTGTGAAGAGCTGGGTGTGAGGAATACAATTTCCTGGGATGTGGAAACCTGGAAGAGAGTCAGGTTTGGGCTGGGTCCAGAGATTTTTGGACAAATTAGATTTGGGTTACCAGGTGGAGATGTAAATAGATATATGGGAACTTCTGGATCTTTGGGCTGATGATATCCAATTTGGGGTTGATGGAAAGAAGGAAATGAAGGGAGCAAATAGAGCAGATCACCTTTAGGGAGACTGTGTAGTGAGAGGACAAGAGGGCCCAGGATCCTTTGGGATGTCTGGTAGTTAAGACAGCTCTGTCTGAGCAGACAGCAAAGGAGAAGCCAGAGAGGTGAGTGTCACAGGGACTGAGCATGATTTAGATGCAAGCTGTCTCTTGATGGATTCTGAAATCCCACAGCTCCTCCCTGATGCCTTCCTGGGCTGCAGAAGTCTAAGCTCTCAGTGCCTTTCTGCAAGTGAGAACTTGCACTAAGATCTGAGCCCACATGTTGGCTTAAGGTCAGGAGAGCTGCTTCTTCCTGGGGTGGGTTGAGGTGGAACTGGTTGAGAAGGGTGGTGCACGGCTGCCCTCTCTATTTGCCCCCACTTGGGGCTCTGCTTTAAGGAAGCTTTTGATATTCCAAAGAGGTCAGTGGAAAGTGTGATGTTTGGTGATGCAACTGGCGGCCCCCGAGGCTTACCTGAGCATGTGAATTTCAGCGAAACTATTGGGCCTACTTCATCTGTTCCTTTAGTTTGTTCAACCACCTATCGATTCACATGCTACTTGGTCGCAGTCCCTGGGGTAGATGCTGGAGACCTGGGTATATCAGACATGGTCCCTATCCTTGAAGAGTTGCCACGCTGGTGAAGGAGTGAACAGAGCACATTGTAGTGGGCAGGAGGATGCTCCCAGCAGTGAGAATCTGTGCCAGGTTCCCAGGGCAAGAGAGGTTGGATTAGCTGTGCATAGGTACCAAGACTGCCTTCCACGCGGAAGAGATCAGTGGGGTGGAAGGAAGGTGTTTCAGGCTGAAGAAATACATGCAGAAAGTACAGAGCATGATGTAGCCTGGTACTTTGAGCACTGTAAGGGGTTTGCCATAGCCAGAGCATACAGTGGGCAGTACCAAGGCAAGAATTACGGCCTCAAGTAGCCTTGAATCCGAGGGGCACTGAGTTTTACCTCGGGAATGCTGGGGCCATCGATGATTGGTAACAGGAATGGCCCGATCTAGTGTGATAAAAGGTCTCTCGGTGCTGTCAGGAGGTGGACTGGGCAGCCAGGCTGATGGGAGGGACCAGCTCTGAAGTCTAGAGGAGACATGGGAGGGGCATGTGAGTACTCTACTGAGGGGCTATGCAGGGCCAGGGAGTGTGGCCCTGCTCACCAGCGGCTGGGCACTGTGTTCCAGGTGGACACGCACATCCACGCAGCGGCCTGCATGAACCAGAAGCACTTGCTGCGTTTCATCAAGCACACATACCAGACAGAGCCCGACAGGACCGTGGCGGAGAAGCTGGGTCAGAAGATCACCCTGCGGCAGGTGTTCGACAGCCTGCACATGGACCCCTACGACCTCACTGTGGATTCGCTGGATGTCCACGCGGTGAGTGAGCTCTGGGCCCAGTGCTTCTGGTAGAAATCAACGGAATATTATTTATCCTTAAAAAGGAAGAGTAAACACTTTATTGGTGGTTGTTCCGTAGTCTGCTGTCCTAGGCTGCTTACACTAGCCATGTTCTTTGCCACGACTCCTTGGAGCATGAAGCCTTGATCTTCCTTCAGAGAGGGCCTCACTGAAGAGCCTTCGGACTGTCACACATAAAGCCTCATAAAGGTGTAGAGAAGAGCGTGTGTGTGGAGGCTGGAGACTGATGTGGTGACCTGGCTGGCGGTCTCCTCCCCACAGGGTCGGCAGACCTTCCATCGCTTTGACAAGTTCAACTCCAAATACAACCCCGTGGGGGCCAGTGAGCTCCGTGACCTGTATTTGAAAACAGAAAACTACCTGGGAGGAGAGTACTTTGCTCGGATGGTCAAGGTGAGTGAGTGCTTAGGCTCTCCGAGGCTACTCCAAAGTGTCTGCTGTTACACGGTGGGGACTGCACCTGGCCTCCTGTCCCCTTCCCTCTCCAGCCGCTTCCTCTACCAGACAGCTCAGTCAAGGCCTGAGGTGCCAGGGTGCCCATGCTCTGGCCCTGCTGCCTGCTGCTGGGCGTGGGCAGGCGCTAGTGTGTGCTGACTGCAGTCAAGAGGAGGGCCTGGGATCCATCCTGGTAGTTCTGCAGCATCCTGGGGCTGGGTCCTGACTGCAGCCTGAACCGGGCGAGGCACAGGCTGGCTCTGTGTGGAGATGTTGCTGCTGCCTGGCCTGGTCCTGCCAGGGACGGTGCAGACGGAAGGCCTTCCTCTCAGGGAGGAGCTTCGGCTGGGGAGTGAGCGCGTGGCACGGCAGCCCAGAGACTGAGATCCACTTTCCACGCTGGGGGCAGGAAGCCGAGGGAGTCGGGGTCCAGCTGGAGGCAGGGGGCTCACGTTGCTGAGGCTCTTGAGGTGATTCTATTGCTCTTCTTGGTGCCAGGAGGTGGCCCGGGAGCTGGAGGAGAGCAAGTACCAGTACTCAGAGCCTCGGCTCTCCATCTATGGCCGCAGCCCACAGGAGTGGCAAAACCTGGCCCGCTGGTTCATCCAGCACAAGGTCTACTCGCCCAACATGCGCTGGATCATCCAGGTGCCCCGGATCTAGTGAGTGAGGTGCTTGATGACTGTCCCAGGCCCTGTGGGGACAGCAGCAGGGGCTGCAGGGTCTCCTGCGGTTGTACTTGGAAGGGTGGGGCCTGTTCTGGGGCCTGTTAGTTCTCTCCTCCCCAGGCAGCACTGTTAGGCAAAGATGTCCCCACGACACTGATACTGCTGGTCTTTCAGAGAATGTAGACGTACTAAGGCCGTAGGGGAACTGACTCCCTCCCCACCCTCTCACTGAGGGTTTGGTACCAGGTACAAGGTGACCTGGTATCGTCTCACACTGCTGACACCTCCTGGGACATCACTCACCGCTGCTGTCCTCTCCAAGTGGTCTGGGCATAGGGTTTGGAGGAGCTGAGCTGAGGGGCGCAGTATGGATCACTGGGAAGTTTCAGGACCCCCCTCTCAGACTGTCGTCCAGCCTGAATCCCAGTGTCCCATTCCCGAATGGCCCCTGGCTCAGGACAGTGCCCTGATGGGACGGGTGGGTGTTGAGTTTGCAGACCACTGAGGAGAGAGGCAAGGCTAACTCCATCCTGGGCCTTCGCTGGATGCAGGCAGCCGAGGGAGTGGGTGGGGCTGAGCTCTGGCAGGGCAAGGGGACTTGAAACCCTCTTAAAGACAGGTCTCTGCTTCTCCTAGTGACATATTTAGGTCAAAGAAGCTGCTGCCAAGCTTTGGGAAGATGCTGGAGAACATCTTCCTACCCCTTTTCAAAGCTACAATCAACCCTCAAGATCACCGGGAGCTTCACCTCTTCCTCAAATATGTAAGTGTGGGTGGCACTTGGGGCAAACTCACTGTGGCAGAGGACTGTGTGTTCCCCTGGGTCAGGTCCCATTTGCTCGGTTTCTCAGAAACCTGTGCCCCGGGTACCTGGCTTTGTGAAGTCCCCTGAAGGGGCGTCCCCTTCTCCCTAGAGGCAACCCGGGGTGTGGGTGCCTGTGTTCCTGGCCCAGGTGGGACGGGCAGCAGGGGCCAAGGGCGAGAGTCAGTCCGTGCGCAGGGACAGGGGAAATGGATCTTGTCCGGGCCGCGGCAGGCTGCTGCGGTCTTCACACTGTAGGCTTTACAACTCCGCTGCCTTTCTGTGGAGAGGTCCTCATACCATGTTTGATTTGGTACAATAAGCTCTATGAAATGTATCTCTCTTCTGTGTTTGGGTATTTATAGGAGAAAGGGACAAGGGAAAGGGGAGAAGTGGGGAGGGGACGTCCCACCCTCAGGATGCCCAGAATAAAAGGGACTTTAGAAGGAGCAGCGTTCGGGATGGGGTGGAGCCTCGGGGAAGGGAGCACTGAGTGTGGATGTGTAGGGGCTGCCGGTGAAGTGCATGGACAGGCCGAGGGGGTGACTGAATTTGTTTCAGGCCAGTGTTCAGAGGACGGCCTGGGACAAAGTGTGGCAGGATGATGGCAGGGTGAAAGGCAGGGGTCTCTCTAGCACTGCAGACCTGGTGGGCACTGAATCGTTGGTCACAGATCGCATCTGCCAGTGCTCACTGCCTGTCCGGTGAACGCTGCTCCCAGAATCACTTACGCCACACAGTGACCCCACCTTAGTCTCCATTTCGCTATTAGCAGAGCAGCCCTGTCTGGTGCTGTGTGCCACGTGAGCCGTGGTGTCTGTGTCTGTTGGTTGAAAGCTCTAAAAGGTTCGCCCCCACTGCCCTGGAGTCGGTGGGAAGGGGCCCCAGGGATTCTCTCCCTTCATCCTCACAGCAGCCCCTGCAGCCCCCAGCTCTGGGTTACACTGGAGGAGATTAGACAGAGGTCCCAAAGCTAAAGCTAGACAGGGGCAGAACTGGAATTCCTCACTCCTCTGGTGTGAAGAGATGAGCCTGAGGCCCGCGGAGGGCAGGGGAGGGGCTTGGGGGGTGGGCTAAAGGGCTGTGTAGACTCCATACCTTGTGGGCGGAGACTGGAGGAATCCAGGACCCTTCAGGTGCCTGATTTGTAGGAAGACGGATTCTGTGCCCCAGGAAAGCGTCTAAGCATAGTGGAGAAGTGCAGGATTGGTTGGCACTGGGGGAGGGAGAAAGGAAAGAGGAGGACCAGAGGGATGGGATGGGAAGGAGGAGGGGGAGGAAGGTGTGGAGGAGGTGGAGATGGAGGAGGAGGAGGATGTGGAGGAGGAGTCTGAGGCCCTGGCGTTATCTTCTCGATGGGCCCCAGTGTGTTCTGGTGACATACAGCGCCAGTGCGACCAGAGCCTGAGGTTCTTCCCAGCTCCGGCCCCATCGAGGGTCCCTCAGAGCCCCAGTGAGGACCCTGCTGTTTCCTTGACCACAGCCTCTGTGGCAGGAAGAGTCCAGTCGCATGGCTCGCTGCTCATTGGGACCCCTGTTACCCATATGAGGCTGGCAGACCAGGAAGTACGAGGATGGCAGACCAGGGCCCTGGCTGGGAGCCCCCAGTTAGGTCAGCTGTGGAGCGAGGGGAACATTCTTCCTTTCTGCCTGGCTTCAGGAACCCCTTCCCAAAACTCTTCTGCGGCTGAGTGAAAGGAAGGAGATCTGTCTGTAAATACCGAGAGCTGTGTCCTCCTGGGTGAGTCTTGGTCAGGCTCTACCTGTAGGATCTCTGCTCTCCCTCAGGGTCTGGGTGCTCACCTGGAGCCTGGAAGGCTTCAGATGTGTCCCAGCTGAGGTCCAGAGACCTCTCTTGGCAGAGAAAGGAGGAGTGTCCTGAGGCTGTTCTGACCAGCTGAGGGGCAGTTCCTATAAGGAAGCAGAGCTCTGGGTGTGTTTGTGAGGCATCCTGCTGGTGTCTCAAGGCCACACCTACAGGTACCCTCCACCGGTAGCCCCAAAAGGCAGCCCTGGAGCCTGGGGGTCCTCCTGGACAACTTCTTTAACCACTCTGGCCTTCGTTTGCCCAACTCTAGAACGAGGCCCACAGGCTGCCCCTCCCCCACAACATGGCTCTAAGCTTTAAATTAGCTGGTGCATGTGAAGGGCTTCAGACAGGAGCTGGTGTGTAGGTGCATGACAGGCAGTGGGTCCCCTTCCCTGTCACAGCTTGTCACCGCTGCTGCTGGCAGTGGCTACTGTCCCCACGGTGCTGGCTTCCTGGGCACAGCAGAGGGCCAGTTAGTGGATGTGGCTGCCTGTCTCTGACCCAGTCTAAATTCTCCCATTGTCACCACTGCCATGAAGGGGCCGGACATTCTCCTGCCTGGTCTTCCGGGTCCTTGAGAAGCTTTGAGGGGACAGAGTGCTGTGGGACCTGGAGGAACACGGCCTCAGTCAGATCTGGGCCCCGCTGAGGTGCACCCTGAAAAGCCATGGGCAGCTCAGCTCTGAGGCCCGGATGCCGAGCTGAGCCCGAGTCTCGGCCTTCCTGCCTGCCTTGATGCTCAGGACCCTCTCTTACCCAGGTGACGGGGTTTGACAGTGTGGACGACGAGTCCAAGCACAGCGACCACATGTTCTCAGAGAAGAGCCCCAGCCCAGACATCTGGACCAGTGAGCAGAACCCGCCCTACAGCTACTACCTGTATTACATGTACGCCAACATCATGGTGCTCAACAACCTGCGCAGGTGAGTGAGCTGGCCCCCTGCAGGAGCCTGCGTTCATGTGTGATCACTGTGTCTGTGCTTCAGCCCACACATGTCCACGTGTCTGTAGAGATGCTCCCTGGGATACTATGCAAACATGTCACATGATCTCACACACACACACACACAGGTATGCCGACTATAATGCATGTGCCAGTATGAATGTGGATTGGATGTACAGGGAAGCTACATACCACACATGTACACACACATGTTCATGTGCACCTGTACATCTCTGAGACAGTGGAGATATAGGACATGAACAAACACGCCTTTTACTTCCACACCAGCACTGTCCACACATTCATTTATACTTTTGACAGATTATTAAGCTGCAGTGTGGTAGGCATAGTCTGAGGCACTGGGCTGATAATGGGGAGGAAAACAGCCTGTCCATAGATACTTTCTGGATGGTCTTATGTGCACAGGCGTCCACCGACACATACAAGAGGCATGCCCAGTGGGGGTTACATGCCAGGGCTGCAGGACACCAAGTTGTCCCCTGTCAATCAGTCTTGCCCGTGACCTCCCCCTGCTGGGTCTGGGGGCCTCACTGCATGGGCTGTGAGAGGCCTGGAATAGGGCAGTGGCCACGCTGGGCTGAGGTCTCAGTGGGGAGGGTTCTAGTTCTAGTTGTCAGTGACCTATTCGGTGGGTCTGGACATAGATTTCACTTCCTGGGCCTTCATTTGTCCAAATTTGTAAGAAAGAAATTGGACTTGGTTTCTTGTGATGTTTGCTCTCTGGAGCTGATTGGCGACCCGAGGCCTGGTGGGGAGTGGGTAGAGAACAGGCCCGGCTCTCTTCCTAGCATGAGGCCCTCTCTGTCCCTGGAGTTCGTGTCTGTTGGCCCAGAGGAGCTCTGGGATGGACTTCTGCACTTTAGGAGATCTCTGAAGGGTGCCAGCTATGCCATTGGCAACTCTCTCCCAGACTGGGCCCTGGGCTGGGGTGCAGGTGCCAGGCAGAGAGAACCAGGACCTTCCTTCCCCTGCAGAGAACGGGGCCTGAGCACGTTCCTGTTCCGGCCTCACTGCGGGGAGGCCGGCTCCATCACCCACCTGGTGTCCGCCTTCCTCACTGCCGACAACATTTCCCACGGGCTGCTCCTCAAGAAGGTAAGTGGCCACTCATGGGAGCCTACCCCGCCCTGGTCTGTGCTCCCCTGCACTCCTCAGGGCTCCTGCTGCCCTGAAGCTCTGGCCAGTGATGCCAGGGCAGGCCTTTTGCTGGCTCGGATGTCTGTGGTCATCTTGGTTTCATTTTGAATTATGAAGGCAGTAGAGCCAAACACATTATAATTTGGATTTTCTGAACAGTGAAGAGAAAAAAAATTATTGCTATTACTGTATAGAATCAACTCTTTTAGCTCTTTAGTATTTTTAGCTCTTATCTTTTATCCGCACCATATTTTAATCGATTTATAATAATCACATAATTTCGATTCCTGCTCTTCCCCCAACTTTGAGGTCGTATAACCATCATTTTTCTGAGCTCCACATAATACCTAAATGCCTACTCTGCAGGCTTTGGATGAACCATTGGCCACTTGATCTGTAATTGGCTCCGCTGGTTCCCAGGAGTGAATACACAGCGGCCATCTGGCTTTTCCCATGGAAATGTCTGCCATGGACTCTGGGCACTCGCTCAAGCCTCGCCTCTCTTGGGTCATTTCCATAGGAGCACAGTTCACTCCCAGTGCGTCCCTGCCCTGATCCTGCAGGTCTAGGCTTTGTCACATTTGGGTGTGAGGTGTGTGCTCATCAGAAGACAGTGGTAGCCTGGCCAGGTCCAGCTCTGCCCAGCCTTGGGGATATCCCCGAGGGGCTAGAGTTTACAGACGCAGTTGGAAGGTTTGCAGTCAGAGCAGCAGAGCCACCCCCGCAGGGCAGTTGGAGCCTCAGCGCAGTGGGTCAGTGCCTGGGGAAGGAGAGCCAAAGATGCTGGTTGCCGCACCCCCCCCCCCCCCCCCGCTTCCGCCCCAGGCAGTGTCTCCCTTCGGGAGCCAGGAGTGAGCACTGCAGACAGTGGGGAGGAGGGCAGGGCCTAAAGCAGTGACGTCAGCATGTGACGTAGGAATGAGAGAAACTGGGCCAGGGAGGGAAAGACAGCCTGGGTCTGGAGTTGTGGCTTTTGGAACTCAGGTGCAGTAGGTTCAGACCCAGCTCAAGCTCTGGCTTGCACTCTTGCACGTTTCTCCTGTCCCTCCTGCATATGTCACATCAGACTGCGGTTCTTTTGCAGAGTCCAGTGTTGCAGTACCTCTACTACCTTGCCCAGATCCCCATTGCCATGTCTCCTCTTAGCAACAACAGCCTTTTCTTGGAATACTCCAAGAACCCGCTGCGGGAATTCCTGCACAAGGGGCTGCACGTCTCCCTGTCCACCGATGACCCCATGCAGTTCCACTACACGAAGGTGAGGCGTGGGGGGAGGGCCACGGTGTCCCAGCGGCCATGGTCCAATCGTGCCTTTCCACTGTAGGGACGTAGGCCCAGGGCTCAGTTTGGTCTTTGGGGTGGGGTTGGTGGCCCAGGGAAGGCATCTTTGAACCCTCCAAGGCAGAGCTGGATTTCTGTCTTTGTTTTCCCTCTCTTTCACGCGTGGGCGTCCACCATGAGTGTGCTTGGCACATTCTGATGGTGCGGATGGGACCAGGCCCCGATGAGCAAAATGGAAGCGTCTGTAGTCTTTTAGGGCAGAATTTCTCGAGCCTGTTGGTCTGTGGACCTCTTTATAGTCTGGAAGAACTGAAGCCCTATTTGGGTTGTATCTATTGTTAGCAACTGATGAAAAACATTAACTCATTTAAAAATAACAGTAATGGACTTGTTATATAAATAGCAATTTCATGAAAAATAACTATTTCCCAGAACAAGAATATCGAGAGAGTGGCATTGTTTTGCAATTTTGCACATCTTTTTTAATGTCTTACTTAATAGAAGACAGCTGGATTCCCAAAGCTGTTCTGCATTTCGTTTGTTGTTTTATCAAAGCTTGTGAAAAATACCTTGTATCACAAAGATGCCTAGTTGGCAGAGGGAGGACCAGTTGCCAGAGGTCCTGGGACCACATTTGAAAACACTGTCTAGGAGACAGAGGCGAGAAGGTGGGGGGAGAAGAGATCCCAGAGGGGCCGGTGATGAATGGCAGCTCTTTCACATGCCAGATGCTGAAGCAGGCCCCCTGCCCAAGCCCCGGCCTTCGGGGATTCCCTTCTCCCCTCTTGTACAGCATCATTTCTCATCTCGTGTTCCCTCTGCTCCGAGTACCTTACTCATGTTGACTTTTACTCTTGGACAATCTTTTTTTTTTTTGAGACAGGGTCTCGCTATGTGGTTCAGGCTGGCCCTGAGCTCAGCCTCCAACTCACATCACAGCAATCCTCCTGCCTCTGCCTCCCGAGTGCTGGGATTACAGGCGTGAGCCACCACGCCCAGCACTGTGGTTATGTGGTACTGGTTGCTGCTGGGGTGAGTCTCCATGCCCAGTATTGTTATGTGGTTACTGGGGATTGAACCGGGTCCTTCCGCTTGCAAGATAGGCACCAGAACCACTGAGCTATATCCCCGGATCACTCTTGGGCAATCTTAAGAAAGTGATGTTGAATAAAAAGCAAGAGTAAAGAACAGGTAGTTTTAAAATGTATCTGACCAGGGAGGTGTTAAGTAAACTCTGGAGGAGGCCATGGATGTGGACCACAAGCCTCCCAGGGGCCCAACACCAAATAGAAGTGAACTTCAGTCCTAGTGACTGAACTTTGGTGGCTTAAAGGGGACCCTGGAGCCAATAACTAATTAAACTGTAAGCTAGTTCAGCTGTAGACCAAGCTAGTTCAGCTGTAGCCAGTTGACTAAGCTGTGGCCCATTAAGTTGTTTTCTGTGCCTCACTTGTTTTTCTGTAAATACCATGGGTTACGTTACTAGTTGGAGTTCTCAGAATCTGTTCCTAGGAGAGGGGCAACTCTTCAGGAGTCATTTTTTCTTCTTCTTAAACTACAAAGCAAGTGCAGAAAACATACCCTTTAAGAAGGACTGTCACAGGAGAGTGAGCTGGCATCGCGGTGATGACTAGGTCTGCGTTTCCTACCCACACCCACGTGGACCCACACAAGAAAGTGTGAGGAGTTTGAGATGTAAGGTGTGAGGAAAGGTGGGATCTGCAGTGCACGTTGCTTTTACTTTTGGAAGTACGTGAAGCGTTGCCGTGGACAGTCTGGCCTCTAACCATGTACTCTGGGTGGCATCTAGGAGGCGCTCATGGAGGAATATGCCATTGCCGCACAGGTGTGGAAGCTGAGCACATGTGACCTGTGCGAGATCGCCAGAAACAGCGTACTGCAGAGCGGCCTCTCACATCAGGTATGGTGTGTGACGGGCTGTCCCTGTCCCTCTCTTGCTTTTGAAAATGGGCAGAGAATACCTACTGTGTGCCAGGTGCCTTTGGGGCACTGGGACCTGTGACAGACAGAACAGAGGGGTCTCTGGAGAGTGACACGCAGGCTCTTGGAGGACACTCCTGCGTGTTCCTGGCTGCTCCTGCACCTTTCCCGACCCCTTGGAGTGACCTTTCCTAGTTACCCCTTCTAAAGCAGCCACACACTTGTCATCTTCTTCTGCCTTCATTCCTGCTCCTTCAAAACCCTTCTCACTGCTGACTCTGTAACGTGCATTTCCTTAAGGGCCAGGGCTCATTCCGTGTGGTGCTCAGTACTTCTGGGACAGATGGCTGTCTGGATTGGCTTAGAAAACTCCAGGGGTGGGACCTGGAAACTAGCAGTGTTCGGACAGCCCGCTGCATGATTCTGATGCGGAAGCAGCATTGTGGACTGTGCTGTGTGGTACCCAGGTCCCTGGCAGCAACCTTGGATGTCAGTGGTACAGAAAGAAGTGGCGTTAGGTGATGCCCTTGTGGACAATTGTGCTAGGAAGTTAACCCATTTATGCCCACTAGTTTTTTGAAAAATTTTCTATGAAATTCATGTTATCTAGCAAAATCAAGAAATAAGAATTTGAGGGGGAAAAAACTGTTGCATTATTACCTCTGCTCCAGAATTGGAACACTGGATACTGAGGGGTGAGAGGTGAAAGTTCTATTTATGGAGCTGATCCTGGGCTCGCCCTCCCCAGGCACACCTGTCTGACCTTGTCACCTCCAGGAGAGTGGCCTCAATGACCTCACCTCTCCTTCTCCTCCCGCAACTCCTGCAATTCTTTCTTCTCATCAAGGAAGTCACAGGAATGAAGGGAATGGCCCAGGATCACAGGGTGACATTCTTACAGACAGGCCAGAAGGGATTTTTGAGTCCTGGGGAGAGGCCCTGATGGAGGATCTGCTTCAGCGGGGATTCTTGGTGCTGTGGAGAATGGGTCGGAGGTATATTGTTTCATTGGTATATCTCTTGATCCACAGGAAAAGCAGAAGTTTCTGGGACAGAATTACTATAAAGAAGGACCTGAGGGAAATGATATTCGAAAGACAAATGTCGCACAGATCAGGATGGCGTTTCGATATGAGACTCTGTGCAATGAGCTCAGCTTCCTGTCCGATGCCATGAAATCCGAAGAGATCACAGCCCTGAACGGCTAGGTCGGGCAAGCAACTCACATCTTAAACTCCTCCATTTAATTTGAGACCTGCTGGAGTACTGTGGTCAAGGTACCAAGCAAGGGCTGTCCTCTAAGAAGAGGACGCTGCTGAGAGACTCAGACTCATGAATTTGGTTGCACTACTCACTTGAAGCCTGAATATGCCCACTTGTGTGTTTGAGTAAGGGCTGGTGACTTCCTGGTGACCCGGGAACTGGCACTTTTCTGTACTTGTTCCTAACTCGCCACACATTTCTCTGGTAACTGCCAGGGCCTGAGTTGTTGGGGCCAGGATTTTCCATGGTCAGATGCCAAAAGGCGTGAGGTGTGTATGATTTTCTGTCACAGTCCTTTCTGTATGCCCTGCAGGCCAACTAGCAGTCGTTCATTTCAGCCTCTGGCTGGCTGGATGCCTTAAATAAAATCGACTTCAAAGCTTTCATAAAGGGGCTATTTTGAGTGAAAATAGAAGATTCCTTTTTGACAGTTTGTTTAGAAATCTCTTAACCTGTTTTGTTTAGCCCTCCCTTGCTCCTTTCTAGCAGAAAGCCTTATGTGCTCCGAGCAGTCACACGTATTCTGTTGGTTTCCTTGTCCTGAAAATGAGAGTTCAGAGGAGATAAGTATTTTCAAATGTACTGGGAATCCCTCGTCATGGACCAGGCCAGGCTGGGGAAGAAGGGGGAGGTTCTGGCAGCAGTTGAAGTGTCTCTGCTTTCATCATTTTGACATTGGGCCTGCTAAATATTCTCATCTGAATTAAGGGCTTTGCAAAGCACAGGACCTGGTCATCTTTTCCTTTTGCCTATGAACATCCTATGTTTGTAGCCCACTTATCATTTACCCAGGAAGAGTTAGGCCAGTGAAGTAAAATTTGCTTAAGATGACACTGCTAGTGCTAACAGGACGAGAACCAGGTCCAGTCGGTCTCACAAATGTTTTTTAAACCACTATAACCTAGCACATTTTTGTTAAAGGCAAAATATCCCCCTTCCATAAAATGAAGACTTCTTCAGATGACATAGTGGTCCAAGGGGTCAAGTAGAAAGTTTTTAAAACACCAATCTGCAGTTCGGCTTTATCAGTATACTCTCCATCTGTGATACTAGTGCCTCATACATAGTAGGTGCTCCAATGCATATGGAATAACTGAATGAATTTTCTCTTTTGGCAACTTTTTAAGGATATATGCACTGATTACTCAACAAGCTGCCTAAGGATCTTTCTAAATATGTGTGGGCAAATCAGACTGTAGGAAGTCTTTGAATCATAAATTAGACAAAGCCAGTTTTTGTTTGGGAACACGCTTACTTCATTTTAGACTGTCATGTCCTGTGACAATGCCTGCACACCCAGCGGTCGATTTAATCTATGGAACAATACATGTAACCTTTTTCTTGGTGAATATATATGCTATCTTATAGTTAGTTATGAAACTGATGAAAGCCAGTCATTAGAGATTATTTTTGAAATTCCTCCATTTGAATACATTTGCTTGAACATAGCAAGTACTATATAGTTTTTCATTGTTATTTTATCCATATCAAGTATTTTTTAAATTATTAAAGTGTCAGGACTGTGATACAATTTAAAACTACAAGTTAATATTTAAAGCAAAAGTTTGTTTTTTAAGACTGGGCATAATGAAAAGCTATCACTAACTGTTTATTTTTTTACTGAGCCATGGACAACATTCACTAATGAACTTATTAGACCCAGACCTTACTTTTACTGTATAGGTGAAACAATATCACCTCTTCCTGGGATTATAACACAAGTGAAGGTAACCTTTGCTACCTTTTTCTCTTAACTTCTAGCTTCTTACAAGTTCATCAGTGAAGCCATTTATCATCATTTGTTTTGTCCTGGGGTATTAAGGCAGCCTGTTCAGTCAATATGTATTGGCTTTACCTGTCCTGCCAGCTTTCCAGACAGCCTCTTCTAGAGTACTTTGTACTTTATTTCACTGCTGCACTTACCTGATTGTTCTGGTGGTACAGCCCTACTTTCCTTTGTGTTCGTCTATGGAATCAAAGGCAGTGGCATACTGTGCCCAGGTTTTTAAAGGAATGGTTTTTGAGGCAGTGTTACCACATACTTTATTCTAAAGGACTTTAGTTTGCTTTATGTGTTACTTCAAATTGTACTGTCAAAATGGTCACTGTCATTTCTCTTTGCCTGATGAACACAAATCTCACCTTCTGGGTTGATATTTATTGAGGTCTGTTCTGGGCCTTTACTGTCCCCTGAATTAAAGCAAAGTTGAGAGTACATACCTTTGGTTTCCTGTCTACCTTTACTGTGTAGGTGAAACAATATTGCCTCTTCCTGGGATTATAACACAAGTGAAAGTGATACATTGGTGATTATCCCTGAACCGTGACTATTACAGAGTATCTCCTACATAAATGGAACACAAATCAGATATAGTTTTCTGGAGGTTTTGTACCTTCAGTCTCTAAGGAGCATTTTATTATAAGACTACAGGTAAGACTATAAACATTGTGCAAGATTATTAAAATATACCTCTGAAAAGGTGTTTGTTGATACAAGAATTTCTCTATAGTACTGTATAATCATGATCTACATCAGTAAATTTAATTGTAAGCTGCCCCTTCCTCTAAGAAGTCTTTCCTCTTCTCAGTACTACAATTCTTAGATGCTTCTCTAATTCTTAGATCCTGAAAATGGTTTTACAAGGCAAACACCAAACTACCACAGGGTAGTTTATTATTTTTGCTATCAATTAGGACAAAAAGACATGAAAACAAATGAAAGTCTATCAGTTGTTTATATTGTCATTATGGTGTCTGTCATAAATGCAGGTCATCAGCTGATCTTCCCAGGCTACAAGTAGTTATCTTATTTCTGGTAGACAGTAAGAGTCAGTTAAAAAAGACACAAGATAGGTGTGGTGGCAAATGCTGGTAATCCTACAACTTGGGAGGCTGAGGTAGAAGGATCTTCAAGTTCATAGCTAGCCTGGTTTACATAGTGAGTTCAAGGCCAGCCTGAACTACAGAGAGAGACCCTGCCTCAAAAAAAAAAAAAAAAAAAGTATAAAAGACACAACAGTTAAAAATGCAAATTCTCCAGACTGCCTTTTAATGAATTCAACTTCCTAATGTTAAAATCACCAAACCAAAAGATATTTCCAAGGAGTCATTATCTAGACATATATTAGATAAAAGAAAATGAAGTCCAACTTGAAATTAATCTCAAAGATAAGCACAAAAACGTCTCACCCCTAAGAGCACAATATAAAATAGTCCTCTAAGGAATATAAATATTTAATATACAAGAAAGTGAAATTACATGGTAAGAAAAAAATATTTAAAGTTAGCAAAAACTTCTTGCTAAAGATTATTTATTGCACGACTTATCAGTTTCTCCTAAGAATAAAACAGATACTACTATTGTCAACCTCTAATTGTACTACGTAGTCAAACTCATTTTCTCAAACTGAAGTTCTACAGTATTATGAGTAAACACTTTTACTGAGTTAGGATAGAGAACACTGTATAACTTGTAAGACAAATTCCTTGGACTACATGAGACTATTTAACAAAACCTAGAAGGCACACAAATTTCCTATGGTAGTAAGTGCATTTACGTACTTCATATTTTAAAAAGACAAAGCTGTACAGAGTAGGAAAAAAAGTACATTTCATCTATTAAACAAATTTACAACATTTAGGGTTAGATATTACGGTAGAACCTACCTAAAATTCACATCTCAAGAATTATTACCCAGTTTTAATGAAGTGCGCAGAGAACCATGTGCATTTATTTGATAAGGCTAGTTAGTATAAAACATTTTGTATTTCACAGTAGATCAGTTAGTATCTTGGAGCTCATATTATTATATAAAAAGGTGCAGGCAATGTCAGGTTCCTGGGCTCACTGGGCTCACTCCATAATTCCTTCAAGAGTGAAGGATTCTGGGGATAAAATCACTGGCTATACCTGGAAAGACCCCCAAACTTATCAAGTAACACTGTTCATTTTCAGAAACACTTTAAAACTAGGCAATCTGAATTAAACACACCAACTCTAATCTAAAAGACAATTTAAATTTTTAGAGCTGGAGAACATCTCAGAAGATCACTTATTCTGAAGTTCTTTCCATAGAAGAATCAATGGAGGAGATTTGGGGATATACAAATGGATTTGAATTGAAACTTTTGACCTCCACTCCAGTTTTTTAAACAACTGTCTAAATTATTACTCACCAAATTATACCTTCTGTACATTACGTATCTGCATGCCTGATTTAGTATTTACTCCCTGGAGTATATAAATGGAATTTATATTACTATGATTTATATAGTAGAGTAAGGTATGTGCCTGCACACGTGTGTATAAAGGTCCTAAGATTTTACATGGGGGGAAAAAAGGGTTTCACTGCGATACATGAAAACCACAGATAAAATCTGTCTCTAAAGGAGAAAGCTACAAGCAAGAGTAAGAGATTTTCTCAAGATTATATAGCCATTAGGTATACCACCAGGTATAATAAAGTCCCCAGAAGTCTGCTTGTATAAACCAACAAAAATGAATATTAACTATTTGGTACTACTGGTACTCAGCATATCAATAGATTACTTTTCAGTGTTTTGGGTGTAAAATCAAGTTGCACTAGTCAGACATTTTCCACTGAAATGGGTTTTATTTGCATACCTACTAAAATCTTAGTATCTAAAAGTTTATCAATAAGCTGCAACTTGGTGGTACCTTAGCACTTAGAAAAATAGAAATGTTTGCAAGTTATCAATAATAGGTCAGAAAATTTACATGGAATGTTACAATATCGTTTTAAAGAAGGCTTCAGGCCCTAGTTTTATTCTGTGCTGAAATGTTACATTGTACTTAATAAGCATAATCTAAAAATTAGTGGTGCTACTGATGATCATAAGTCCATTTTTAATACACTCCTTTAGAGACTGTCCAAGGAAACAGACTGAAACAGTAGAGCAGCCAAATTATCCTCGAGCTTGCAAAGGTGTTTTACACATCTACGCTGAAGCCTCACCTTGTGTGTGTCTCTTAACCTAAGAAATCTGACTTTGAAACCTCAGAAAGATGCCTTTAGGTTAAAATACAAGCACCATGAACCAAGGTTGAATTATTTATCATAATCTGCAAATAGAAGGTATAAATTTGTGATGAAGAAAAATTTCCTTCTGAAACTCCAGGATGCACTAACACTATCAAAAGCTCCTTAAAACAGGGGTTTTTTTTAGCATTGGGAAGGTATTTCCAGAATAGCCATGAAGATTCTCTGGCAGAAACTCCTTTACAAGTCATAGTTCCAACTTTATAGTTCTCACCCAAATTAAATATCATTAAAAAAGACCTTTAAAGTAAAAAATATGTAGTTGAAAAACACACTGCTGAAGTTACATAAAGTTCTGAAACTGCAGATCATTTCAAGTAAAAATTATCAAGGAGCAATAGTTAACCACAAGGGGGCGTAATTCACACTCCTTAGATTCCAGCAGAAAGACTAGTTTAAGAAGTAACATGCATTTTCACACAGCCTACGTTTTTAGTCTCTCAGATGATCGAAACTTTCCAAAATCCAGGGACTGAATTCAGGCCATGTGCTTCTATGGTAGGTGTGGTGCCCTTGAGCTAAATCCCTGGCCCTCAAAATTCAAGTTTTTAAACCTAAGTGGAAAGATTCCAGAATACACTTGCTCCTAAAATCTGTAGTTTGTCCAAAGCCCTCTGGAAATATTGCTGTTATGTGCTAGCAAAGGATTCAAGAGTGATTAGTTCCAATACTCATTAGAATTGATAAAATACTGTCTAAAACAGTAGCAAATTTTAGTTTACTATGAATGGAAGACATGGAAAATTTATTTTAAAAATGGGACACATTTATCAGATAGCAAAAATAAGAGGATGAGAAAAACTGTTTTTTCTCTGTGTCAGAAGACACCTCCATCCTTCTTCCATGACCACAATGTCTTTGCAGCTCACAACAAGAGATGCTGTTCCCCTAAGTCATGGCCTGTGAGGCTGGCCGGCCTCATCAGCCATGTTAAGAATATAGTTAGCCATGTCATCTTCTGTGGGTGCATCTGACACCACCCAAGACTCATTTGCTCCAGTCATCTGTAGACGACAAATAGGGCAATTCCTGTGTCGATCACTCCTATTAGGGAAATCAAAACAAGAACAGTTTATTTCTTTTTCCTCTTAAAAATAGGTTGTACTGAAAATTAATACATGTATATGGATCTTGAAAAAGTAATCAGCATAAAAGTACACACTGAAAAAATAATTCCTATCCTAAATTCTTTCTCCAGTGTGGATATATGTGTATCTTACAGACCATTATGGATCAGCACAGGTTACAACTGTTTATGCTTTTAAAAACATAAACTGTATGTGTAGATCATAATTTATTTTAGTCTCCCATAAGAGGATGGTTAGTTTCCCTGTCTTTTGCTACTACAAGCAATGCCATTAATGTATATCCTTGTGCTCAAATAGGTAAAGTTTTCTTTTATAATAAAAATTTCTTGTCCTGAGAGGAAATTCCTTCTCACAAATGCAAGCTCTGGACACAGTGTAAAGCATAAATATTTGTTGGCTTTTAAATAGAAGATATTATGCTAGAAATAATTTCTTGACAGTGGCAAGGGAATAAGACAGTTTTTCCCAGCAGCATCTATATACACATATTTTAACAATGTAACCATGCTTAAAGGTCTGATAAAAAGATCTTTAGTTCTTTTTTTTTTTTTTTTTTGAGATAGGGTCTCGCTTTGTAGTTCAGGCTGGCCCGGAGCACAGCCTCAAACTCACATCACAGCAATCCTCCTGCCTCTGCCTCCTGAGTGTTGGGATTATAGGCATGAGTCACCATGCCCGGCACTGTGCTTTGTGGTACTGATTGCTGCTGGGCGTGAGTCTCCATGCCCAGTACTGTATGTGGTTACCAGGGATGGAACCTGGGTCCTTGCGCTTGCAAGACAGTCATTGGAACCACTGAGCCAAATCCCCGTCCTCGGATCTTTGGTTCTTAAGTAACATGAAGACTAGTACTTCTGTTTTGGGTTTTTTTTTTTGTGCTACCAGAGATTGAACTCAGGACCTTGTGCTTGCCAGGCAGGTGGCAACACCACTAAGCTACATGTCTGGCCCAACATGAAGTCTTTTTAAAGCAACCATAAATTATAGCACTCAAAGTTTAAAATATGGGGAAGTTTATATGCAGATAATTTTTCTGATAAGGAAAGAATACATATATTTGATTATTTAAAATAAGGTTATGTTTTCCAAAGGGAGTTTTTTCTTTGTCAAATATTTTGGAAACTTAAAATAACACTTGAACCAGAAATATATTATGAAAGGAAAAATGTTTTTCTCTTCATCTTTCAGTAAAAACTGGGACCAAAGTAATTAAATTAAATCAATGGGTCTTTGGCCTTTGTGCAAAACTTTAGAGATTTATTCCAAAAACTAAATGTGAAAGCCAGAACTGGCAATGCAATATTTCTGGTTCCCTAGAGATATTTTATGAGATTATTATGTGTGTTCATCTGTGAACAAAACAGCACAATTTAAAAATAGTCAACTTCTACTTCCGGCCAACAGAGACCAGATTTATCTCCTACTTAAAACAACTAAACACAGGACAAAATGTAGAAAATAATGACTTGGGTGTGGTGGTTCATGCCTGTAATCCTAGATCTCTGGGAGGCTGTGGCAGAAGGATCATAAATTCAAGCCAGCCTGGGCAATTTAGCAACATCTTATCTCAAAACAAACAAACAAATGGAACAAAAGGAGGGGCCAGGAACGCAGCTCAGTGCAGAGCTAGGTCTAATCCCTAGTTACATAGTGAGTGAGAGAGAGAGAGAGAGAGAGAGAGAGAGGGAGAGCGCGCGCGTTTTAGAACATGCCATATTGTTAGGTCTGTTATGGCTTGTGTCTAGATGTCCCTTCAAAGCCTCCTGTGCTCTTAGGTGGGGCTTTTCAGATGAAGCTAGATCTAATCTACAATTGTATGTTATATATTGTGAAGTAGAAAATACTCAAAGTGAAATAGGGGGGAAAATAATGAGATTATAACAAAAAAGAAAGGAAACAAATTTTATGTATAAGGGGGGTGGTAGGGTGGGCAGGGCTATGGGAAAAAATGAGAATTAAGTTGTGTCTTATACTGGTACAAATCCCCATTGTTGAGTGCAATCATGATGTGTATATGTAATGTACCAATAAAGATTTCAATTAAAATAAAAAAGAGCCAGGTATGAGCACGACTGTGAAGGCCTTGAGTTTAATACCTAGTACTACAAATAAATAAATGAATGTATAAGTGAATGAATAAAAAAAATTGTACTCAGATATATGTAGTTTATTGTAAGTCAGTTATATGTTCCTTGCAATTATTATTTTGCAGAAAAAATGAGCTTAGTATTATCTAAAGTGCTCCCCTGATCCAATATTCAAGGATTTATTCCTTATAAATACAGATACAGAGTAAATGTAGATGTGAGAAAAAAAGGAAGAAAAAGAAAGCATTGATTCTAGATTCAAATCAGGCACAAATCTTCTTTCAAGAAAAGTATCAAAACCAAGTTATGTTCTCCACATCTTATAAACTTTAGCTATAAAAACAAAAAATATTTTAATCAGTAGGAAGCATGTCATCATATTTAAAGTATATTTAAAGAAGTGTCTTGAATATAACTACATTTTTGTACTTTTCAAAGTTTATTCATACACAATGCCATTTGGCTTCTGCTTATCCCTGACGGCAGCAGATAACTTACCATTTGTCAATACACTTCTGGCAAAAGCTGTGAGCACAAGGCAGGATGAGGTCAGCTCGTCCGTCCATGCAGATACAACACTCCTCCTCATCAGTCAGCTGCTTCACCCTGCAATGTGAAAGCTGAGCTGGAACAATGATATTCTCTGTCCATATGCTTTCTACTTTGTTTTCATTGTCTTAAAAAACATTACTAAACATCTGTAATATAGAGCACAATTTGACTTATGTGCAAAGTTAACATCAGATTAAAATTAACATCTTTTAAGAAGGGAAAATATATTAGGGAAGAAATCCTAATAGGCACAAATTTCATAAAGACTGGATAATAGATAAGTTCTGTGATTGTCAAAGAAAACAAAACATGGACAAACTGGAAATATTCAGGTCTTTTAAAAAATAACTCAGCCTATTTTTTTTTTTTTTTTGAGACAGGGTCTTACTTTATAGTTCAGGCTGGCCCTGAGCTCAGCCTTGAACTCATAGCAGTCCTCCTGCCTCTGCCTCCAAAGTGCTGGGATTATAAGCATGAGACACCATGCCAGGCACTGTGGTATGTGGTTCTGATTGCTGGTGGGCATGAGTCTCCATGCCCAGCATTGCTGTGTGTGGTTACTGGGGATCAAATCTGGGCCCTTGTGCTTGCAAGGCAGGTGCTAGAACCACTGAACTAAGTCCCTGGCCCAACTCAGCCCATTTTAGTCATACTAAATTTGTATAGATGAGTTCAACCATAATATAATTTATCACAGTATTGGAAAACAATGTAATCCTTGCATTGGGGCCTTATAATGCTGACATATTTTAGCCTAAAGGCTCAGGTGCTAAGGGAAATACACAAGGGTCAGGAAGCTAAGTCTCTGTCCTCAAGGAGCTCTTGTAGATTCTCGGGAAGAAAAGAGATGCTGATTCTTTCTGAGCTAGAATTCAGAGTCCCTCAAATGAACCTTGTACTTTTGCACATGGTTTATTTTTCTGTCCTGGGATTACCTTATTTGTTTATCAAACTAATCTCAGGACCTTGATTTAAAATATCCATTTTATTTATGCCCCCAAAACTGACATCTACCTCAATCAAATGATGTAAAAACTGCACAGTTCTTTGGAGATAAGAGTCTTGTCATGGAGTGTCAATAAATGTCTCTTTTCCCCCTATTACTGGGGACTGAACTTGGGAGCTTGCACTTGCCAGGCAGGTGTGGCACTACTAAGCTACAATTCCTGGCCCTGAATATGTTTCTTGGAGTGATTTTTCATTTCTAATAACAGCTATGAGATTGTAAGTATCTCATGGGCAAGCGCTATGCCTAATAAGATAAAGATATTTTTCAGTCCTTACTGAACTTACAGCACTCCAAGTAAGACACTAGAGTAGCACTTTAAAATTTACTGATCTGAGCATGTAACAACATGAATGTCAAATGTGTATTTCATGTAGTAAGTGCTAAGTAAAAAAGAAAGTATTCTTCAAACTTGCTGCAAAGATGAGAAAAAAAGCGACAGGATTTTGATAGAAAGGACACTGTAGATGCATAGACAAAGCTATGGAGGTAGAGGAACAAAAAATGTGTATGCGACTGTGTAAATGTAGCAAGGAGAACAACAAGCTGCTGCTGCTGGGAGGAGAGGGGACTGAAATAAAAGACTGACTGGAGATAATCTGATCCCTGAATGCTGAAATAGTGTCTGAACTTATTCTGACAAACAAATTAGAATCAGTGTTTAATGAGAAAAAGTAGACTCCCTCTGAAACAACACTCCCACAAGATTAACTAGGGGTACACAATGAAGAACAGAGGCAGGCCAGTCAATTTCAATTGTCCACCTGAATGGATTAAGAGGTTTCTGGGGAGGTACTGTTCCCCTGCTCTGTTCCCTGACCAACACAAAGTGAGCAGAGTTGCTCCCCCTCCCCCCATGCCCTTCTACCACGATGTTCCTGCCTGGCCAGCCAGCTACAGATTGAACCCTCCAAAACTGTGAATCAAATAAATCCTTCCCCTTTAGGTTGTGTGTACTGGGCACTTCAGTCACAGCAATGAGAAGCTGGCTAATACAGAAAACTAGTAAAAGAGTGGTGGGTTGTTGCTGGGGCTACACTTGACCATGTGATTCAGGAGTTTTTGTAGCTAGCTGTGTGAGCAGTTTGGAAAGTTTTGGAGATATGGTCTAGAGAAGCCCTAGCATGTAGTAAGCCTAATGAGTGGTCCTGGTCAGAGCTCAGAAGACCAGAACGATGATAGGAATGAGGATACTGAAGGCTAGGCTCGTGAGGTTGCAGCTGGGAACAAGGATGCTACTGATACTGCACAATAAGTCAGGCATATTGCTGGCAAAAAATCTGTGCACATTTTGCCTAAGTCCTGAGACTCTGAGGGATAATGATTGAGTTCATGGGTGGTGAACTAATTTACCTGGCAAACAAAATTTCAAGGCAGCCCCAATGTTCAGGCTATGGCACAGCTACTGCTGGTTGCTTTTATTCAAATTTATAATAAGAATTAGAAGCAAAGAGGACTGGGGAGTTAGCTCAGTGGTTCCGGTGCCTGCCTTGCAAGCACAAGGACCTGGGTTCAATCCCCGATAACCACATACCATACTGGGCATGGAGACTCACGCCCAGCAGCACATACCACAGTGCTGGGCGTGGTGGTTCACGCCTGTAATCCCAGCACTTGGGAGGCAGAGGCAGGAGGATTGCTGTGATGTGAGTTTGAGGCTGAGCTCAGGGCCAGCCTGAACCACAAAGCGAGACCCTGTCTCAAAAAACCTTAAAAAAAAAAAAAAAAGAGAGAGAATTAGAAGCAAAGAGTAGATGAGAAGAATTTGAAAAACTTAAAATTTAGCCCCTGCAAAGAACATTTCAACTTAGAACCATATAACTTTGTCTTGAAGCTATCTCAGAAGTCAAAAGGACTCCACCAATTGTATGTCAAAGAGCATAAACGTGTAAACCTTTCATTTGAGATCAGAAATCCTGGGCCCACTGCTCAAGTAGGGCCATCTAGGGAACTGGCTCCCAGGATTCATTTCACTGAGGTGAGCCACCCAGGTATGGAGCGGTCAATACTGCCATGATCCAAGGTGGCGTGGTTATTGCTTGAGCTGCAGCAGGCAGGTTTTGTCCGTGTGATGCTGGTTGTTTAGACATGCAGAATATCAGAGCTGTGGAGTCATGGAGGTTTCTACCTGGATTTCAAAGGAAATCTGGGAGGACTGGCAATGTGACCCTGAGAGGTGGCACATAAAGCAGTGAGAATGAACCTGAGAAGGGAAAACACTTTCACCTTCGAGGTGAAAGTACGAGGACTGCAACAAGCATTACTTTTATTTCAAACTATGTGGTTTATATATATGGTTAAATACAATCCTCAGTTTAAAAAACACTTCTAAAAATCACCATTCTGAAGAGTGAACAAAAAGTAGAAAATCAGATGCTGGTCTTTGAAAGATTAACTTTACAAAGTAAAACAAAGATAGGCCTAAACATTGCCTAAAATGTTCTAAAATTCCTTTGACACTAGCACTTTTATAACCCAAATCTTTTTTTTTTTTAAATAATTTTTGAGACAGGGTCTCACTTTGTAGTTCAGGCTGGTCCTGAACTCAGCCTTGAACTCAGCAATCCTCCTGCCTCTGCTTCCCGAGTGCTGGGACTACAGGCCTGAGCCACCACACCTGGCATTCTGGTATGCAGTGACTGCTGACAGGCATGAGTCACCATGTCTGGCATTGTTCTGTGTGTTTACTGGGGATCAAACCTAGGACCTTGTACTTGCAAGGCAGGCATGGGAACCACTGAGCTAAATCCCTGGCCTATAGCCCAAATCTTTAAAAATATATTAAAGATAAACAGGAAGTAATGGAAAATATAATTCAACTACTATATAATATTTGGAAACCAGATGGTTAAGAATGGACCAGAAAATGAAACTGTAAATAAAATAGTAAGAGAAATTCTGGTTAAATTCTTTAACTTTATAATAAAAGCCACTATCAACATAGATTTCTGCTGTCTACCTAGAATGACAGTAAGACAGGATGTCAACATGTTTGGAGATATTTCTTCCAATGATGTATTTACAAATTTAAATTATAGTCATGATTGTCAAATGGTAACAGGTGAGAGCTTCTCATTTGCCAAAAAGCGTAATAGAGAAGGAAAAGAAAGTTTGGATAGAATAATACGTTAGGCCTGAGTAAACAAGCACCATCACAGAACAAGATTCTTATTAAAAGGAGTGGTTAATAGCTCTTTTGCCATTAAATACAAGCATATGAAGTACAAGAGTAATTTCCTGGACACTGGGTTGACAGAAAGATTACCTTCAACAGAAAGGTTGATTTATACCTGGTATAAATCACTTCAATTTAGCTTTAATTTGGTATTATAAAATAAATGGAAGAATTAAGTAATCCCAAACCCATTTCGGTATGTAACACCAACTGAGACAAAAAGATTTAGGGTATCATAAGGAATATCAGCAAATATATAAATGCGCTTTCAATGGTCTGCATGGTGGAAAATAAGAGAAACATGGTCATTATATGTGTATACCTTCCCATCCAAAGGCTTGCCTGACAAGATGTTACAGAGGATGAATTTTCGTCAGGTTCTTCAGAGGTGGAGCTCTGAGCCAAGACTCCTGCAGCTTGACTTGTGATGTCTTTATAAAGCTGAATGAACTGGTACAAATTCATGATCCGTGATGCTTCTACAATGCCACTACTTTTATTAATCTAAAAACACAAAATGGAAAAAAAAAAGGTGAAAAAGGTTGAGAGATGACACAAGTATTTAGTCAAACATCTTAAAAAACAGAGGTTTTGACATTTATAAATTACCTTTAAAAAGCAAAAGTTGGGGCTGGGGATTTAGCTCAGTGGTTCCGGTGCCTGCCTTGCAAGGACTCGGGGTTCGATCCTTGGTAACCACGTACAACAATGCCTGGCGTGGTGACTCACACCCACTAGTAATCAGTACCACATACCACAGTGCCAGGCATGGTAGCTCATGCTTGTAATCCTAGCACTCGGGAGGCAGAGACAGGAGGACTGCTCTGAGTTCAAGGCCAGCCTGAACTACAAAGCGAGACTCTGTCTCAAAATGAAAAAAGCAAAAGTTGGAGTAAATAATAATATGGACTATTCACGTGGGAGGTTCAAATAACTTATACGAGTTTGTCTCACTTGATTAAGCATCATCCTGTTTACAGTTGAGGTTAGGTAACTTTCTCAGTGTTAAGAAATGAATTTTCGAGATTTGTTTTGACAATTCTTTCATTTTAATTTCTTAACTAAGGGATTTACTGAACTCCAACAACCATATGCCATTCTAAGTGAAAAAAACAAATGGCTTTCTTGAATATTCTTCATTTTACTTTGTACCAAAACTTCTAAAGAAATAAAAAGAAAAACTAACCAAGTGGTAGAATTCTGAACTCTTAACAAAAACTCGTTTCATATAAAGTGAGATCAATGACCTAGCCAGTAACTCTACAGACCTACTTTCCCCTTCTAGTTTATAATCCTATATGAAAATATATTTATGACAAGGACAGAGGAACACTTTCATAAGGCTTCAAGTAGTGAAGGAGTGGGATTTGCACTCTTTTTCTGAAATAACCAAGGACAGCAGGATTAGGGTGAAATATCCTTAGATGAAGAACTTGAAGTAATCAAAGAAAGAATAAAGATGTGAAAAACTTCTTTTTAGCAAAAGAGATAGTAGGGAAGACTAAGGGGATAGAAGCAGGAATCTAATAAAATGGACATCAAGGAGGCCGGGGATTTAGCTCAGTGGTTCTGGCGCCTGTCTTGCAAGCGCAAGGGCCCGGGTTCGATTCTTGGTAACCATATACCATACTGGGCATGGAGACTCATGCCCAGCAGCAATCAGTACCACATACCAGTGCTGGGCATGGTGGCTCTCGCCTGTAATCCCAGCACTCGGGAGGCAGAGGCAGGAGGATTGCTGTGATGTGAGTTGGAGGCTGAGCTCAGGGCCAGCCTGAATTACAAAGTGAGACCTTATCTCAAAAAAAACAAAAAACAAAAAACAAAATGGACATCAAGTAAATGGAACAGGCAAAATCAGAAAAGATTTAGAAAGAAGTGAAGAATGCATGAAGAGATATAGAGAATGCTGGCCTAGTATGCATGATGCTCTGGGCCCAAGCCCTAGCATGTAAAAAGAAACAGTAAGACAACTATCATAGCGACATCTGAATATTTAAAATTAAAATAGTTACAACTATTTATTGCTTAGTATTTCTAAATGAAGTGAAAGAAAATACTGAGAATCAAGAATGAGTCAGATTCCAAACTGTGAAAATGGGAGAATCATCTTTATCAGAAAGTTGATTAAATTCTGAGAAGTTAAGATTTATATTGAGATGGAACTATATAATGTTCTTTGTAATAAGATTGTAACGGAGTAAAGAACAACATAATTAAAAGGTGATGTGGACTTATAGCAGCTTACAGAATAGGCCTTGATAGCTAAGGAAAATGAACCAATCTTTCTTTGGAACTGCGTAGTATGAAAGAAATCATGGAGTAATCAGAAAACCTTAGTAATATAATAGCAAAATTTATCACATCATAACTATCCTCATCATAGGATCCTTCAATAAACAGTTACAAGTATCCATAATGTAGATGTTATGGGAGTATGTGTAATGGTCTAGGTACTAAAGATACAGTGTGCATAAAACAAAAATCTCTGCCTTCATGTCAGTTATGTGGATAGGTAGGAAAGACAAATACTGCTGAAGTTAGATAGGAATCAAGGTTACAGAGAAGATGAAATTGGGGAGAAGGAACGCTGAAGGGCTGCAAGGGAGGCCTTGTGTCAAGATGACCTAAGAACCGGAAGAAGTACAGGAATGAGTGACATACAGGTATCTGAGGGAAAGAGTATCATTTTAGAGACGAGTGTAAAGGCAAAAGTACAGCTGGCAAGCAGCACAAGGAACCCTGCAAGGAGCCCAGAGTAGCTGAAATAGAATGAGAGGGAAAAGTGGTGGAAGATAAGGTTAAAGGGTGAGGTACAGACAGAATATACAGAACTTTGCTGATTATTGTAATGACTCTGGATTTTATTCCAAATACATAAGAGTTGTGCAGGGTTGTGAGCCAAGAAATAATATGATCCACTTAACATGACATGGAACAGGATTAGTTGTTGGGCTGAGGACAGACAGGGGTAGGGAGGGAACAGAAACAGGGAGACCAGTTAAGTGACTAACATAATCCTGGTGAGAGGTGATCACTAAGTAGGAACAGGGTGGAAGTATAATACAAAAGGTGGGAACTAATTTTTTTTTTGAGACAGGGTCTCGCTGTGTGGTTCAGGCTGGCCGTGAGCTCAGCCTCCAACTCACATCACAGCAATCCTCCTGCCTCTGCCTCCTGAGTGCTGGGATTTACAGGCGTGAGCCACCACGCCCGGCACTGTGGTATGTGGTACTGGTTGCCGCTGGGCGTGAGTCTCCATGCCCAGTATGTTATGTAGTTACCGGGGATCAAACCCAGGTCCTTGTGCTTGCAAGACAGGCACCGGAACCACTGAGCTAACTCCCTGGCCCCGGGAACTAATATTTTTGAGGAGAAAACTTTCAGGACTCACTTATGGATTGACTGTGGAGTATGAGAAACACAGAAGAATCAAGTGCTAACTATAAAGTTTTGGTCTAAGTTGTGGTCTACATAAAATACATAATTTATAGTTTAATTCCTTTCTAGTATAAGTTTTTCAATCTATTAATTTTTCTAATATTATTTCCCCAAAATATCACATTTAAACATTACTTTAAAATAAATAATTTTATTTGAGGATAATCACAGAATACGGGTCAAGATAAGGTATTATCAAAAGAGATACAGAGATTTTACTATGTTTTTGAATTAAGTAAATAGCTTTCCTTTTCCTGTCAGATTTTCAAATAAAACTTCTTTCTAATATAAACACTGACTTCCCAGAGATTCTTTTGAAAAGAA
Source organism: Petromus typicus (assembly GCA_004026965.1). Lineage (NCBI taxonomy): Eukaryota > Metazoa > Chordata > Mammalia > Rodentia > Petromuridae > Petromus > Petromus typicus. The sequence continues at coordinate 108,348 of PVIR01000342.1, forward strand.
TGATGCCTAATGAAGGTAAATAAGTATTTTTTCTTTCAAATAGATCTAAAATCAAGAAAAAAAATCACAGAAAAGCTCTAATTGGTTTTCTTTTTAATACTTTTGTTTTTCTACTTAGAATCTTATCTCAAGAAAGATATTTATTCTAATTGCTTATGGATGTAGCAGTTAAGAGATACTGGAATAGAAAGGAATTTCATTAATATAATTAATTCTGTGTTTGTCAAAAAGAAGTAATAGAAAACTAAAGGTGCTATTCCCACAGCTTCCTACAATTGATACAGGCCTCTTCTGTGAACTGAGCACTTTATGAAATAAAGGTGGAGAGTAAATGTAATTTAGGTAATAATGCATCAACACACAAGGAAAGCTTCATCTTATCCTAGATATACAAGATGAGAATATTTCTTCAACATATTTTTGATGTTCAACATGTGCCAAGCACCTTGATTTTCAGAAACAGATGTAAAAATGGTTCTTAGGTTCTTAGCTTCCTAATAAACAGTAAGCTTGAGACAATAATGGTGAGTAAGTACCTTCTGCCAGTGTATGTGTACAAAGGGGATGTGACCTAATACTGATCAATGAGATGAAAAGAGAGGTTAGCTGGGTCTGTAAATTAACCAATCCTGGACTACCTCTATATCAGGAATTCTTGATAAGTAAGAAAACAAATACTGCTTTTGTTTAAACTGGGTTAACAGGAGTTTTCTGTAACTTGTAGCACTCGGAAAGTTAAATGAGAGGAATGGACTTTCTAATTGAGGGAACTTAATAAGCATTGAGGAGGTGAGAAAAGTTAACAGTCTAAGTTAAATCTGGTCAAAGTGCAGAATGTAAAAGGCAATAATTGTGATAAAGCAGACAAAACAGCTTGGAGCCATATCATAGAGGGCTTGAACGCCACGTTACTGGAGGTGGGTATAGTTTATAAGCAATCAGGAACTAAGGAATTTTAAGGAGGGCAGTGAGCTGATTAGAGTTGTGCTTTGAAAAGTTTATCTCACAGCAGCACGAATTAGAATGAGAAAAATACTATGGTATGGAGATTAACACAGAATCTACAGTAATCTGGACTAAAGAGTAAGGGGCCTAAACTGTAAGTACCTCCTCGATGGCATGGAATTTGTCTTATTTATCATTTGGTATATCCTAGTATCTGCAATACCTGCATTCTCATTTTTGTTTGAATAAACTGGATGTAAAACACACTAGCTATAAAACTGGTAATTCACTAGGGAAATCTGGTAAGTTGAGGTTATCCCTGAAGTTTGTAACTCCCAGGAAAAAAAATCACCTAACCAAAGCATTCTTTATAAGTTGGTTGGGGATGGACTACAGGGTATTTATAAAAGTCCTACTTACAGTTCGTAGGCATATGGGTGATTTTATTGCATATTTCTTTGTTTTAAAACAAGGACTGGGATAGAAGGAAGCTTAATAAAGTTTGTGTTTCCAATTTTGCTCAAAGGCTTCAAAAAGATTAAGTATTTCTATTTAATCTACTCATTGGTAGATGGGTCTTTCCAATACAGATGTTATTAAGTTTTTAACAGAACTGATATTATATTTATTTAAAATGTAAAGAATAAACTACAGTACAGTGTGTTAATGGCAAACATCCATTTTAAAAGTAAAAATCATCAAAATAAACCAAGGGGCCAAGGATGTAGCTCAGTGGCACTATGCCTGCCTGGCAAGTACAAAGTCCTGAGTTCAATCATTGGTATCAAGACAGGGGAAAAAAAAAAGATCTGAGATAATTTTAAATTTTAAGGTGTCAACTTGGTACTCAACAGAGTGTTACCACAGGTCTATACCAAGCTAAAACCCAAAAAGAGGGGTAGAAGGACAAGAGTTTACCAGCACCTGTGTTTATAGCAGCATAATTCATAACAGATAATGAATAGATAAGGTGTGGCACACACTCAATGGAATGTTACCCTACCACAAAGGATCAACTTGAGTTATTTGTAGGAAAATAGATGTACCTTAAAATGTTACATAAAATAAATCAGACACGCAAGCTTAAATATTGCATGGTTTCTCTTATATGAGAAAATCAAAATATTAATAAAGAATAAAATACGATATGAAAAAGGGAAATACATATTCTGCAAAAGAGAGGGAGAAAAGGGAGAGGGCAAGGAAAGAGAAGAGGGGAAGGAGATTTAAAAAAAATTAAGATGTACATGAACTAACTCCCCTCAAGGAATGTAACCATTATATACTACAAATGTGCTAAAACAAAATAAAAACTGAAAAAAAAATTAAAATATTTCATGTAAAAAACAAATACTTGCTATTAGCAATTAGATAATTGGCAAGATACAGAGTTGGCTGGAAAGGAGTAACTGTATCAAAACTATGCTTTACAAGATCAGATTATTAACAATTATTTCCACTATATAATATTATACTATTAAATGTGGTTCTATCATGAAAATAGTTTAAGCTAAAAGATGCAAGTCTCTATGAATCTTACCTTGGTACAGACCACCCGTACAACCACTTTCCAAAAGGCAGAGGAATCAGAACCAGGTTGTACTTCAAAAAGAAGATGTTTTTCTTGGCCAGCAGCCACTTTAGCAGTTCTGAAAAGACACAAGCACCTCTATTAATTTTATGAAAAGTCATACAAAATAATCGAATGATGAAACAGATTTAAGAAACACCTTCAGAGATGGAAGCATGAAGAAAAACACTAAGACAAATCTATAAAGATCATAACTGAATTCTTAAAATGTAGGGATAGAGAATGTTGTACACATAAATATATAACTTAATTTCCAGGTTTTTAAAAAGTCAACAGCTTTGTGGAACAGATGATTGGAGATTATTAAATATAACTTTACTGTCCTTTTCTAGGAGTAATTTTGAGAGCCACAGGAGTCTAACATAAAAATATAATATTTTTAGAAGCAATTCAATTTAAATCAGTTCAAAGACACATTTAAACACTGCAGTTTCTTTTTATAATTTCTAACATTTCTTTCTAGGCACTGTAAAGATATCACATTCAACAAAGTGACTTAGAGCTAAGTAAAATGAGATCACTGAAAATAAAACAAGTAGCCTTAGGAAATAAAATCTTCAAGTGAAAATAAGTCAGTGATGCCAATTTCTAGTGCTTGTTTCCCAGCTACTAAACACTTCTGTATAGATTTAACTTTACATCTGTCACAGCAGTGCACTTGTGAATAGCCAACTCTACCCCATGGAAATTGGTAATTTCATCTTACCAAATAATACTTTTGGTTACCTCTTACATAGCCATGACATAGTGCAACCCTCAAGGCAAAAATAAAATGAAAAAGAAGGACTTACACATCATTGAGTTCAGCTACTCTCCCAAGAAATTCTTCATAAGTTAAGGAGCTACTTTCTCGAACCAACGTAACATGTTTTGCTACTTTTTCTGGTAACTTGTTAATAACCAGTTGCGCCTGATCTGAAATCTGTTGTCCCATGATGAAATGATGTCTTTTGGAATCTAGAAAGCGTTGCTTCACATATTTCCTGTCAAATTTATATAACAGTTACTTTTACACAGAATATAAAATAGCAATATACTCCTCTTAAAAAAAGGAAAAGAAAAAATTCGACAGATCAGCAGACTTATATGAGTCCAAAATAGGATTTGCTTAAAATGTCTTTTTTTTTGAGACAAGGTCTCGCTTTGTAGTTCAGGCTGGCCTTGAACTCATTATGTTGCCCAGGCTAGCCTCAAACTCACAGCAATCCTCCTGCCTCAACTTTCTGAGTGCTAGGATTATTGGTGTGAGCCACCACATCTGACACTGTGGTGTGTGGTACCATACTGGGGATTTAATTCAGGACCTTTTGCTTGCCAGGCAGAAATCTCCGCCCCTAAATGTCTATTTTTCTTTTTAAACAGGGTCTTGCTTTGCAGTTCAGGCTGGTCCTGAGCTCAGCCTTGAACTCACAGCAATTCTCCTGCTTCCGCCTCCCAAATTCTGATTACAGGCGTGAGACACCACACCCGACACTGCGGTGTGTGGTACTGATGACTGATGGGTGTGAGTCTCCATGCCTGGCATTGTTGTATGTGGTTACTGGGGATTGAACGTAGGCCCCTGGAACCACTGCACTAAATCCCTGGCCCCATAAATGTCTATATTTTTAAAGATATATTTCTATGTTTTTAGAATCATATTGCAAAACATGAAAATACAATTCACTTATGATACTGGGAAGATGATGAACCTCTAATTCCTATAATTTTATCAAGCCAAAAACCATTCTCTCTTTCACACACACACACGCACACGCATGCATGCACACACACAAAAGCATTCAGGTGACTATACTTAACAGTATGTTTACCTTATTTAATTTTACTAAGAAATTTTCTGGCTGCTCACCACATGTCAGACTCCAAACTAAGTGCTTTCCATATACCATATTATATCATTTATTTCCTACAACATCCTAAGAAATATATATTGTTTAATTTTGATAGAGAAATGGAACTAAGTATATCTCATGGAAAATATACAGTGAGGGGCAGAAATGAACTGAGCTCCTAGTTTTCACACTGTACAATACTTACATTCTTGACCACTATGATATAGTAAGTCGTGATATAATTTTATCAGCTAAAATTTTTTGTCATTGATTTATAAATGTCTAAATTATTTTTAACTTAAAAGCACATATATTTTTGGTTTGAAAACTTTAATAAAATTAAAATGTTAAGATAATTTAACCACCTCACATTTTCTTCTTAGTGAAAAACAATTCTCTGGCTTTAATTCCTCTAGGTATTTTAAACCTAGAATTTATGTAATTTGTTTTCTAAATATGAGTCAACAGGCTAGGTCGCAACTTTAAAAATAACTGTCAGGTTTACTTTAAAAGTTAAGCACAATGGGCCGGGGATTTAGCTCAGTGGTTCTGGTGCCTGTCTTGCAAGTGCATGGGCCCGGGTTCAATCTCCCAGTAACCACATACAATATTGGGCTTGGAAACTCATACCCAGCAGCAACCAGTACCACATACCACAGTGCTAGGCATAGTGGCTTTCGCCTATAATCCCAGCACTTGGGAGGCAGAGGCAGGAGGATTGCTGTGATGTGAGTTTGAGGCTGAACTCAGGGCCAGCCTGAACTATAAAGCGAGACCCTGTTTCAAAAACCTAAAAAAAAAAGAACAAAAAAAAATTAAAGCACAAAGTATTTATTTAATAATCACTTGCTTTAAAGTCTTGAAAGATATAATTCTATGTATTGTGGCTAGAAAGGAGTTAGATGTATTTATTTTAGAGTTATTTACCTCTGGTAGAAAAAAAAAGATTTACCAGAAGAACAAGCATTGAGATTTTTGGTATTTGTCTATGATAATATATTCAATCACTGTATGTGATAATCCCTATTCAATACAAATATTATTACTAGTGATAGTAAAGCAACTCATATTTGTTAATCACTTCCCTTGTGTAACATTCTTCTAAGAACTTTATGTTAAAACAAACTTTATTACAACAAATAGTTAACTACTGCATAGGTCTTGGAAAGTCAACTGCACAAAAGCACCTATCATATGGAATTAGAGTAAACCCTTTCAAAAAGCATTCAAGCCATTTTATGTACTTAGAAGTAGTTAAAATATAAAAGGTCCCAGGTTTTTTAAGAAAAACAAATTAACAGCATAATAGGAAACTTAAATTTTACTAAAAGCAGACGTTCAGAGAAAGGAGACTCTAGTTCCATTGGGCTGTGCAATGGTTTGATGACACCGAAGGCCTAAGTGGTGAGAATTTTAAAGGATATTAAATTAATAAATTTGAACATATTCAAGATATTATGTGTCTGAAAAAGGAAACAAATGATTTATTCTATATTAGCATAGCTTGGTGACAACATGGTGCAACATGATTTGCTTATTCAAATTTTTGAGCTGTTGTCACATGGAAAAGGAAGTAAGATTTCTATTTCATAGTTAGAGAGAATGGAATGCCCAATAATGTGAGTTGGAAAGGCAAATTTCAACTTAATATAAGAATGTCCTACCATCCAGAAGTAGAAAGGGGTACTGTAATATGCAAGGTTTTTCTGTTATTGATATAGGAAAATGTTTAAGTAAAGATAAGAGGTTCATCTCATGAGTGAAATAAAAACTTTTGCCTAGGTGGGAAGTGAGGAGTAGGCTATCTCTAACCTAATATTTTACTCCCCACAATGAACTTCATCTTCCTCATCTTTCCTGTACCAACTCAATCAAAATGCAATGAGATTCTTATCAACCAGACTGAAGTACATCCACAATACTTGACAAAGAAAAAAAATGAAACTTTAGAAATACAATCTCCATGTTAATGTAGTATTATAATTTTATATATATGAAAGGTAAAATTTCTGTAAGGCTAGGGAGATAAATTTTATTTAATAATTTTTACATGTATAGTACCTGGAGAACCTCACAAAAATCGGAGAAGGTAGAGGTGAAAGTTAGTTTGGACACAGAATAATAAATACACTGAGTAATTGATATACAGAGTAATAAATAAGAAAAGATAAGGAAGTCTAGGCTACAGTAGTTAACAGTGACAAAGAAAGCAAGTATTACTTGAGGAAGATTTGTACAGATTCCTCTTGGTCTCAAATGCCCATCTCTGAGAATGTCTTCCTTTCACAGAGGAGTTATAACTCCTGCATTTGAGAAGAAAAAGAAAGGTGGAGTGTATTTTTCATATCCGCCACTTTTAAAAATGCCTGTCATTCAAAATGATCCTTTTGCCAAAGTGGCATAATTTGGGGTGGCATAGTTTAGGGTGACCACCCTACATGGCTCTCCAAAACTACATTTAAGTCTGGGTTGCTGATTTATCGGTTAGAAAATGTTTATTTTGGTATATTTTGACCTGGTGCCTAATTTTAAATGATGAAGTTTATTATGTGAGGCTGAAAATTAGCTTCTTTTTCCGTAATTACATTGCGTATCCAGCAAACCTCATTACTGACTCCTTGTATTAAAATGAAACATTACTCAGAGACGACTTGAGAGCAGGAACAGTGGTTCTTAACTGATGAGGGTGAGGGTTTTAAATTTACAGCTTATTTTGCAAACAAATGTCGCTCAGTGGCACTGCACCAATCTGCCAAGTTTGCAGGATCCTGAGTTTTACCCTCAGTATCAAAACAAAAACCATCCACCACTAGTATAAAACACAACTTACATACAGCACAAAACTACAACCAAAGGTACACGCTCACAAAAATAATCTCTTGAGGTCATCCTTTGGTCACAGCCACAGCCTTTTCTGTGTCTTGCTTTTGTGCCTACTCATATTTTTGTCATAGTACGTGTCCCCAGTCTTCACTTGCCTATCCCCCTCCACGATCTTCTAGTTTTCTAGCCTTGCTGTTTCTTCTGGAAGATATAGAGGAATATATTGAATTTTTTTTTTTTTTTTTTTTTTTTTTGAGACAGGGTCTCACTTTGTAGTTCAGGCTGCCCCTGAGCTCAACCTCAAACTCACATCACAGCAATCCTCCTGCCTCTGCCTCCCAAGTGCTGGGATTACAGGTGTGAGCCACCACACCCGACACTGTGGTATGTGGTACTGGTTGCTGCTGGTGTGAGTCTCCACGTCCAGTATTGTATGTGGTTACCGGGGATCGAACCTGGGTCCTTGCTCTTGTGAGACAGGCACTGGAATCACTGGCCTAAATATATTGTTTTTTGAATGAATACAGTAAATATTGTTGACCCCTCTGGATTATTCACTTGGAATTCTTTCGACTCATTCATTCTGTTCAGTTATCTATTGGTTGGATATGTGGTAGGAAGTAGAAGTTAATGGAAGAAGAAATGTAAAATTGTAAAAATGATTGTTTATGTAAACTGAGAAATATTCATTATTTGACATTAACAAAATACTTCTCTCTAAGTCATAAGGAACAGTAGTATATCCCATAGGAACAGTTTGTAAACCACTGGCATAAAATTCAGCAGAAGACAAATCAGCAAAGATTTCTTTAAAAAACTAGTAACTCCCAAATTATTGTGCCACTTAACATAATCCTTTCTAACAGGATTGAAATGTGCTTTCGAAAAAATTTGAAGGGCTTTCTGAATAAAGAACTCTTATTTTGAAATTCACAAAATCCTTGATAAAGGATTCCAAAAATGCCACATTCTCAGTGGGCGGTACATACAGTTATCATTTCTCTTTTTTAACAAATGAATTGTTATAGTTAAAATATTCCTTATAAAAGCATAACAATTGCTGATGGATAATTGACAATCCACCAAAAAAAAAAAAAAAACCACAAAATATCTGAAAATTTAATACATAATTACTCATAAAAGGACTCAAGTAAAACTGAAAAGCATGCAAGTGCCATAGAAAAGCTAGCTAAAAAGTATTTAGAAACTGACATCCATTCTCCAACAAATGCTGCAGAGCTGGGCATTGTGCCACATGCCTATTATCCCAGTACTCAGGAGGCAGAGGCAGGAGGATTGCCATGAGTTTGAGGTCAGCCTCAGCTACATAATGAGACCTTGTCTCAAAAAAATTTTTCTTTTGTATTAAATTCACTTACAAAATACATGTTTCTGGGCTAGGGATTTATCTGAGTGGCACCACCTGCCTTGGCAGTGCAAGGTCCTGAGTTTAATCCCCAGTATCAAGAAAAATAGAAAGATGTTTCTAGGTGAAATGATCAACTACTTTCATATCAACATTTACCTCAGTGATACAGGCCAAGTACTACACCTAGGTCCCCAGGGTACTATTTATTATTCTTTGCTTCCTCAAATCATATCTTTGAGTAGGCATCAGCTCTTTTTCAAGACAGGAAATTAATACAGTTATAACAGCTACAGAGTGAAACAATTAGGCTATTCTGCAATCAAAGACTTGATCAGAAAAAAAATTAAGAATACAGTACGTTACTAGGAGGTAAATGGATTTCTAATAGCACCAGTGTGTTTGCAAAATACTTTTCTAAATAGTTAGAAAAAAATCACTGTAAGACTTCTCTTTGGACAGTCCTTTTCAGAACAAGGAGAAAGAAAGTGTATTTAGATAGGAACATAAGAGGGATCAAATACAAAATTCATTTACATCAAATGACAAAGAACATATTTTTGAAACATACAATCATAGTAGGGCGAAAAATATTTAGACTCTGAAGCCAGGCAATGATAAGAGAAAAATTAATACTATTTTTGTGTTGTGAATTATGAAAACATTACTTCTCAGAGTAGTCATTTCCTTCCAAAAATGACTAATTCTGGATCATTAGCTGATTGACAGCGAAAGCAAAATTCTGAATAAATGAAGTTCACTTTATAACAAGAAAAATGGGTGGGGCTGATGGCAACCATACTTTGCTAGAGATGTAAGAATTGTAATTATGCTGGATAAAGGAGTAAAACGCTGAACAGTGCAAAATAGGCAAGGGTCATATACTGCCACTTGATTGATAAGGGGATAAGGGATAAATTTCAACAATAGTAAATCCACATTTTGGAACTGGAGACAAATAGCTGACGAAAAAGTTTCAAAAGCTAACAATGAAGACCTTTTTCGTTGTGTGATCGCTACAATTATAATTCACAAAGAAACGTTTTTCTCAGATCTCAGGATAGCACCTAGTCTGGCAAACGACAACCCTGGGCAAGAGTGGCAGTCTAGGCCAATTCTGAATTGTAGGGTGGGGTACGGAGAACGACGTAGCCTTTCTCAGTTGGGGCCTCCCTAGTTTTTCTCCGGGGCGTCGCGTCCCACGTCCCACCAGGTCGTAACCAGGGCTCATTCGCTCAGTTTCACCACCTCGGTCCCTCCCCAGCGAACCTGCATAATTCACCAACCCTAAATCTAGTAGCCGACTGACTGCGCCGGCGGCAACATTCAAAATGCAGTACTAGCTCCAGCAGGAACACCCCTGGAGCCCTCTTCACAGCGGGACCCACCGCCTCCGTCTTCGCCATCGGAAACCCCGGCTGCAGTCAGTGCCTCCCAGCCAGCCCCCCGCTCTACACCGCGGCCTGGAAAGGGAAGGCGGCCTCGGCAGTCAAGGCCTGCCCGGGGATGCTACTGCCGGGTTGAGGGTGTGAGCAGCTAAGGAAGGACAGGGCGGGAAGACAGCACTGGCGGGCTCACCACAGGTTCAAGGCATCGTGTCCCCGCTGCAGCGACGCGGCTCCGCCTGCCTCTCAGGCTGGCCGGGGGAAGCGGTTCGTAGGGCGACTAGGTCGCACCTCAGTGACGCAAGGCCCTCGCCCGAGGCGCGTTGCCTGGCAACGGCCACAGCCCGCCTCCCCGGCGCTCCACCCCGCCTCATGCCCCAGCGAGCTTCACCCCGCGCCTCTCCTGTCCTCCAGGCCTTTTGAGAGCTGAGGAGAAGCAGCCTAGGCCCAAACTCGGACTGCTTGCTCCTCACTGTGCTTCCTGCCCTCAAGGCCACGTTACGAATCCTGGTTTGGTCAAGGGTAGGACTCAAGCCACCATTTAATCCTCCAACCTCTGATGATAGCGATGCGCATTATCTTGTCTCTCTGTCATGAAATGAAACGGGATGGTTACCTAGGGGAGTTGCTAAGTATAATGAGAATTTGGAAAGTGGCTAGCACAGAGTCTCAAATGGTAAGCTTTAATAAGTGATGGTTGTTAGGAACACGTGTGGGCGACGTCATTGCTTTTCAAGAGATTTTAGTCAATAATTGCTGTTAAGCGTCTCTCTTGCTCTGAGTACTGGACTAAGACATTTTACAGGCATTGGTCTTACTTAAGCAGTTTACTCAATGTTACAAGTACAGCAAAGATTTAAACCAAGATTTGGCCGACGCTGTTGTTTCCATGCTTAAACAGGTAAACTAAATTCCTAAACTAAACTTCTTAATGTTGGGACACCCATAGCCATCGTTTATTGGTCATTGTGATATAGGAAAAATATAACTCCCAGCCAGTTAGAAGTCAAATGTGTCGAGTGTGTGGTCATAAACATTGAGAAATGAATTTGACAACCAAAGGGAGAAGTTCGGAGAGTTTTATTGGATGTAAGGAGAGAAGAATAGCACTTAGATTTTCAGAAGAGGTCCTGCGTGGAGTGACCACTGAGGTCTTTTGTCAGGGGTGATTTCTACCACAAAGTCACCATGTGGGTACAGTGTGGGTCAGCCTATCGGATTACAGTATAACTGCTTAGGTATTAGTGATCGAATAGGGAAATGTAGGAAGGGCACGTGGAAAAAGACAAAGACCTTTTGGAGTAAAGATACTCTGTTCACGCAACTGAGTGACTGATGCCTTTCAGGATTTACTGGACCAAATGGTGCTAATTACCTTATAATCGCAAGTTACTGTTTATCCTTCAGCGAATCATGTAGGCCTGGCTGTTGCATCTTATTCTGAGGCCTAGTCTTCCTCAGATGTGCCTCCAGACACAATTCTGATGTCTGTCCCTCTCTGACTATATATTAATTTCTATCTAACTTAGCTGCCTATAATAAATTGGCAGGCTTATTGGGTGAAGAATTAATCCCGCCTTCTAATTACAAATCATATTTATTGACTATTTACTATGTGCCAAACTCTGTTCTAAGGACTTTAAAATATTAATTGAATCTTCACAGCAATTTCATGTGGCAGATATTAATAACTTCATTTTATCAGTGAAGAAACAGACTTTAAAAAGTCAATTTTTCAACATCAAACAAGGAGCAGAGTCACACTGAAGCCCAAGCCCACAGACTAAGACATTTAAAGCCTAAACCTGTGCTTTAAAATCATTTTAAGCTGCGTAATAAGATGGTAAGACTGAGTCAGCCTGTGCACCAGTGTCTCCCTGACAACCAGTGCAGTGTCCAGCAAACAGTAGTTCAGACTTTGAAGATTTAAGGCATATGGGAACCCCAGAAAGACAAAGGACTTAAAAATGCTGAATAGATAATTTATTAATAAATTCCAAAAAATATCAAATTAAATTCAACGCAGTCCCGGTTTCATGATTTTCAGGCTTTATTTGGCCATGACCTGTTTAATGAATGTAGTTTAGTGCCAGTTACAATTGTAGCAGATATGAAAAGCTCCAATCTTCAGCAAAACTGTGTTGTTCCTTCTGGTGGCTAACAGCCAGAAACAGGCTGTGCTGTCTCTAGACAGAACACAGAACAGGATGCTATAAAAAAAAAAGAGTTAAGACTACAAAGTACAGTACAACATCTTCCCAGCACCTGGTAGCCTTCACACATCTGCCTAGACTGCTCTGTGGATACCACCATAAACATTTGCTCCAACCCCTGTAGATGACAGGCCTCTTCCCAATTCCCTATAAAACTTTCTCCCTTCTTTGTTCGCCACTGATGGCTTTGTGGCCCTCTGTCAGCCTGCTTGCAGGCTATACCTGTTGCCTTCCACTTGCCTGCGTGGGTGGCCTCATTCCTCTGCCATTTGTCACAATGGTGACATTGACCCCCTACCTGTTAGCAGTCAGGCGTACCAAGTTCATATCTCTCAATACCAAAGAATGGATTCAAGGACAAAGGAGATTAAGAGTAGGAAAATTGATTGAGAGAAAGCTAGCTTCAGGTGTGATGGATATGTGCATTTTCATGTTTATGAGGCATGGATTCACTGATGTATATATGTCAAAACTTTTCAAATTGTATACATTAATGTTCTGTAGTTTATTGTATGCAATTATTCATATCAAAATGATATAGATAAATTTTTTAAAGGTTTTTTTGAGACAGGGTCTCGCTTTGTGGTTCAGGCTGGCCCTGAGCTCAGCGTCCAACTCACATCACAGCAATCCTCCTGCCTCTGCCTCCTGAGTGCTGGGATTACAGGCGTGAGCCACCACGCCCGGCACTGTGGTATGTGGTACTGATTGCTGCTGGGGTGAGTCTCCATGCCCCGTATTGTTATGTGGTTACCGGGGATTGAACCTGGGGTCCTTGCGCTTGCAAGACAGGCGCCGGAACCACTGAGCTATATCCCCGGCCCGATATAGATAAATTTTAAGAGGCTTTAATTTCAGCCTAATCTGAGCTTGTTAGTAAGGAAAATGACTGTGAAAGTTGCCTACAATTTCATATAATGGGGTTAGTCCTACTTTTTGTGATAAGTGTAGTGAAGATTAGACTAAAGGAGAGACTACATTAGTAAGATATTTTAAAATATAGTATTGTACATAACAACGCTAGATTTTCCTTCTTAGCATAACACATTTCTTCTTAACCTTATATTACTAGGAGCTGAGAAGGTCAATCCCTTCCATTTATTTAATTTTAAACAGAACCCTACAGCCATTTTTTCCTTCTGTTGTCCTAAGAGAGGTAGGAAATAAAATAACAAAACTTAGATCTCTGATGCTGTAGTAAGAGCACAGGCTTGTTCAGTCTCCTAGGCTGATCTTTTTACCACTTTTTTCCTACTCCCATGTCATTGGAGATTCATCAATATGTACTATATCTCATGAACATAATTGATATCAGAGTGAATTCTGGGACAAGCGTGTGTGCTATGAGCCCCTGAGATGGCATAGCACCCTGTCAATCATGCCTGTCAATCATACCTAGAAATTCAGGGGAGGCACCTGGGCTGAGGTGCATGTCCTTCAAACTCCAAAAGGCTGATTTAATGGTGGTTGCTGTTGCTATGTCTGTGTGCCATCCCCATATGCATTTTGCTCCTCTCTTCCCAGCACCCCTTTTCTGTCTGTGACATATCTTTTGTCAACACAGACTTGCCCTGAGCCCAGCTTCCTGTGATCTTCAGTGATTGTAGTTTGCCCCCCGTGACTGGGTGTCCACCGGGCAATTCTTTGCTCAGTGTACACAAGAGATGGGACTATATCTGCCTAACACATGTTAATACTTGCACAAACATAATGAATGCATTAGAATGCAAAACAGAATAAGACAGTAGTATTATCTAAAGATATGACACTGTAAATCTTCTATGAAAGTTATTTAGTAGCAAGATAAGGAAATGTTCGTATTTCTTACATACAAAAAGGAAAAAATATTTGCAGGAAGCAGCAAATATAAATATTAAGAGTTTAGAAGTAATGTTTATAACAGGAATACTTTTTTCATTTTATTTTATCCCATCCCCCCTCAACCTTTTCTTCTCTCTATGCACAACAGCTTTTTTCCCTCATTTTCATACTTCTGTAATTAATCTTGTAATTTATTACAGGTATCCAGATTTTTCAAAGTTCATATAAATATTTTCCAGGCAACAAAAATATGAAAGCTTTCATAAAATTATGGCAAACACAGTCCTGTAGGGAGCACCAGGGAATCCTTGTAGGAGACAGAGGAATAACTCATTAACTACAGCTAAGATTAAAGCTTCATTTTCTAGAATGCTGGACTCGGAGGTTTCTGTGTCTCATTGGTCCCTTTTTTCTGGGTGCTTCTGTTCAAGCTTCCTCTTTAGTCCTCTTTTTTTTTTTTTTACATATTTAAGGCGATCATACATTCATAGCTGTAATTATTATGTGTATTTGGATGATTTTCTGATATACATTTCCAATTGTTAGCCCTCCTTTGTATTCTAATCCTGTATTTCCACATTTATGTAGGATAGCTCTCCCAAATGTACCATGGTAATGGCACCCGAACTCACCAGGTTCCATAAGAGTGGTTTTGGGGTTCCAGTGCATCAATGTTTATGTCAGCAACAGAAACTTCAGAGGTGGCAGCAATTGGAGAATTTTGTGGATTCTGGAGGAAATGGCAAAACTCTCAGACAAGTATCATCTGAAGAAGTAGTACTGTTACTTGGTGGATGCCACCTAGGTTGTTACCAAAGAAGCAGCAGTAGAGTTTGACAAAACCAGCAGTGCCTGTGGGTGTGACAGTGCCAAAGGCTATAGGAGCAGTGCTTAGCAGAGACCATGGACCTGGGAGATGTGGTAATACCTAGTGGAAGTATTAACTAAGCTTGGTAGAAAGAGGGAAAGACAAGCAAAAATGGTTGATGTGCCTAGTAGAAGATATGGTAGTGCCACTTGGAGAAGAATTAGACTTAAAACAATATGGGAAGTAATCACTTTCTTTTTTTTCAGTTTAAATCTTTATTGATACATTATGAATACACATCATTACCGCATTCAAAACTGAGAGTTTGTACCAGAATATGACATGACTTGATTCTCATTTTTCCCCTTTCCCCCTGCCCAGCAACCTTTACCCTCTATATTATAAGCTTTGTTTCCTTTTTTCTTTATTAAAAAAAAAGAGAAAGTAATCACTTTCTGTGAGCACAGATGAGTCACTTGCTTTGAAATAATCCAGGAGGGTTGCTTGCTCCCTTACCCCGAGGGATAAAAGTTTCTTAAGGGAAATGAAGGTTATATTGGTGCTTCCCAAGCCACCATTCTGGAAAAGGAGACTAGAGGAAGTATGGATTTTATGACATGACATTTCTCTCTATGCATACTTCAGTAATATTAACTAAAACCTCTGGTGGAAGTTCTCCATGAAACCTATGTTGAGCATATGATTTAAATGTAGAGGCCTAAGGAGGATCCATAATGAGAGAGATTAGAGGAGCTATAGATTAATTAATCTAACCACAAACACAAACTGAAAGTGACACATGAAAATGGCTAACCTCCAACTGCTGGGCCTTGCCCAGGAATGAGGCAGTATGTAGGCAGTTGGGAGCCATGAGTGAGTGCTGAGCTTTCAGGCAGAGCAGTTCTACCAACCAGTAAAATATTTGCACCAAAAGTAGTAATATCCTGGTCTCATCGAGCAGGCTCATAACTCTTCCTGCCATGCAGAAGAACTCGAAAAGGAGACTTGGAAGTGGGAGCAAATGTCCAGTGTTCTCCAGCTGTGATACCACCTGACTGTCCTTCTCTAGCAGTTGTAGATCACTGAGCCAACCACTGAATTATTATTGTGTTCTGAGTGAGCATTTAGTGCTTTCACCTACTAGCACTGCAGGTACAAGGGAGGATCCCCTGTACACAAAGCCTTATTTCAGTCTAACATAGGGTCAGAATTGCCTCTTGTCTACCCAGATGCCAATCAGTATCCATGGTGAGGCAACACTGTTTCTGAGACCTACAGTAGCCTATGCTTCATTTCACCCTTCTTCTCATACTTACCATTCATGCATTTCTAGGCTAGATCTCCAAATTTCAACATCCTCTCCATACCTCTACTCCTTTGAAGATTCTGTTCTGTTCTCTAACTTTACAGTGTACCTTTAATATATTTCTTTACCATGACATGATTTTAAGATATTTTTCATACTATAATTTTATGCAGTTTTGTAACAACATCTAAGTCTTTGGCATTATTATTTATAATACTAAGTATTGCTGAAATAATCATCAAGATGAAAGAATCTGCCCAGGGGAATAATCAATTAGGATTTAAAATATTATAAAGAATGTATTTATTGTCAGTTTTATATTTTTATTGTTTGATTGCAGAAGGATGTCAGCTTAGCTGAAGGAAAAACCTAAACAAAGTAAGTGGAGTAGTAAAGAAAAGTATCAGTGCCTGAGCAAAGCCCTATTACAGATAATGATAGTGCAAAATTCTAGACTGACAAGAAAATACAGACTTCCAACACTAATATAATGATCTAGACATCTAAGAGCTTAAACCAAATCTAAGACCTAAACCTAAGAACTAAACTTAAGAACCAAATATTTGCCAATATTTATTAGGTTCACATTTGTTGAAGGAGCTGAGTGTTCTCTGAATTGACTAAAGTCCAAAACACCTTATAGTTTTCCTCCTGAAATAAATGTATGACTCACAGTGATGAGTCAGTGGGCAGTCAGAGAATAAAGTTTGAGTAAAATATCCTTTGGCATTCTTCTGACTTGTTTACAACTGAATTCTACATCATGAGAAAGTCATTAAGTACAAAACATTTGTAGGTGGGGAAATTGGCTCTATAGCAAATGATCTTAGCATTAACATGTATGAATAGTAAACG
Organism: Petromus typicus; assembly: GCA_004026965.1. NCBI lineage: Eukaryota > Metazoa > Chordata > Mammalia > Rodentia > Petromuridae > Petromus > Petromus typicus. The sequence goes on from PVIR01000342.1 coordinate 125,293, forward strand.
GTATGACTTATAGCCTGTGAATCTCATGTTTACTCATTCAACATTTACTGCAAACCTACTTTGTATGTGTTAGCTTTGCACATATAAAGTGTATGTGTTAGCTTTGCATATACAAAGTGCAAAAGATGAATGAAAAATAAAATATACACCCAACAACACACATTAGTGTAGGCTAACATGACTACAGGGATTGCAAAGGGAAGAAGTGAGAAGGATTCATTAGTATGGTAGAGATAGCTTTTGAAAATGACTCCGAAAACTCCCTGTTTGCTGGTATTCATGCTCTTGCAAACCTCTCTGCCCATCTTCTATCATCTCTTCTAATGAAGGGAATTTGACAACAGTAGTGAGATATTGTTTCCAAGATCAGGCATAAATCTTATGATGCTCATCTCTCCTACTCTGTCTCTCTCTCCCTCTCTCTCTCTCTCTCTGGCTTTTATTGGGTACTATAATAAAATAAGCCACTATTTTATGAGCTATTCAAATGGAGAGGTTCACATGGGGAAGAACTGAGAGTAGCCACCAGCAAATGTGGAAAGAAAGCCTCTCAACCTTATGAGTGAATCTGAAAGTGAATCTTACCCCATCAAGTCTTGAGATGACTACAGCCCTGGCTAACATTTTGGACTGCAGCTTCGTAAGAGACCCTGAAACAGAGGACCCAGCTCTACATACCTGGAATGCTGACCAATGTGATGAGATAATTAATGTTTTAAGTCCTTAAATTCTGAGGTCCTTTGAAGTAATGGGTAACTAATACAATTAAAGAGAAAAGCAATAGTGATTGAAACAGAAGAGAGTATTTCTAACTTTTAAAAATATACAGTATAGAGCGGGGGATGTAGCTCAGTAATCCCGTGCCTGCCTGGCAAGCTCAAGGTCCTGAGTTCAATCTTCAGTACCACAAAAAACAAAACAAAACTAAAACCAGAAACCAAAAAACCAATCTACAGTGTATTGCCACCACCATAGCATAGTTTCCCTACTATAATAGTACACTGAAGTTTCTTATCCCCATCTAATTATAATGTATTTATATTATTTTTATGTATTATTTAATCTTTCCCCCATCCCTTCTTCCTACTTCTCTTTTCAACTTCTTGTAACCACCATTCGACTCTCAATTTTTATGAGATCAACTTTTTAGATTCCATATATGGGTGAGATCATGTAGTGTTTTCCTTTCTTGCTTGATCTATGTTTAACATAAATGATCTCCATATCCATTTATATTGTGGCAAATGAAAAAATTTCTTTTTATGGCTGAAGATTTTTCCATTGTGTGTAATATATACATATATCAGATTTAAGATTCTTCCCATTTTTTGACTATTGTGAATAATGCTGTAATAAAGATGGGAATGCAAATATCTATTACATATGCTGATTTCATGACCTTGAGATAGATAGGTATATATATATATATATATATATATATATATATATATATATATCCACTGGTGGGATTGTGGAATCATATAGTAGTTTTCCTTTTGTTTAAAAAGCTTCCCTTTTCACATCTTTGTACCTTTGTAAGATTTGAAAGCTCAGATTACTGTTTCCTCTTTTCTTATAGAAATCTTATATATGCTTGAAGACCTAACTCAAATATCATCACCTTCATGATAATTCTGCAGATAAAATAAGCTCCAAATATTTTCTCCTCTGTTTTCATAGCCTGTGCTCTATAGCATGTCCTATAGTTAGGCTGCACTTACTGCGAGTTGTAAACAACCTCTCGTCTTTTCTAGGTACTAACTCTTTGGCTGATAGTGTTGGCTTGTGTATATTGTGCATAAAAGTGTAGTGGGAGGGAGGGATGTGGAGGGAGAAATCACTGGGAAAGCAGAGGAGTTGGGTTCCAACTACAGGGCTTGTTCGTATTTGCTCTCAGTGTGTCCCATTATTCTAAAAGTGTAATTTTAGCTCAGAGAGTTGGGGAAATGCTAACCTGTTGACTGGTTCTTATCAAGGAGTAAATCTTCATGGGTCCCAGAGAAAAGTGAGAAAAATCTGTGCGTGTGAGCTTTTCAAAAAACTAGTCTTACTTAGTAACTTCCCTTTATTCTAATTTTATATCCTTCCTCTTTGTTAGTTTTCATAAAATTATAGGGATCTCAATAGTATAATTTTCTGATGTCTTTACATGAATAATATTTAAAAGTTGGAAGCTCTATGTTGCTCCCCCAATTTATGAAAGAGTTACTTATCTATGAGATTGGAAATTCTTGGGATTCTGGTTGGCTGGTTTTTGGGAGAGGGCATAGAAACAGTGACATTTCAGGAGAAGAAAATATCTAGTGCCAAGATCTTGGATTCTAATACATTTTTTCTGAAAAGACTATTACAGTTGTCAACAGTGGAGCAAACTGAGCAAAAAATAAATAATAAAGTAGTATAACCCAAAGTAGAAAAGAAATATTCTTGAGTCCATTGTTCCAAATAAATGATTGAATAAGTAATGAAGGAGAACAGATAAATCTCTTATGCAGGAAAACTCTCAATAGTTTATATAAATGTGGCATCTCCAGTGAGGCAGGACATGACTCTCCTCTATTGCAGAAGGGGCCACGCATGGGGACTGCTGTCCAGAGAAAACAGTGTAAGAAGGAAAAAAGTGTGACTCCGGAGTGGAGAGAGCTGACAGACACCACCTGGCCAGGTGCGCCGGGTCAGCGTCAGCAGTGGCAGTGTGCACCTTTGATGTGATGGCATGAAGATGGCACTTTACCTCTGTGCTCTTCTTTCTCCAGACACATAACCTCAGGGATGCCAGGGAAGTCTCAGCTGAGGAACATTCTGCAAGATCTCTGACCAGTACTCCTCAAAACTGGCAAAGTTATCAAGAGCAAAGGAAGTCTGAGGAACTGCCACAACCAGGAGAATCCTAAGGACACGTGATGACTAAATGTAATGTGGAACACTGGATGGGATGCTAAGACAGGAACTGTATAAAAATGAAGGAAACCAGAATGAGCTGTGGATTTCAGTTAATAATGTATCAGTATTGGTGACAAATGGAGCCTGCAGAGGCTGAGGCAAGAGGATTACAGTGAGTTCAAGGCCAGCCTGGGCTACATAGTGATACCGTGTCTCAACAACAACATAAAACACATATTGGTGACAACTGCAGAGAGAAGATAGTAATTATTGAGGCAGTTAGGTCTGGTTATGTAGGAATTCTGTATTATCTTCATAATTTTTGTAAGTATAAAGTCATTCTGAAATTTTAAAAGTTACTCTAAAAACACAAATAGTCTCTCAGATACTAGAAGGGCATATCTTCAATCACATTAGCACTGCTTGGAAATTTGGCCATTTCCCAGAGGACAGAGAGAAAAGTACTCTCATCTAATTTTAGTATTATGAAAGTATTCTTTGGTCAGTCCTGAGCCCATATATAAATGTATGATAATAAACAACCAAATATATTTACTATTAACTTGGAGATGGAATTGAAAAATGACTGTTTTTATTCATGTTTGGTGGGTTAGAACATTGGTTTTGGTGGGAGTGATCCTTTCCTTAGTAGGATTATTTACCTGCATGTTATTACTATTGCTCTTAGAAACCTGCTCTTCTCTAGAGCAACTGATTTTACTTTGGGCACTTGCTGAAGGTTTAGAGGCAACAAAACGTAGGATTTTGTTATGGCTTGTGTCTAGATGTCTCCCCAAAGCTTCATATAGTCAGAGGTGAGGGAGGCTTTTTCAGAGGTGGCTGCATCTAGAGTGTGTGATGCTGGAATTGACTCATGGTGCAGTGCTAGGCTCAAGAACACGGGATTTAAAGGCATGAGTGCTACTGACCCTAAGTAGTCTGGATAAGATAGAAAGGGCAAAAATACACTATTAATGTCTCCTGGTTTTGCTCTCTTGTGGACACCATGGACTCTTCCCTGGGACACCCTCTGCCACATGCCATTCTGCTTTGAGCCAACCAACTGTGAGCCAAAACCACCATGAACTGTAAGCCAAAGAAACCTTTCCTTGTTTCCTTGTGATGCTGGGTCTCAGCAACAAGAGAAAAGTGACATAGATTTGTTGGTCTGTAGAGCAATTTTATTAAATTCTGTTCAAGCCAGTGGCCATTCGTAGACTCCTGCTGTGTGCAGGCACTGTGCTGGGCCTTTAGTCTTACATTGTACTCCACCTTTCTGTCCTGAGAATCAGCCTGTCTTTATGGGCCCCATGTTGGCACATTAATATTTGATAGTGGCCTGGCCTTTATAAAAACATGCATTTGTGTACGAGGCTCCTTAGTGCAGAAGATCTTAGGTAAAAGGAATGGATCTAGTGTGTTTGAGCCAAGGAGGCAGGGAGAAACAAAGGAAGCATTTGGGGGGCGATCCTTCATACCTTCTGTAAGTCATTTGGTTCTCTATCTACCTCTTTGAAGATGCTTTTTGTGAGCTGGATCGTACATCTGAGTCTAATCTGTATTCCAGTTTCTTTTTGTTCAGTGGTGAATAAAGAGAATTTTAATAGGAAGAAGGAGACCTCTAGATGAGGAGAGGTAGAGAAAAAGCTAGAGAGCCTGGATAGATGAGTCATCTCAAATCTTACAGATTCTGAAATGGATTGGAACATGGGACCTGAGTCTCAAAGTAATGCTGTGTGTGTGAGCTTGAGAAACTTAAAGTAAGACCTTCTGAAGCAAGGACAGTTTCTCGTTGTGATGTCAACTGTGCAGGGCTCACAGGTCTGGATTTAACAACCAAAGTTTTCCCTTCACTTTTACAGACTCCAGGTTTCAACTTAGCACTGACTTTAATTTTGCATAAAAGAGAAAAGGTATTGATATAAATAAGAGGACAAAAATTGTCTAAAGGCATTATTTATTTAATTTGTGGGGCACAAAAATTTCTGCACCTCTCAGACTTCTTGCTGGAAAAAAATAGAGCTAGTGATACATTTGTTAATGGCATTTCTAAAATATGCTTTGATGTATAGAGGTTACGTACTACTTAGGTATGTTAATAAATTAAAGAAAATTAGAGAAAATGAATATATTAGTTTCAGTTTAAAAATTAGTTTGGGAGTAGATAAGCTAGAAATATCCAAACTGGAACAATTTAGCTGTAGGCAGCACTTGGCTACATTCAAGTTTTGATGATTACTATTGAATTATACAGAATAATATCTTGCAGAGCACCTGACAAATACAGGTTGAGCATCCTTAATCTAAAAATCCAAAATCCAAAAATCTCCAAATTTGACACTCCTAAGTGAAAATTTCTATATCATGAAACTTCAAATCAATTAAAACTTTAAATCAATTAAAAAGTATTGTATAAAATTTCCTTCAACCTATATTATAAAGTGTATGTGAAACATAAGTGAATTTCATGTTTAGACTCAGAGCTCATCCTCAGGATATCTCATTATGTAACTGTTCCTAAAATTTAAAAAATCCAAAATCTGAAAACACTTCTGACCCAGACATTTCAGAATAAGGATACTCGATCAGTAACAGATATTTGGCAACTATATGTTGAATTTTATTACTTTTAAAAAACATGGTCCTTTTCCTTAGTAATAGTTTCTGTAGCTCAGGTAAACCTAGACATTTCTGATACTTTTGTTGTTTGTTATAGAAATCTACTCTAGGGAAAATAGCAGCAACAGAAAGAAAAGAATGTGTGTGTATGATCCAAGCAGTGATTGCGACTCAGATGATCCAGAGAAGAGTCCCTGGCCCCTGTCTAAGTCCAGTCCCTGCTGGCATTGATGGTATTAATTTCCCCAGCTGCCTCCTAGTGCTGTTTATTGTTGATATGCAGAGATTAGGTCTCGAGTCACGGGAATTTCAATGGTCTTTATCTAAACCTTTTTTTCTCCTTCTTTTACTTGTGCCTAGCTCAGGTATAACTGTCTCCTTTTCAGAGCCAGGAAGACTGTGGGCTGTGGGTCTGCCTTGGTCTCAGTGACTCTACCTCCCCAACCCTCTGAGTCTCAGCCAACCTGGAGGCATGTTTATAGATGTGTGCAGATGAGCTCTTATCGGTCCTTGAGTTTTGAAAGCTCCTTTCTCCCACTGGGATAATATTAGGACATAGGCTAGAAAGGCTGTGGGAGGATTTGGAGGTAGGAGAATAGGACCTACAAAGGAGTAAAGGGACAAGAAGGCTGCCTTTGGAGACCTCTGTGGTCCAAAGAAAGCCCTGAGCTGATGATCCCTGTTAGGAACTGATGATCAATTTTCTTCTTTGGTTCTTTAGCTCTTTACTTCCCCACCTGGAGCTTGAATATGGATCAGGAAAGAAAGCAGCCTCATATTCCTCCTGGCTTTTTGTCTAAACTTCAGCCTCTAGGCATCGTACTGTAGGTTTGGGTGGACTCTTGAGCTCTTCTGGGGTTTTATCAGCTTTCTTTGGTTCCTCATTAGGATTGCCATCTTCAGCTTTCTCTTCCTTTACTGTTTTGGTTTCAATCATTTCCTTCTGCTGATTCTTGTTTGTAAAAGGGAAGGCCTTCACATACCTATAAACAAATAAAATGATTAAATCACATTTTTAAATGCACCCATGTTCATCAAGGAAAAAAACCCATGAAATTAAAGGGAGAAACTTCTATGGATTGCACATCGCAGCAGGTAATGCTTTATCTGCAGTGGCATGGATTGGCATAGTCGCCAGTGGACCTTTAATTCAGAGTGATGCTCGTGTGTGCACGCACAGATAACCCCACCTTAGTCATTTCATTCATACCAGATGAGAGGTCCCAGGCCCCCTTGGCTGGCCTCCCTTATAGCCGTTCCATTAAAAACACAGAGCCAAAAAATCAAATCTAACATATAACCTTTCTCTACAAGTCAACGTTTCCTTTTTATTCCTTCATTTTCGAAGGCGACCCACAGATATTTTCACGTGAGTATGTTCACATACTCATGTTGACATGGTAGGAAAGATTAGGGGGCAGGGAGGAGAGGGGAAGTGAGGGACAGATTGTCCAGCATAGGAAGAGAGACATTTTTACCCACAAGTGCCAACAGCGTCACTAGAAAAGCACAAGATAGGGATGTGCCAACGATGATGAGATTAGCAATGTGTGGTCATCCTACCTTTTGACATAGCAGACTGCCAGACCAGCTGCAGCACCGAAGAAGAGCAGAGCGAGCACTAACAGAGCCGTGGGGACACCTGGGGAAACAGACCGGTCTGTTGGTCCTTCACTTCCAGGCTGTGCTTCCATGCCTTTTATGATTCATCGGGACAGCCATGGAGGTGACAGATGGTGCAGGAGAAAAGCCTTTTCTCTGGCCACTTGTGACCTTGGGCTCTCAGCAGCTTCTTGCTTATGGAATCTTTGGCCCAGCCTCTCATAATCTCTCTAGTCTACATAGCTGCAATATGAAGAGGACTGTTCATTTTCTGTGGCCTTGGGGCCCAATCCAGTCAAGTCCTTTCAGAGGCAGAGGCCTGGAATAAAGCACTCAAGGTGTAGCTCTTTGCCTATGTAGTAACAATAACTTATCTTTAAGAGTTTTCCAATATGAAGTTCATTTACACTCACAATGGTTGTTCTTTACAGCTCTCAAGTGCTATGACTTCTTAAATTTGAGTTTGCCTTAAGTTTTTATTTGCACCTGGCAGGTGTTAAGGGGCCAGTCTAGAGACACTGGCCACTGTGCACTGAGCACTTTGTGTAAATGCATATCACACAGACACAGAAAGTGTTTACCTCCAAACCCAGTGGCTTCTCTCTTAAGTGCTGTTCCACTTTCAACAGATGGATCTGTTTGTGCAGGCACGGAGGTAGTTTCAGTAAAAAATTCTGTAATGCAAATCAGCTTTTTCCTCCGTGAAGAGGAAGTTGCAGCTGGAGCAGGAGTGGTAGCGGTAGGAGCAGAGGTCATGGAGTGTGGGGCTGTTGCTGAGTAGGTGCTGTCGCTGACAGTAAACTCTGCAGTATAGGTTTCAGCTTCTAAGTCTAGGAAGGGATCAGCAGTGGTGATAATTTCTGGAACGCATGAGTTAACCCAAATATCTGTCAGGAGAAGAAAAAGATGAAACAAGAAATAAGTAGGACAACAGCCTGCTAGTTCTATTACTCTTTAGCAGTTTGCAACATTTCCCTCCACAGCATGGTTTGCAAAGCCTTCCTTGATCTGGTCCTGTTGGTATCATGAGACTGGTATCATGAGGTTGGTATCATGAGCGCAGCTCCCACCATATTGAAATTCCTTCAGTTTCCTGATATCCTTTCTCTCATCTCAAACCCCTCTCCATGGTGCTTTTTTAGTGTTTCAGGCTCTCTGCTGCTCCTTACTTAGCTAACTCCTACCTACTATTCAGGTGTCGGGTTAACCGCTCTTTCTCAGCAGATTTGTTGATCAGGTTGGTCCCTGGGCATATCTCTTGTACCTCCAAGTACCCTTTCTGTCACAGTTCTTCTGACACTGTTCCCTGACACTGGCCTGTCAACTGTGTGGAGGTGGGAACCCTATTTTACCTGATTATCTTGGTATGTCCACTGTACCTGGTGCATAGTATATGCTCAGCTAACATTTAATACAGAGGGAAGAAAAAGGAAAAATGAAAAGAAATAAAGGAAGGAAGAAAAAAAGTAGATGGGGAAAATAATATACATGTGTGATGCCAACTCAGGACAGAGTCTGCTAAAACCAAAATTTCTCTGTGTTTATTTGAAAAAAATCTAAAGGTGAGGGGAAAAATTGAAAGGGAAGGTTGTACCTTTGTTTTCCAATCTGCTAAATATGATAGAGAGGGAACTAACATTCATTAGTGTCTTACTCAATCGTGACCTAGGAATCTCAGTTATCAATTTTATCAAACTCTCATTTATATGAAAGGATACGGAAGTCTAGAGAGGCTGAATAACTCACTCAAATCAATAGTGGCAGTATGTTATAATATGAACTTGCATAATTTTTAAATCCCTGATTATATGTGGCTGTGAATGGCATCTGCCAGAATGAAGTAAAAGTTACTCCACTGGGTTGATTTTTGTTTGAATATTAAATGAATTACCAATCAAAGTCTTGGAGAATGATACCATGATATTTTCACTACACAGGTGTTAAGTTTGTATTTTATACTGTTCATTTTACTTTGGTAGCATCTTTGATTTCTTGGCCTTGACCTTGACTTTTTTTTTTCAGTACCAGTGATTGAACTCAGGACCTTGCACTTTGGCAGACAGGTGTGGCACCACTGAGTTGCATCTCTGGCCCTCTGTCTTGAGCTTTTAATCACGTTTCCCATGCTTGAGCCTTTTTGAGACTGTTCATTCACACAGTGAACATTTTTCACTATCAGGGCAAAAAGGCACAGTGAGTTCCATAGATAGTCTTGGGTACTAAAAATACACAGACAATAAGGGAGGTTCCCACTTCCAGGACAGGGGAAACATTTTGGGGGAGTCTGCTGCAGGCTCAAAGGAGAAGGCCTCTTGGTAAAGTATGGAAGGATAATTTGTGAATTCAGCAAATATTTACGTACCACCAATTCTGTACCAGGCACTGTTCTAGGTGCTAAGAACACAATGCGAAGGAGAGAAAGTCTCTGTCCTTAATGAGTTTCTATGCTATTGGAAAGACAGAGATAAAAAACAAGCCAGAAATTTCAGAGGTTAATAAATAGTGAAAAGAAAATTAAGCAGGATGTCAATTAAAGTAGTGAGGGTGAGTGATGAGTGAGAGACACTTTGGATAGGGTGAGGCGAAGGTCTCTTGAGGGAGCTGATGCTTAAGCTGAGACCTGAGTGATGAAAAGTAGCCAGTCATTGGAGATCTAGGGCAGAAACGCTCGAGTCAAGAAAACAGGAAGCACAAGAGCCAGAAGTGGAATGAGCTTGACGCAGGTGGAGAATAAGAAATTTGGTATGGCTAAAACAGAACAGAAGCTCACCTAGAACAAAAGAGGGAACAGGATGATCCAAGCTGCGGGACTGTCATGGCCCAAGACTTCCAAAGCTGGAAAGTCCAGCTATGCTGGGAAAATGAAAAGGCGGATGGGGGCCAGAATTACGGTTTGTGTGACTGCGAGTGTGAAAGACAGCAGATGAGGTTGGGAAGACAGGTCAGGGCAAGATTCATAGCTGCCGTGTTAAAGAATCTGAAGTTTATTTGTAGGAGAGAAGATTTTCAAGTGGAGTGCCCAAGCCTCCTAGGTAACACACAAAAATTCTCATCTATGTCTACTTTTAGGCCCAAAACACCTCATAAGGTACATCAGTTTCTCAAATGGCAAGTGACCCAGGTCTGTGGAGCAGAGGAGTCACATGATTTCCATGGAGGAATATAGAGAATGAAATGTGTAGGGAAAGAATAAAATCAGGGAGCCAAAAATGTCATGGCATTGCACAGAAATAGGAAAACCCAACAATGTCTGGAATCTGAAAACCCAGATCTTAGGAAGACTGAAAACAGCCCCAAAGTCCATCCCTAGGAGGCTGATAAAGCTGTGATATGATCACTTGGTGGAGTACTGTGCAACCATTAAAAATGAGGAATATGTTCAAGTACTATTGTGAAAAAAATTCCAGAATTTAAGTGGAAAGGTAGTGTGAAAAGTTGGCTATATGGTATGCTACTTTTTTGCAAGAAAGAAAGGGAACTAAGGCAACAAACACTTCTTTACACACAAAACAATAGAGGATTAAGGCATAAATAAATAAAATTGGTGAGAGGAAACAGTGTAGAAGTGTTAGGAGTAGAACTTCTCTGACTGTATTTTTTTAAAAAGTATTTTGAACCACTGAACCATGTAAATATTTTACCTATTCAAAAAAACTTAAAAATGGGACAAAAGTCCCCAAAAGAAGCAAATAAACCTCACTTATTTAAAAGTGATAATATAACCACATATAATAGCAATTTTTGCAAGTCATTTTTGCACATAATTCCCTGACCATGTAGTCTTACAAGGATATCTTCTAAGAACTACATGTTTACTAACATGTCTCAAATTTCTCTCAGTAGATTTATTTTCATAATGATACGTATTTTATAATTTTAGAACTGTTGCAAGATAAGAAAAAATATTGTTTACTGGGAGCTAAGACTTTTCAATATAGAGAAAAATAGATGCAAATGTAAAAGTAAATTAAGAAAGAAAAAATAATTTAAATTTGAATTTGAGTTGGAAATATCAGTATGAACTCACAGTGTGCATACACACATACACTATATTCATGTACAGTGGGCCCCCTTGAATCGCAGCCAGCCTGATGTGCAAACAACTTGGGTTATGACTGAAATTTTAGTTTTTAACTTATGACCAAAGTCTTGAGCAGTGGCCTGAATGTCACAGGTCCACTACACTGTCCTGGCTTTTCCATGACAATGGCGGATTAGCAATGGGAACTCCAGTGATAATGAGAGCAATTTATAGGCAGATGTTGGTTTCTCACTAACATTTCATTTAAAAAATCAGGCATCCTTTGAGAAATATGTGGTGGTTTTCACATCTGGGATACAGAATAGTACAACATGGCTTTGAACATGTTAGAATACTAGGAAGTAAGTAGTTACTCAAAATGGAAGAGGATAAAGGACCCAATAGTCAAGTAGAAGGTGTTTGCATTTGCGAGATTTGGGACAATTTGAGCATTCAAAAGGATAGAGTAATAATTACAAAACTCATGATAACGTACTGAACAAATAAAGTATTACTGTCTATGGTGGTGAAAAGTAGAGTGAGAAAGTATGTGTGTATAAATGTTTGTGTGTAAGAAAGAGGCTTTTTAAAATAAAAATACTAATCAATGTAGAAAAAAAGATACATTTAGGAAAAAATACCATGTTGCTGCCCCTCTATAATAACTGACACCAGCAAGGATCACTGGTGGTCACTTTAGCTGTTGGGTAGAGGTAGTTTGGCATCAGGTTGTTTGCTCGCGTTACATACTAACTGCAAGGGGGCAGCGACATCACTGTAATTTTACTAGAAGGATCTGGCAGTCACCACCATAACCAAGTGACTGCAGTTAGCATGATTAGCAGCAGGACATAGCAATACTAAGTGTCTTTTGTTGTGATGTGACCCCAGGCCTAAATTTCAGTATACTGGAAATGTAGGCATTGAGAGTACAAGTTAAGACCAGGAAGAAACAGACAAGTTCCAGTTTTCTTCCTCCTCCTCGTTTGATCTAGAGGGCTGGCATGCTGTCACCACCTTGATAGCTGGCAAGAAGGCTATACAATCAAAAGGCAAAGCTGTTTGGTAGCCCAGGCTGGTGGAGAGGTAAGCAGACACGTGAATCACCAGTCCCCTAATTAAAGTTAACAAACTTAAAGAGAATGAGGATGGTGAAAACACTGTGGGTGAAACCATGTGGTCCAGTCGTGATTCTGTCACTCATTGACTATAAGATTTGTGCAGGTTAAAGCTCTATTCTTTTTTTTGAGGCAGTCTTGTTTTGTAGTTCAGGCTGGTCCTGAACTCATTACGTAGCTCAGGTGAGCCTTGAACTCACAGCAATCCTCTTGCCTCTGCCTCCTGAGTACTGGGATTACAGACGTGAGTCACCATGCCTGGCATTGTTGTATGTGGTTACTGGGGATTGAGCTCAGGACTTTGCACTTGCGAGGCAGGTGCCAGAAACACCAAGCTAAATCTCTGGCCCTAAAGCTCCATTCTGAATCATCAAGGTTTCATCTGTCAAGGGAGGGACTCGGAAAATGTAGATAAATATTGGGGCCGGGGATCTAGCTCAGTGCTTCCAGTGCCTGTCTTGCAAACGCAAGGGCCCAGTTCGATCCCGGTAACCACACAACAATACTGGGCGTGGGGACTCACCCCAGCAGCAACCAGTACCACATACCACAGTGCCGGGCGTGGTGGCTCTCGCCTGTAATCGCAGCACTTGGGAGGCAGAGGCAGGAAGATTGCTGTGATGTGAGTTTGAGGCTGAGCTTAGGGCCAGCCTGAACTACAAAGTGAGACCCTGTCTGAAGAAAAAGCTAAAAAAAAAAAAAAAAAAATGTAGATACAAACCGAAACAAGTATTTAGGGAGGAAAACCTCAATATGAAATTATTTAGGTAAAGCTCGTGGCCTAAGGTACCCAAGTTTCCCTAGCAAGATTGATGGCACAGTTGTGTGACATGAGCAAATCAGTTCTGCTTTCTAGGCTTTGGTTTCTTCCTTTATAAAATGGAGATTGGGTTTTGTTCTTTAAAATGTTAATGTAGCATCCAAGTTTCCTCACCGATAGGGGACAGTGGGGAGAGTATGGTTGGACCTGAGTTGTATCTTCCTAGTAAGGAGGCTGCTGTGGTTTGGACATGGCCTGAGTGTGTCCCCAGAGACCCATGCATTGGAAGCTCTGTGTGGCAGTATTAAGAGGTGGTAGGACCTTGAAGACATGACACCTGTTGAGAGGTTCCTTTGAAGGGACAGAAGCAGCTCTTGTGAGACTCTGATTATTTCTCCAGACAGCATTGTTATCCTGGGTCACACACCTGTCTTAACATGTGCTGTCACCCCATCACATATGTTCCTGCCATCCTGATGCCACCCACTAAGAAGTCTTCCTCAGAGCCACGCCCTTGAAACTACACAACTGTGAGCTTAATAACTTCCTTTCTTTATAAAGTAATCAGTCTCAGCTATTTCATTATAGAAATGGAAAATGGACTAATACAGAGACCTTAGACAAGTGTGCTCATGTCCTCCAAACTACATTGCTTATTTGTAGACTGGGATGATCGAGTGTACCCGCATGGAAGCTGTCGAGGTTCCTTGAGATAACTAACCCCTGATGTGCCTCTGTACATTAGGCTACTTCCCTTCTTTGGTTTGTATTACAGGAATAAAGGGTAGTAGAAGTGGTAAATAAACCTCTTGGGATATTCGCTCCTTAGGGTTAGCATTCTATAATATTTCCGCTAACTTTTTCCTCTGTGAAGCATACTGATCCCACTAGTATGGTCCATGAGACAATCTTGCGAGACGTAAGTGACCACTGTCATGATTGCTTCTGCCGCTGCTCAGGATTACTCTTCCCAGACAGATCACAGAGCTACTGATACCGGAGAGGATATGAAGAGAGACCAACTCACCTGATGAGTTGTGACAATAGGCCCTGAACTTTTGATGAGGTTTAGCTTTCCAAATCAGGATGCCTTTCCCGTTCTTCCCACACTTGGGGTTCTGGTTAATCCGAGGGATGACTGGGTATCGTTCCGCCACCCATCCATAACTGGAAAAGAACATACGCTAGTTGAATGGGATAGTGATTAAAAGACACCCTGTCTGTTGCTGAGTGAGGACATCACACCAGCAGGTTAGTGAACTCAGCGGCTTCTTACCTGCAAGTTTCGAAGCCAGACAGCAGTGCTGCTTCCACTTGGGCTTTGCTGGCTAAAGTCAGTCCAAGCAGCTTACAGGCCCCTTGGGCTTCTGTGAAATTCAGCTGTGGTTCTACCTTTTTGTTCACAAGGGCAACTCCCATAATTCTGCATGATGGTGCGAAAAGCTCTGTATAAAAAAAAAAAAAATACCATGAGGTCTTCAGTTTGCTGCCGTCTGTGTGCCCAAGCCTCTGGCTGTCCTTCCTGGCATAGAATTATTGTCTGGATGCAGCTGTGAGGCCTGTGTGGCTGGGGCTGAATTTAGAAATAACAAGATACAGGCCATGAATTCTCACGAGGGGTGGGTAGAAGGGTGCCCGCTCTGGCCCCAGCTGTAATCTCACTGGAATAAAGCCCATCCTATTTCTCTGTACTAAGGTACCTTGTTTGTCACATGAGATTTTGTCTACTGGGTCTTGAGGTAGAGTCTGTGTGATACAGTTGGTACCAATTTTTTGAACTTTGTGAAGTGAGACTGAGAAATACAGAATCGAGGGCTGTGGTTAGTAGAATAGCTAGCAATACTAGCAATACTCTAAAACAGCGGTAGCAAACCTCTGGCATGTTTTCTGCAATGGGTTGTTTGTATCATTGAAAACAATTTTACCCTCACTGTTCTAAATCCATGTGCTTGGGGATGTTATCTTTGAAAAACACTGCAAATCTTGCCCTTGTAACAGAACTCTCTTGGTCCCTGGTCTTTGCCCACCATTGGGGGGCAGGCTTACTCAGAAGCTGCTGATGCAGCTGGGCCATGTGTCTTGTGTGACAGAGAAACTTAAATGAAGGAAGTGGAGTTTTAGAGTCAGACCTGGGCTTGGATTGAGCTTCTGCCTGCACTAGCTTTGTTAGCTTGGGCTGGTTACTTTATCACTCTGAGCCTCCGTTTTCTTATTTATAATATAGACAGTAACACTATCTACTATGTAAGGTAGTAAGCATTAAGTAAATACATAACCTAACAATGCTTTGCATAGTGCCTACTACATAATAGGCCCCTGTGTGTAATTGTGGGTAACATTATAGTTATTTTCAAAGTGTTTTGGTTGTAGCCTGCTGATGATTGATTTTTCTGGGGAAGCTGAGGTAGCTGAACTGTTAGGATATTAATTATATTTTTACTCAGAATATAATGAACTTGGGAGCTCTTTGGATTCCTCTGGATTCTGGGATGTATAGACCCATATGAAACTGTCACATTGCCTTATATTTGAGGACATTTTTTCTGTTGGATGTTACCTACAAAGATTCCCTAAGAGGACATTCCAGTCTCCCAAGTAATTGCTTGTACAGTGTTCTGTGTAGTGGGTGCCCACCAGCCTTGATCACTTTTGGTGTTGGTATTTTGAGTTTGGAGAGACTGAAGAGGCATTTTTAAGTTCTCTGTGTGATCTTGCTGTGCTCAGGAGGAAGGATTGTGTATATGATGTTCCATATTTGCGAATGGCCCTCTTTGCTTTCAGACATTGCTTTCGTCAAGAGGGAAAAGAATCAACACCCAGTATGAATATTTAGGACTAAGGTGTCCAACAGCCGAGTGTGACCGCATGTACTGATGCTTGTACCCACACCACTGCTGACATTAATGTCAACACCAGTACCGATAGCGATCCCAACACCTGTCATCTGTTGATCTTACTCTGCAAATTATGCCTTTTTTTAAGAGAAAAAAATTGAGACTCAGAGAAATTAAGAACTTTTCTAAGGCCAAAAATGTAGAACAACTAGGTGGCAGACTGGGAGTACAAACCCACTTTTACCTAAAACCCTAGTTGTCTGGATAAATTGGTACACGCCTGTAATCCCAATACTTGGAAGGCTGAAGCAGGATTGCTGGAATTTTGAGGTCAGGATGGACCACCTAGTGAGTTTAAGACTAGCCGGAGCTACATAGTGAGAGCTTGCCTCAAACATATCCCAGCTTAAGTATGACATCGTTCTGCTTTCCATAGTCTGTGGAAAGGCAGACCAGCAGACAGATAGGCAGACAGACACACAGACAATTACCCAACTGTCCTGGAATTTGACTTTTTTAACTCAGAAGCTTACCACTACTCAGACCTGGCATAGTTGCTTCTTTGGAAATTGACTGCAAAGAGGTTTTGTTCTTTATACTACAAAATGGTCTTACTATAACTAATCTTTTTTTTTGAGACAGAGTCTCACTTTTGTTTTTCAGGCTGGCCATGAGCTCAGCCTCAAACTCACATCACAGCAATCCTCCTGCCTCTGCCTCCCAAGTGCTGGGATTACAGGCATAAGCCACCATGCCGGGCACTGGGGTATGTGATTCTGATTGTTGGTGGGTTTGAGTCTCCACACCCAGCATTGTTGTTTGTGGTTACTGGGAATCAAACCCTCTAGTCCTTGCACTTGTAAACAGGTGCAGAACCACTGAGCTAAATCCTCGGCCCTACTATAACTAATATTTACTGTAAATATACTCTAGAGTAATTATACACCTATTCTTGGCAAATAGACTTAGCCTTAGTTATCTCTGCTATTGTTAACCATTTATTATAAGGATAATTTATTATAAGCTGTATTGTCATCTGTAAAATGGGAATAATTATATCTCTGCAGGGTTTTTATTTGGAATTAAATTAGATAGTTTATACTGAGCAAGGTCAGACTTACAGAAGGTATTCAACAAATATTAACCAAATTTATGCTTTACTTTTTCATTTAGAGATAAAAATAGGGGCTGGAGGCTGGGTGTGGTTGCTCACGCCTACAATCCCAGCACTCAGGAGGCAGATGAAGGAGGACTGCTGTGAGTTCAAGGCTCACCTGGGCTACATAGTGAATTCAGGGCCAGCCTGAACTACAAAGTGAGGACCTGTCTTTAAAAAACTAACTAATAACAAAATAAATAAATAAATAAATAAAGGCTGGAATTCAACCTCTTCCTCAAGATTTCTTAGAAAATAGCAAGTATAATAGAAACAGTATATGCTTATGAATCAGAGCTGAATCAATCCCAAGTTTGGTGCTTACTGCCTGCATGACATTGGGCAAATCACTGGGCTGCCCTGTTTTTTCATTTACAAAATGTTTTCTTGACAGGATTAAATTAGATATTCTATATCAATATCTATATGTCTATTTGTCTGTCTGCAAACAGACCCTCAAAGTCCCATCTCCATCTCTTCACCTGCATCGCCACCTGACCGTATAATCAGTTATGCTGACTTTTTAGCTTTTTCTAAATGTTCACCTCCTTAGGAAATTCTTGCCTTTGAGAATGGTGCAAAGAGTATGACGGAATCATCATCAAGAGGCAATTTGCAAAATAGCTTGAGTAAGAGCAGCATTGTGGAGAAAAGGGAATAGTTCTCAGCAGGGTGATTCAAAGAGAACTGAGTTTATTTAAAAGTAAGAGTTCTGGTATTTGAAAAAAGAAAACAATCATATAACTCAAACTTCTCTTATAAACTTAAAATACGATCTATGAATCAACACTGAGTATCTGTTCCTGACATATTTTATTTCTAAGGGCATCTTCCCAGCAGAGGAACAAACAATCTTCCCTTTAAATAAAAGTGCTCAGATTTTCATCTGCCGAAAGCTATAATAAGTAATTTGTGGTTACATATTTCTTTCCTACAGTGCAAAATGAGTTTTCCATTTAGGCATCTCAAAAGCTCTGAAATCCCTTCAGGTCATTCCTTTGGTAAAGAGCTGATGGCAAATTTTCAAAATCTAGACTGTATTTTCATAAATTTTCCCACTTAATTTGCATATTAAAAACCTTGCATCCCATTTATAGCATAGTGAATTTGAAATTGAAATAATTTTGCAGACACTTCTAAAAACATAAAATAGGTCAACAATATTTATTGGAAGTTACCAATTTTTCTGAGGCTTGGTCATTGCTTTAAATTTTTCACAATCATAGCTTGCTTCTTGAATGAGACATTTTTACATTATTTCTTGTCAATGTTTTTTTTTCAAAATATTATTATCACAATACCCCATAACAAAAAATAGAAGTCAGAGTGATGTAAAAATAATTATAAATCATTTTGGTGAACTTGACAATATGGTAAAAGCATTTCTGGCTAAACAGTGCCAAAAAGTAGACCTTCCACTGACCTGGAGGGTCACTCCTGTTCCCAGAACCCCTTAGTTAAGATGGGATGGGCAGAGGAAAGTTGTGAAAACCTTGCCTTGCTTCAGCTTGCAGATCTGTGGAGAAACCTACCTTGTACTTGGACAGAGCCTTGGACTAGGAGCCCTGTGGTCCAAACGGTGGCAAGAAGCAGCCCCAGGCTGAAGCACTTGGTCATGGTGTGAAGTCCTGGGAGATGAGGAGGCTCCACAGGTGGCTGCAGGCAGTTGGGGAGACGAATGCTCAATCTCTAGGCTGGAAGGAGAGTTCTGGAAACACATAAAACTGCTCTACTTCACAACCGAGACATCCGGATTTCCCTGCTTTCAAGCTGTGACTTGTCAAGGTCACTGGGGAAAATGAATGACGTCCCTTGAATACCCAGGCTGTACTCTGTGGATGGCTTTCTGGAAAATTTAGCTAATGCTGACTCAGAAAACACACGAGTGAGGAAGGCAGATAGCAGAGCTGCAAGTTTTCTCAGTTCCCATATTCCCTGCCTCTGCCTTCCCTAGGGGGCTCAGTTCTCCCGTGGGCTTTGTTATTGCTTGGGGAGCCCATTCATTTATTTATTCCTAGAATGTCTGTCTAAACGAAGTTAAGCCTGGCTTGTGTGTCTTTCCCTTTCATAATCACTGATTTTTCCCTCAGTTGCATTTCCTTGTAATATGTAGGGAAATGATTTCGAAGCTTATGAAAGTAAGTGCACACTTAAATTCAATGCCTTTGTTTGGGGACTTAAAAATAATTTTGTGTGTGTGTGTGTGTGTGTGTGTGTGTGTGTGTGTGTGTGTTAACCCTACTACAGAGGATCCTTTTTTCAAAGAGACCAGACACATATAAAAGTTCATATTGACAATACATAAGGTACAGTTTATAAGATTAGTCATCTTATACTTTACAAAAGGATTTCTGACTTTACTATAGTAGTTACCACAGGTGTTCTTCATAAAACTGCATTGTATACTCATGGACAAGAGTATACTTCTCGCCTGAAGAATATGAAGAGTATCTCACTGTGCACAGGCAGAATATGTGCTGTTTTCCCAATGGGACTTTCCGTGGTTTGCACTCATGGCTAAGTGGTATGCTTGTCTCCTGATGTTCCCCTAAATATGTGCTCATAGGTGGGGTGGTTGGATCTAAGGTGTGTGAATATGGGTTAAGGCTATAAATTAGTCCCCTGATTGGTTTAGTGTAGCTCTAGGTGTGGATTATAGGACGGCCCATCCTGGGTGTGGGTGGCACCAATCAGTATGCTTGTAGCCTAAGGTGGACATAAGGAGAAACACTGTACAACAGGCTCCCTTTTGCTGGTGGCAGCTTCCTGACTGCCACACCTTGGACTGTTTCTTCTCTGTGATTCCTCTCTCCCAGGCCTCCCTGCCTTGGAGCCAGCCAACTATGAACTGAAACTTCTACAGACTGAGCCAAAATGAACATTTCCTCCTCACCCTTTGGATTTTGGGTATTTTGTCTTAGCAACAAGAACAGTAACTAAGATAATGTAGTAGAAGTTTTAAGGGCTGGGATATAATGGGATATAGCTTGCCTGGCATGAGCAAAGTCCTGAGTTTGATCTCCAGTACCAGAAAGAAAGGAAGAAAAGAAGAAAGAAAGGAAGAAAGAAAGAACAAAAGAAAGAATGAAATGAAGAAAATTTGAAATGCAGCATGAAAGGAAATAAGGTACAATATAGTACAGACTTAGACTGAGCATATTATCTAAGTTTTAGTTTAACTTCTAACACTGATAATTTATGTACTTCTAACATTGATAATCTGTGTGATCTTGAGCAAGTCATTTAACTTCTCTGGGCTTTAGTTATGTCATCTACTGAAGAAGTTAACCAAAGTCAATGAACTTAAAAATAACACAGTATTATCATTCTATAGTACTGGATTTACAAGGATAAAAGTATATATAAGTGGGCAAATGTATAAGTCAGTTAAGTCTAACTGCTGTAACAAATAACTCCAAATTTCAATAGCTTAATACATTAAAAGTTTGTTCATTGTACAGTCCAATGGCTGACAGGTAGTGAGGGTGCTGGTGGCATTCTTGGCATATATGTGTCCAATACCTCTGCAAAATCTTCACTTGAGCACATCATGTGCAGGGGAGGCTGAAGCCAGAGATTGTTTTAGGGGCCAGGCCTGGGGTATATCACTTCCATCAGTAGTCCGCCAGCCAGAACTTTGTCACATGTTCTACCTACCTGTGAAGGAATCATAATCTAGTCATGTGCTCTGAGTAAAAGGGAGAATAATTTGGTGACTGCAGAGTGGCCTGTGACACAGTTTACCCTCCTGATCACCCATATTGAATTCACTGTTTCTCCCACAGAGAATAATTTGGTGACTGCAGAGTGGCCTGTGACACAGTTTACCCTCCTGATCACCCATATTGAATTCACTGTTTCTCCCACAGATTGCAAGCCTGATCCATCTTCTTTCTCTGCTTCTTAGCTTGACATGTGACCACTTGCTCCAACACAAACTCTGGCAATTGTCATTCACCATGAGGTCCTTGCCAGAGATGAGCTGATGCAAGCAGCATGCCTGTGAAGCTCTAGCACTGTGAACTAAATAAACTCTTCTTCAGAAGTAGCCTGGGTCAAGTATTTTGTTATAGTGATGGATAATACAACTATTTTATCAGTTTTCTGTTGCTTTATAATCAATTGCTATGGACTTAGAGGCCTAAAACAGTACCCATGTATTACCTTACAGTTCCTGAGGGTCAGAAATCCTGAGTGGGCTCTGCTAGGCCATCTTTGGTTCTCACCAGACTGAAATCAGGTGTCACCTGGGCTGGGCTCTTACCTGGAAGCTCTGGGAAGGAATTTGCTTCCAGACTCATTCACAGTGGTGGCAGAATTACTTTATTAGAGGTTGTGGAAATGAGGTCCCTGAGTGCACATGACACTACATTTTCAGAGCAGAATAGCTCACTTTGTCCTTCTCCCCCTCCACTCTCTGACTTCTATTTCTACTACTACAGAGCAAGCTCCCTGCTTTTCAAGACTCATGTGACTATTTGGGCCCACTTGGATGATCTCCTTATTGCAAGGTCAACTGTACCATCTATTGTAACATAAAAGTAGGAGTTCTATCTCATGTTCACAGGCTCCGTGCACTGGGGTGGCAAATCTTTGGATAGTCACTTCAGAAATTCTACCTAGCAGAGTCACCTGTCATTGATTATGTCCTGATTCTGTTTCCGGGAGACATTCCCATGTCCACTGTTCTCTGTCACCCTTGTCTTTCCCTGGGAGGCCTTTCATTAGCCATAGTCTTCCCTGGACACATGTGAAGCAGGTATTATGGTATATGTCCTCCTCACAGAAACCGTGGCTTTTGTGGTCTACTTCCTGCTGTTTTAAGAATCTCCCAAATTGTTTTATAACTAGTGCAAAATTGGAGGAGTTTTTAATTCTGGCTTGTGTGGCTTTATAAATATGATTCCCTTACAAGTTTTCTAATCGATTTGTTTCCATGTGCCAGTAATTGTATCCTAAATCATTTCTCAGTTATTATTCTGACATGGACTTCTTTGCTTTCCCTGCCTTGTGCCTCTCTCTCTTTCTCTCTCCCTGTCTTTCTCTCTCTCTCTCTCTTTCTCTTTCCCTTGATTTAACAAAATCCATTGGAATTACAATGGGAGGGTCACCTCCTAAATCTGTTCTTTACCATAAAGTTGAGTTGATCCGTTCAAATGAAAAAAAAATTTTTTTTTAAGGTTTTTTGAGACAGGGTCTCACTTTGTGCTTCAGGCTGGCCCTGTGCTCAGCCTCAAACTCACATCACAGCAATCCTCCTGCCTCTGCCTCCCGAGTGCTGGGATTACAGGCGTGAGCCACCATGCCCAGCACTGTGTTATGTGGTACTGGTTGCTGCTGGGCATGAGTCTCCATGCCCAGTATGGTATGTGGTTACTGGGGATTGAACCTGGGTCCTTGTGCTTGCAAGACAGGCGCCGGAACCACTGAGCTAACTCCTGGGCCTCAAATGAAAAATTTTATCAGTTTTTTTTCCCTTCAAAGCTCTTATTAGCATGTTTGGAATTTAGAAGGAGTCTACTTCCTTAATCCCTCAAAGTTCTGAATTCTCTATGTTATTTTTCATTTTTCTTCCAAATAGATAATTCTTCCCCAAGTGCTTCATTCTCTTAGAATATCTTTTATTTATTATTTTTTTTTAACGGTTTTTGAGATAGGGTCTCGCTTTGTGGTTCAGGCTGGCCCTGAGCTCAGCCTCAAACTCACATCACAGCGATCCTCCTGCCTCTGCTTCCCGAGTGCTGGGATTAAAGGCGTGAGCCACCACGCCCGGCACTGTGATATGTGGTGCTGGCTGCTGCTGGGTGTGAGTCTCCACGCCCAGTATGGTATGTGGTTACTGGAAATCGAACCTGGGCCCTTGAGCTTGCAAGACAGATGCCGGAACCACTGACCTAACTCCCCGGCCCTCTCTTAAAATATCTTGAGTAAGACTCTGGCTTAGCTCCATAGAATAAAGTATTTATCTGTTGCTCAAGGTGTAGAATGGGCTTTTATTTTCAAACTCAGCATGTGACACTTTACAGTTGATGCCAACGCATCTGTGCCATGCTTACCATCAGACACTCAGTGATATGCAAACCCAGCATGTCCCTCTTCATTCACTCTGTCAGGTTGTGTACAAGGAGCAATGTGCATGATCAGTGGAGGTTCACGTACTCCAACACTCCATTCCCTCCAGTCACTCTCTAGGGATAGCCTATCCATGGGCTGCCTTTCAAAGTATTGTGGGTAAGACTTTATCAGCAGCTTTTGTTTTATTCACAACACAGGTCACCATCTTTCCAGACTTTGATATTAGAGTGTTTTCTTATACTTTACTGCTCAGCCACTATGCTCACAGTTGTGGGGATGCAGTCCACAGTTTCAGGCTGCCTCTGAGGCAAAAGTGTCATGGCAAAATAGTTCATGGTGGCCAAGAAGCAGAACAGGAGGCTAATGCCAGAGAGAGGGGGGCCAGAAACCTTATGTGGTACCCCAAGACATCCTTCCATGACCAGTTGAGACACAAACAAATGGTCTTCACCAATGCCTGAGCAGCTCCCAAACCAATGAAGTAGATATAATCAAGCTTAGCCATCACAGCCACTTCCTCCTACTTTTGAATTTTGTTATTAAAGCACATTTAAAGATACATTTTAGCAGGCCAGGGATTTAGCTCAGTAGTTTCAGCACCTGTCTTGCAAGCGCAAGGACCCGGGTTCGATTCCCCGGTAACCACATACAATACTGGGTGTGGAGACTCACGCCCAGCAGCAACCAGTACCACATACCACAGTGCCGGGCGTGGTGGCTCACACCTGTAATCCCAGCACTCAGGAGGCAAAGGCAGGAGGATTGCTGTGATATGAGTTTGAGGCTGAGCTCAGGGTCAGCCTGAACTACAAGTTGAGACCCTGTCTCAAAAAAAAAAGAAAAAAAAAGATAAAGATAAAAAGATATATTTTAGCAAAGGTAGGCTAGCTGCTATAACAAACATTCTTGAATTTTAGTCACTTAACATGCTTGTATTTTATTTTTTTGCTCATATTGCAGTTTGATGCAGTGAGTACTCTGCTAAATGCTGTGGTTCTGTCATCTTCTCAAGTGTTAGAGATCACAACAGAATTCTTCAATTTTGGTAAATCAGGGAAGAAAGAGGATGTGGAGTATCATACAGGACAATTTGTTGTAGGGACTTAGATCACCAAGGTCCATATTCCACTGTTCCTAGTTGCAAGAAAGACCAAAAATCAGGCAAGCTGTGGAAACAGGGTTGTTTAAAATTCAGTAGTCTTTATCATAACAAAATACGTCTTAGGAAGTCAGAGACCAGGAAGGCACAGGAAGCTAGGTTGAGGAATATGCAAAGACTAATGGGGGACAACTGGCTAACCTCTGGGATGTGGCCCTTAGTACCCTGATTCAGTGCCTGGGCACCTTGGCATGGTTCAGGGAAGAACAAACACCCAAAGGGATCTTACTGAGGACTAGAGTAAGATTGTGGATCAGCTCTACCCAATGAAGAGGCATTTGGCTGTTGTTCAAAGTTTGGAAATGTGCTTTTATTTTCAAACTCAGTATGTGACACTCTACAGTTGATGCTAATGCACCTGTGTGAGGCTTAACAACATTAGGAACTGACGGCCAGTGATACTCAAACCCAGCAGCTCCTCCTCCATTCACTCCATCAGGTTGTACTCAAGGAGCAATACATACAGACAGCTTTGTGGTGGCCAGAAAGTGAAGGTCTTTTTAGGAGGTGACATCAACAATGGTGCAAACAGTGTAGTATCTTTGCAGTTGTAGGGAGGCAACCAGACGTCTGATCTAACCAGAAGTGTCAGAGTTCAGAGAAATTATTAAGGGGAACTTTATTTTAGATTGATGTCACATTGGAAAAATGGGGTCTGTTCCCATTTCACAACTTCTTTGGCAGCAGCTACAACGACATCAAGTTGATTTTTGCTTTCAGCCCTTGTAAGTGCAGCTACTCTTATGCTCCCTCTCCGAGATGTCCTTTTCCTTGACTTCTCTTATTCAAATGGAGTCTGTGCTAAGGGCTTCTGCCTGGAGTTCTCTCGAGCCTGTCTCGGGCCAGTGGAAGTGCAGTTCTCTGCACCTGTGTCACTTGGAAACAGGGATGAGAAACTTGTGGTCAAGTGGACAAAGGGCAGCTCAGCCTAGTTCTTTTTTCAGAAAGGCCAAGATTGGACACTTAGAACACAGCCCTGTGGCCACTCTTCCTGGATCTCTACTTGAAGCCCATCTCTGTATCTGGGGGACTCATGAGTCTAAAGTTCCTTCAGTTATACACATCCTCTGGAAGAGGCAAAGTAAACCATCTACTCATGTCTCTAGAATCTCTCTGCCCTGATCTGCACCTCTTGACCTTAATGGCACATCCTTGATCAACCCTGGAATCCTCTCAGCCATTATCCAGCCACTGGAAATGATGCCCCTCCAGTTAACATGTGGTTTCAAAGTGGGGCCTAGTCTTTGGGGCTCTCCCTGAAGGGAGTGATTGAATTGAGCCCAACCTTTAAACTTAGAAATAGTGTTGCTGCTAGCCTGATTTCATTCTTATTCTCTCAAGAGTAGATTGAAAAATACTAGCATAATCTTAAAGATTATTCAAGAAAGATGTCTTTTGTCATGGAGTTGGGGGTGAGATGGTGCCAGCATTGGGAAAATTACAAAAGGTCACCTTGTCCCAGAGTGCTCTCCACCACCTGAAATGTTTACTCGTTCTTGTGATCAACATTTAATGACACCCTCCCAAGCATCAGGCACCATGTTAGGTACCTACCCAAGAGAGAGGTAAGACATAGTCCTTGTCTTTAAGGAAGAAGAGAGACAGAGACATAAATAAGTCACAGTGATAGACTGCAGGTCCGAGTCAATGCCAAAAATACTTGACAAGTCTCAGAAAGCACAGAGAAAGATGTGGCCCATTTTGTGGGGAAGGTGGAAGGATGTCATGAGAGTCTGTATGGAAGGGTCCTCTTTATACTTAGTCCTCAAGAGTGACTAAGGAGAAAAACTAGGAGTAGAGGTACAGAGATGGGAGAAGGACAGTTCAGTTCGGGAAGCAGAGCTGATTTGGGAGGCAGAGGGGCCAGTGTGTAAAAGGAGACTAAAATGAGACATCCAGGTAGGAGACTGTGGAAAAAGAGGCAGCCACTCACTGAAGCTGGGGATACAGCCCTGGACCCACCTCCACGGTTTACTAGACATGTGTCTCCGTGTCTTTTTGTGCTTCAGTGGCCTTATCTGAAAATGAGACAAGAAATGTCCACCAAGGAGGATTTCCCTTACAAAGTAAGCGCATGAATACCTACAGAATACTGAGGGCAGCGCTTGGTTCATAGTAAGTTCTATGAGTGCCAGCAGCAGAAGCAAACACAACAATAACACAAGGAAAACAAAAGCAACCATAACAGAACCCATTCAGAAATGAACATCACCTGTCCCCAAAACTGATGAGGGCAAGTGAAGACAGTGGCTGAAGAGGTCGGAGAGATGTTACCCTGGAGCCCGGACGTGCTTCTTCACTTAATGCCGAATAGCCGGGACTATTCTGAAGCTGGGGAATCCAGTGTGGAATGAAGCCCTAAGATGCTGCTGAACCCTCACCGAATGCGAGGCGGAGCTGACCACAGCACAGCAGAGGTGGGGCAGCTGCTTTCAGAGGGAGAGAACAAACAGGAAACAGACTGTACAGCAGCTTAGATTTGGCGTTTGAAATGGAGACCAGCAATTTCTCTGTGGAAACCATGGAATTTCTCTGTTTTTCAACCATCTTCAGTCCACGCAGGGAGCTCACTGCACAGTGCCTGGTGACTGCTTAGTAAAAGCAGCGAGTGGACTTGAATACATCTTACTTCCCCACAGCGCAGACCCAGAGCACACCTTCCGAGGGCTGTTCCTACATGGGGACAGGCGTGTAGGATCTCTGTCTTGTCTGTGTACAGATTTGTATATATTAATTCACATTTTCCATTTTACTTCAAGCACTGAGCTATACATTTTTCTGAGAAAACTTTACTATTCTGTGAAGAAAAACTGATTCCCAAGGTAGGAAGAGGCTGAAGGATGGTCATGGAAAATGAGACAGGAAATGGGAAGACATTGGGACTCCAAATTCCAGGTCGGATCCTTCGAGTCAGTACGAGCTGTTAAGCACAACTCTTCTGATAACCAACTGCAGAAAGCGAAAGGGGGAGAGAGAGCATCTTACCACCCTCCCCACTGAAGCTGTTTCATTTCTCCCTAGCCATCTGAGGTTGGGACAAGAGACTGTCCCCTTGGGTAGAGATCCTTGGTGTAGGTCACTTTGTCCACAGGAGGAGCGCTCAGCGTAGTTTCATTGTCCTCCAAGAACATCATGTCTCTGTGTACGAATAGCTTCCCAAGGTGCCAGGAGTGAGAAGGACCCTGTCCGTCCTGTGTCGGGGGCAACACACTTTCCTGCCTGGGCCTGACACATTCACTGCACTTGAGGAGTGAATATGCCGCAGTGTGGCACTGACTAGGAATCCCGGCCTAGGTTTCCTATTGCTCTGTAGGCTGCTCGTGCTGGAGTCCTGAGCTCCACCAGGAATCCCTCTGGGTTGTGGAGCAAGTGGATCTTCCAAGGGGCCCGTCAGTCTGCTCCTCACAAGAGTTATAGGAATGATAGAGCCCCAGTACGATAGTCAAGATCAGCAGCACCGTGGCCATCATCCAGATCACTTGCCAGTGCCGACAGAGTTTAGGATACATGACTTGTAAGAAGTGGACCAATTGTTCAAGTTTGCTGTCAACAAAAAACACAGGTGGGGGTTTTAGTATGTTTGCATATGTAACTCTGGAAGCTATACTTCTCTTCCCGGGGTTATCTTCTGTGCTGTCTGGAGCAGCGGGTTCTTAAGCTCACTCAGCAGAAATTTGAAATACCCCTGCCTTACAGGATAAGAATCTGCAAAACTGTGGACTAAGAACCTATAGTCAAGTTGCCTTATTGGTTCTGATGCCATCAGTCCATAGCCTTGACAGTGGCAGCAACTGTTCTCAAACATTCATCTGCTCATCATTTCCTCATCTACTCATGGTGTAATTACTGACGTCTGCACTCTCTGAGACCTACACTCCCAGCTTGGCTGATCCACATTCTCATGGCTCCAGAAAAGACCATATCTTCTCTGCGTTTAGATGTATTAGTGATCCATTCCAGTTCTAACGTGTCTCCTGACTCAGTGCTAAGATGCATAATAGTTGTTCTCACTTCTACCTTTAATTGCATCCACAGTGGAAAAACTGTACTAAATTTTCAGAAGTAAATTGATTTCCAGTGATAACAAAGATTAAATCAATCTGTAGGATAGCTTCTTTCAAACCACCCCATAGGCACCCAGGAGACTATTAACCTCCATGTGGGTCATTCAAGATGTTCTCTCGACTTTCTTAGATCCATCCTCTAATGTCTCCCTTCTCTTTTTCTTTGCTCTCTTTTCTTCCTTCCTTGTCTATCATCTCTGCTTAGTACTTATTTTCCCTCTTAATTTTGCTTCTTTCCCAACTGCCTTTGACCTATCTTCTCTTTTGTGGGCTGGACATCTATCAGAAAACTGTATTTCTCTGGAGAAGCATGGAACACCTTCATCAAGCTAGAATTTCCCCTTGTTTTGATCCTTGATTTTTAAAAAATTATGAACTATGAGAACATTGAAGATTACTAAACCAAAGAGATGGGAAAGGTGTTGGAAGGGCTCCCTGAAGGCTCAGAGGCTCACATAGCCATTGCAGTTCAGGCCAGCTGCTGAGAAGCAGGGGGGGACCATACAGGGCTAGTAGAATGGGTGGCTTATTGTAGATGGAAGACCTAACGAATGCTTTCCTTAGAAAGGATGCTCGGATGCTAACTCTGCAGGAACAGTGATTGGTTTCTTAGCCATGTGAGAACCCAGTCGAGTCATTTTAGGAACAATAAAGCAAAGCAAAAAAGCAAGCACACTAGCTAATGTGATGCGGAAACCATTGGCTACTTTTGTAGCTATTAGGGAGAACTCAGCTTATTTTTTTCAGCCCTACTTAGCATATTTACATATAATGGAATACCAGAATAGTATCATTCTTGGGAGCTGCATTTCCACTCTCAAAACGGGCTGTTTGGGTGAGGAAAATCCCTCTCTAGATCTGCTCTGAAGTGAGACTACAAAAGAGGGGTCCAAATCTGATTTGCAGCCCTTACCTGATCACCCATTTCTAGCCTATGAGAGAAGTTAGAAATAGAATTTAATTTTGGGTCACTGAGTGAAGTTCTGTTTTTTGACATCACTAGAAAAGTAAAGGACTTGCCTAAATAACATTTTATCCCTGTAGGACAGCTTTGAGCAGGAGGTGGGAGCAAACACAAAATTTTATATTGCCACATATGAGTACCATTTGTTGGATGACTCTGTGAATTTCAGAAGACTATTATTTATTTTAACATTGTTAAGATATTAAATCGAGGGTCCAGGGATTTAGCTCAGTGGTTCCAGCACCTGCCTTGTAAGCGCAAGGTCCAGAATTGGATCCCAGGTAACCACATACAACAATACCGGGCGTAGAGACTCACACCCATCAACAATCAGTACCACATATCACAATGCTGGGTGTGGTAGCTTACGCAGGTAATCCCAACACTGGGAGGCAGAGGTAGAAAGATTGCTGTGAGTTCAAGGCTGAGCTCAGAGCCAGTCTGAACTACAAAAATGAGACCCTGTCTCAAAAAAAAAAAAAATATATATATATATATATATATTGGATCGAGTCACCCGAAGTTCCTTTAAACTGAATGTTCCAGAGCACTATAGCAAAGCAGGCTATATCATGCATATAACAGAGAAGAAATTCAGACCAAAGATATTTGATGTGGAATCTCTTAAATAAGGGCCCAGTGTAGGGCTTAGCATAATGTTTTCAGAATGCACTTAGCAGGACATGGAACTTTCCATAGCTGCAGACTGTGCTTGTTACTGAGGTGCCAAACAGACCGATGTTTGAGGGAGGTTCTTGCAAGTGATTCTGTCTGGGATCCAAGTGGATAAGGACCATGTGGCACTGAAGAAGGCAGCTTTCCGATCCGACCGACTGGTTTGGGTCACATGTGAGGTCATGATGTTATGGCCATCACCAGTAGGCAGTTTATAGGGCAGCAATGTCACCTCTTAAAGAGAGGTAGTGCCACACTGCTGGGCTATGGAAGATGAGATCACACTCCTCAGGGCTGTGCTCAAGCCTGTTGTCATCTGAGGAACAAGCATACACTCAACATGAGAACATAAATGTGGAGGAAGCAAAAATGGGGAGACAGAATAAAACCTTAGCAGGACCAAAAGGGCTCTGCTGGGTGACAGATGCTATAGGCAGCCACTGTGAAGTGCTGATGACCAGCTGGGCAGAACGTCCTGGCTGAAGCCTTATTTCTCTTGGGGTTTCATGAGACAAGGGAGCTGCCAATTGTCTGAGACCAAATTAGCGAGATAAGGCCCGTGCTTTTTAAACTAGGCTGTTTATGTTTCATGTACTCTGTGTGTGTGTGTTTATTTCTCTTTTGTTCTTTTGCAGTGTTTGGAAGTGGTAGGACTTCCAGCCTGACTTGGCTGCACTCAGAGTGCCAAGGGAAGGGCTTCTGTCCAGGCTTGGGATTGATAACATTAAGGGGAGGGAGGGAATGTGGCGGCTTGAAAAGCAAGAGCAAAGGACTCTAAGATGGAAGTGAGCCGTAAGGAGAACAAGATCCAGCTGCTTGGGGTAGGATCCGGGCTGTTCACTGCTGGCTTCTTCCATTTGGGAAGGCTTATTCTCCGGGGGTGGGAGGGGGGGTGGGGTGGGGGGAGGATGCATTTCCTCCAGTCCTCCTCGATAGTTTTTTCCTTACATAGTAGGGTTGACCTAGGCAGGCTGAGATTTCTTCCCCTGATTGAATTTTCCACACGTGGACTCTATGGACAGCTCCTGTATGTTTTGGGGACCAGCCATCTTGCTTTTGATCTCCACTTTATTTACTGGATGTGAATGATTTCGAGTTTGCCAGCAAGTGGGCACAGATACACACCCTTTTCCATGTTCAGCAACTGATTAGATAATGAATCACTCTTTCTAGATCTGCCCCGTACCCAAGATAGCCTGGGGACTTAAAAACAGAGATTTTAAGTGAAGAGTTATAATGACACTTTTAAAATCAAACTTCAAGATTTGTGGTTTGAGTATACAAATACAGACAACAGAGAAAAATACAAGAAATTAGTGCTGTCCTGAGAATACAGGGAGTTGATATGATTTCTATAGGGTGGAGTATATACCTCTTCTAAGGGCACCAGCGCATTCTCCTCCAAGCACATCTCAGTCTACATGTTAGCCCCTCCCCCACATTTACAGAAAAATACACTTGAAATAGTACTTTGGAGGAAAAACATAAACTCTTTCCCAGTTCCAATCTGAAGCGAGGCTTCTGTGCAG
This sequence comes from Petromus typicus, assembly GCA_004026965.1. NCBI lineage: Eukaryota > Metazoa > Chordata > Mammalia > Rodentia > Petromuridae > Petromus > Petromus typicus. Next base: position 156,752 of record PVIR01000342.1, read on the forward strand.
ATGTCCAGACTTGTCTGCTCCAACCCCATGTATTTCCTGTGCCCCTATTCTTGCTCGCGTAAGAAGCGCTCCCGGGTTTCAGGCCAGCAGTCTTGGTCTCTGCTCATTCATGGGTGGCTGGGAAACGAGCTGACCGTGGCTGGGTGGGGAGGGCACTGCTTTCCTTCACTCTTTCCGAGTTCCTTAGAATTCTGGATATAGCTGTCTGCCCCGCCTACGACCACATCTGACCCTTAACTCTGGCAAACATTCTATTGTTAACTCTTTTCTTTCTTGATTTCCTCTGCCTTCTTTCCCACATGTGGGCCCTCTTGGTTTCTCTTGGCTACTTCCTTAAGCCCCAGACTCACCGCTTCCCTAATCTGACATTTCCAGATGTTTTGTGCAGCTTAATAATTAAACAAATTTGAACTCATTTCAGCAATGCCTCAGGCTCCGAATGCAGGTTTCCCACCTGCTTCTCTGCTCCTTTTCCTCTTCCTCAGTTTCTTCTACCTCTTCAGGCTCCTCAGGACTTTCACTCTTCTGCTCTTCCTCCTCCTCCTTCAGGTCTTGAAGTTCTTTGGTTTTTTTTAAACCTTCCTGATATCTGGAGAACAAAAAGTAACAAGTCTGAAAGGCCCAGTTGTGCAGCATCTATTCCTGAATCCCTGGAGGCGAGGACTTAGCACCTCCAATAATGACGCATTTCCTGTGGTCCCACACAACAGGAAAAAGCTGGGAAGCTCCACTGAACCCCTTCACGGCCCATGTCAGTACAATTTCCCCTCACTCCTCAGTCATCCTTCCTGTTTATGTGACAGTGTGACACACTGACAGGGAAAAAATGTGGGACAAGGACTCCTGACTGAGTCCTTATTTTACAAAACATTCTGTAGAGATAAGATTGCTCTTACTTTCTGTATAATCTTGGAGCTTTTCCTTTGCTTTTGTGAAACAGAGTAGATGTCCACTATTGCACAGGGGATTGGATGTTTATTGGAAGTGTCCGAGCTCAACCTAGAAAGGTGCTCAGCTGATGTTCACAAAGCCAGTGGAGGAGTCTAACCACATGCATTCTGGGTAGACAACACTCGGGGATGAAAAGATGGAATTTCCAAGAGAAACTCCTGATTTCCTTTTTGCTGGATTGGTGTTACCCTAAACATACTCTGTTCACTTGTCCTACAGCTAGAGTTTAACTCCACAGTTTGGCTAGGATTACCCCATCAGTGAGTTTGACTGCCACAAAGAAGAACTCTAGGTTCTGGCTGGCAGGAAGTCATATCTCTCAGGAGCCATGGGGACGCTGTAATAGGTGGGAGGTGATTCTCTACCTGGAGGCCTGTGCCTGGCCCTGTGTTCAGTGTAGTCTTCCCAGCAACTGACAGCTGGCCCTTGGGTGCTACCAACGGATGTTCCATTAGACAAGGGCATTCTGGTTTATAGGAGGAGGCATGCCCAGGGCAGTTCTAGGAAGCAGAGCTGCAGCTGCCTGTGGGCGCTGCTCGAAGCAATGTGACCACATGGCACATGTGTCAGGAAGCCTCAGGCACTGCCAAGAGGAACTTCCTTCGGGCCCCTGATTTCCAGACCATTCTGGATAGTGATGTTCTTGTGGCTTTGGCCTAACAGAGAGAAGTGTAATTAATGTCTCACCACACCCTCTGAGCCTGCTTCCATCTGTCCTTCCTGTGGAACAGTCTCACTCTTTCCTCTGTAGTTCTTTCCTGACACAAGGAGCCCTGGGTTCACTTGTTGCCCAGAGTTGCTAGGAAACAGGACAGGGCGTGGGAAGGTGTCTTCTGAAACCTGCGAGGTGCCCTCAGAGTGGCCGAGGCCTGACTCACCCCTTGCTGTAGGCTTCTTCCTCCATCCTGGCCTGAGCGTCTTGGCTGACCTCCAGGCAGCTGGAAAGCCGCACGGGAGCGGGGCCTTCACAGTCTGGCTCCCCACTTGTCTTTCCACTAGTGAGAAGAGGGAAGCAATGGGCATTATTTCAGGGACAGGTTGGGCGACTGCAAACAAAAGCATCGTTCGCCTGATTCCCAATTAGCAATGAGGAAAGCCAGGTTCCAGACTTCCAAAAATCCTACCTTGAAACAAGATTTTATAAAGGCCTAATTCTCGAGTCTGCCCTAGACCACAGTACTCTACCAGCGTCCCTTCTTGTTTCCCAAATCTACTTTTATTCTTGTTTCCAGAGGTGCTGTGAGTGGAAAAGTAGTAGGAGTTGAAAAAGCAAGGGCCATTCCTCCCATAGTCTATCTTATGCCTCAGAATGGCCACTCATCCTGTCAAACAGTTACTGAGCTTAGCCAAGTCACAGGCACATTACTGTACAGGGGACACATCAGGAAATAAGAAAAAATTATGGTCAAGTGGAGCTTAGAAGCAAAAGCCTTCCTCCTCAAATTAAAAGGAAAGAAAAACTGTAATTAATTACAGATTATAACATTTATGAAAGAGCTATTCAGTGACAGCTAATAATAAAGAGAGAATGTATTTAGAGTAAATGGTCAAGAAGGCCTCGCAGAGGAGCAGACCCTGAAGCACAGGCTTCAAAGGTGAGGGGTCAGCCATACATGAAGGACACATGAAGATCGCTGCAGCTAGTGCATGCATGACATGCTGAAACTCAGAGATGCATCGAGTGCCTCGATGTCTGAGGAGCAGGAAACAGTCAGTGTGGCAGGGATCAACTTTTGGATGACATATATGAGGTGTCCAAGCAGGCATGTTAAGTGGAAAGTTGGACATGCTAAAGTGAGGCACAATCCTATGATGAATGTGATCATTATGTATATTTAAAATGTACCAATAAACTTAATTTAAAAAAATAAGTCAGGCAGAGAAGAGCTGTGGCTAGAGAAACTCATTAAATAAAGCCAAGGAAATGAATGATTGTCTGGGGAGCGGAAAGATGAGAAGAGGACCGAGGACCAATCCCTGAGTATCTCTGCACTTAGTGGAAAAACCCACAGGAGAGGTAGGAGGAACCCAGGAATGCATGGAATTGGGGGCAAGGAGAGAAGAGTGTGTCAGGGAGGGAGAGTTCCCACATCTCACTGTCTCTTCTGAGAATCTGAGCCAGACAGAGCAAAGTGACTATTACATTTGAAAACACAGAGGTTAAGGGGAAGCTTGAGGTTATGGTCAGAGTCTGGGCGACTGGAATGGGTTGAGTAGATTATAAGGTCAAAAAAAAAAAGTAGAGACACAGGTACAAGTCATTTCACCAAGGAAGGGATTCAGGGAGAGAGGAAGCACGTGCCCGAAGACTCGGATTAGGTATGAAACCACATTTGAACACGGACCTGATCCAGAAGAGGAGGTTAGAGAAAAGGGAGGACAAAAGAGAAAAGTTTTAGTTAAAGGAGCAAAGACCACGGGAAGGTGAAGCAAGCTCCCCTTGGCTCTAACCAAGGGAAGAAGAAGACCGAGACCGTGCTTTAGGCAACTGGTGAAGGAAGATGAGAGGACTTCTATCTATCTCATCGACAGCTTACATTTTCTCTGTAAAGTGAAAGAAAGAGTGAGCCCTCCGGGGGCTGAAGGAGGTTTCAGGAGAGAGCATAGAAGGTATGAGAGTCGCATGGGAAGCAGGAACATAAACCCAGTAGAAAGTCATAGTGGGATGGCGGGGCAGTTCTGGGAACCCATTGGAAGCATGCATGGGATCGCGCATTGTAGGAAATCGCCCAATGGCCTACAAGTCCTCAGTCCACCTAATGACCAGTGGGACTACGTTGTTTCGGAGGAGCCCTGAAATGAGGCAAAGCTGTGAGCAGAGCTGTCCGCTGGGACTCTGACACAGCACAGCTGCCCTCCTCCTGCCCCTCAGGAGGGTTTGTGAGAGAATCTTGTCGCTCCCTGCTCTTGGCATAACTTTCCCCATCTCTGAGTTTTCCCTCAGACCTTCAAAATTTACATTTCAGCAGGATGGAAACCCAAACCCATTGTGAACAAGAAAGATAACATTCTAAAAATACCAGCTATTCATAACATTTCTCCTTTTGCAAATTACATTATCCATTCCCTTCCACGTGACCTTTGCCTAATGTGCAGTTTCCTATTTGTGCAAATAATTGGAGCAACAGAAGAAAAACACAGTCCCAGCCAAGGGCAGGAACAGTAATTCTTTTAAGAAATATATTTATACGTTAGAAATGAAATATTGGCATCACACTTGTAATTTCTGGTCTCTACAACTGTTGGCTTTAAAGGTTCCTTAAGGTCAAGCAAGTATGAAGGGAGATAATGCAGCAAAAGGGAAAATAATTTGCTTAAGGCAAACCAGGGTTGTAATTTTGTTCCAAAACAGGCAAATGACCTAACTTTCCTAAATTTCAGATTCCTCAGCTACAAAATAGGAATAATTTTACATGCATAGTAGTAACAGAGTTAAGGAAGAAATATAAGAAAACTTTCTTGAATTGGATGCTCAACAAATGATATATTTTATTATTATTATTATTTTTTAAGGCTTTTTGAGACAGGGTCTCGCTTTGTGGTTCAGGCTGGACCTGAGCTCAGCCTCAAACTCACATCACAGCAATCCTCCTGCCTCTGCCTCCCGAGTGCTGGGATTACAGGTGTGAGCCACCACGCCCGGCACTATGGTATGTGGTACTGATAGCTGCTGGGCGTGAGTCTCCACGCCCAGTATGGTATGTGGTTACCGGGGATCGAACCCAGGTCCTTGCACTTGCAAGGTGCCGGAACCACTGAGCTAAATCCCTGGCCCTGATATATTTTATTATTATTGTTACTGTTACATAGGAAATTTATTGGTACATGTTGGGAATAATCTGAAGTTCCTCTAGAACTGATAAATTATCGAGCTATTGTTTATACTGTAAAAGGAGAACTTGATATGTTATTTCGACACTTCAGAGTTGGAAAAGCCTAAAAGTGAGCCAATTTAAAGTGTGGCACATGTATACGAAACTCATATAAAATTGCTTTCATAAACTTCTTGGTTGTGTGTCTGTTGTGTATTGTAACACTCACACACCTTAGAATTTTGCTGGCTGACCCTGGGCAAAATGTTCACTGCCAACTTTCTCTGCTCAAGCCAAGAAGCTTTTAATTCACCTGTAGGGATCTTGTGTGCATTCCGGCTGCCTTGTGGGGGTTTTACGTTCATTTCTTTCTTGGTAAGAAGAGCCAGTACTGAGTCTGTGTGTCACGCTGTTCTAAGATCTCAGCACTCTTGGATGACTTCTGAGTACTGTTCTCATTCTGACAGATGAGGAAACCAAGGCTCAGAGGAGTTAAATAACCAGCCTGAGATCTCACGACTAGTGTGCAGTCTACATCTCATCGCTTTCATTTTTTCTGGTACTGGGGATTGAACCCAGGGCTTTGAGCATGCCAGGCAAGCACTTTAATGCTCAGCCACACACCCTAGCCCTTTTAAATTTTTATTTTAAGACAAGGTCTAAGTTGTCCAGTCTGGCCTTGAACTTGCAATCCTTCTCCAGCCTCAGCAGCTGGGATCTCTGTGGGTCTCCCCTACGTCCAGTCAGTCCAGGCTTCTGAATGCAGTTTCTGTCACTTGTGGAGGGCATTTACCCGCTTGACAGGTAAGATACGCAAGCTCAGGTGGAGTGAGTGACTTTGTTCACATCATTGGTGCTAGACTCTCATTTTGGTCTTTCAATTTCATGACAAGATGCGCTTTCCAGTTCTCCTGAGCCCTTGTCTTCTATAGAAGTCTTTTGTTTGTTTGTTTTGTATTTTTTTTTGGGGGGGGGGGACAAACTCTAGCTATGTATTCAAGCTGACCTTGAACTTGCTATGTAGCCCAGGCTGGCCTCAAACTCATGGTCCTCTTCCTGCCTCAGCCTCCCAAGTGCTGGGATTTCCTATGGAAGTCTTTTCTTGAAGGGCTGAGCTAAGTGTGCAGCCCAAGGCTCCTACTGAGTGACCGTCCCTCTTCCACACTCTCTGGGTGATGGTGACTCCTCCCTTTTGCTCAGCTCTCATCATATGTTCATCATAGCATGACTCAGACAGAAGGCAGTTTTCTGTGCCTGCACATGCCAGTTTCATGCCTGTGATCACAGGGGCAGGGACTGTGTTTCAGTCAGAGTGATGCTCAGCACAGAGTAGGACTCTATAAATATTTGTTGAGTGGCCTCGACTTCACTATCCAGTCTTCCTATGGATACTGTGAAATGGGCAGGACCTCTCTGCACTTCCCAAGAATCCAGTGTTTACGTTGGGCCCAAGGAATTTGTTTTCATGTTGGTAAATGAGGATTAAGTACAGTCTGTGGCATCCCAGGGATTTCAGGGCCAAACACTGACCGATCATGGTGTCTGTCCCCAGACTGCAATCTTTTTGTTTTGAGACAAGGTCTTGCTTTTGTAGTTCAGGCTGGCCCAGAGCTCCCTATGTAGCCCAGGTGAGTCTGGAACTCAAAGCAATCCTCTTGCTTCTGCTTCCTGAGTGCTGAGACCACAGGGATGAGCCACCACACAGAGCATTGTGATGTGTGGTATTGATTGCTGATAGGTGTGAATCACCATGCCTGGCATCGTGGTATGTGGTTACTGGGTTATTTAAAGAAGTACAGGTTGCTAAAGGAGCAACTCGAGACCTTGTGCTTGCAAGGCAGATGCCAGAACCACTGAGCTAAATCTCCAACCTCCCAGACTGAAATCTTACATGCTTTTTCCTCTGGGGTGATTGATTAAAATGAAGCCCATTTTTCTTGCATATTCACGAGTCAGAAGCATTTGTCATGGTGCTCAACTCTTAGTAATGTGAGGGGCTGTTTAGTTAAACTGCCAGGTATGTTAGATGTAATGTTTTCCACATGGTAAACTATTGGAAAGTGACTACAATCCTTTCCAATGGGCAGATCTTACCTCTTGGGCCCAGAAACATTTTTAAGTCACTCCCATCACTACGTCTCTCCTGACAAGCTCAGCTGAAAGGGCTCAAGAAAGAAGACCTTCCTTACCCCCTGTCACTGCGTCCCAGATTGCCAGGTTCACATATGAGTATCAGGGGACAGTTCACTCCAGGATACTGTTGGGTGGGAGCTGCTTGTTGCATAAATTTGTTATATAAAATCTGTAAGCAATTTATCATAGTTGTTTCAAAAGTGTAGCAGATGGTATGTTTAGAGGTTGTAGTGGACACTACACTGTGATGCCTCAGCACAGGGGACCCTTTATGAAACGGAGCCAGTGACATCCACACCCCAGCCAGGCTGATAGAGCTAAGGGTTCTGCACGTGTCTTGCCTCCCACCCTTCTGCCCTCCTCTGCACACCACATGGTCACCAGGCTCTTCCAAAAAAAGCTCTTCAACCTGCCCTCTTCTCTAGAGTCACCCTGGGCCTCTTTTGTTCTTCTGTTAAGTAAGAGCCTGAGTTGTGCTGTGTACTAGCTGTGTAAGCTCAAGGAAATGACGTTTCTCTGGGAACCAGTTTCTCCTCCTACAAAACAGGGACATTAGTAGTGTGCCTCACCTTAGGAGATTATTTTAAAGATTAAATGAGATTCTTAATGTAAAGAAATTGCCAAAGCACTTGGTGTATGGCAAATGTGCAGTAAATCACTATCACCTCTGCCACCACCATAACGACCACCACCACCATCACTGTCATCACCATTATCATTGTCATCATCATCATCATCATCATCATCATCCCTTCTCAGATAATCCATTCCTTCCTGCCTCAGAGACTGGAGTGCCATTCACCTCCTGCTCACCTATTTAATTATATAACCTTTAGATTTCAGTTAATAAGTTCTAAGAGGGAAGCGCTTTCTGAGCCACCCCTTCCCTGAGCCTACACCCTCACAGGGCGAGATGCTTATGTTCTAGTGTGTTGCTCCTTTATTAACCTGTACTTCCTTAAATAAACATCCCACTGTCAAAGAGCAGGCTGTTTCCTGTCTGTCTTTCCTATTAGGTTGAAACTCCTTAAATTCAAGCTATGCCCCACCCTTGGTGATTAATTGTCGAAAGAATGAAGAAGGAAAGACTACAAAGGTGCTGGTGTTCCTATACAAGAGTGTGGAATTGGTCTTGAACTTTTTCTGTTGCAATCGTTAAGACTAGCTTTAAACTTTGCCCTCTACATGTGTGATTCATTATATCTGCAAGTTCCCAGACCCTTGTTGAGTGAAGAGTAGTTACGTAATGACCTACAAGAGCAAGGCTAAGAAGTTTCTGTCACCGTACTGCCCAGAGAATTTATTTGTGAGCCAGACACAGGCTATTTGGTCTTCCTATTACCTGCTTAGCCAGTTTCCTTCTTTCTTAGTTTCTGAATGCTTGGGAAATGTGGAATCATTTTAACATAATGTGAAGTATAACAAACTAGACAGCAATGTCTTTTAAATCATAGCACATTGTTTCTCTTTAACAATATGGATAAGGTAGCTAGAATTAGAACTGACTGCATCCACGGAGTTCATTTTCACTTACAAATTGTCTCACTGTTATCCATTAAAAGTTTCCAGTTTCATGAGTTCAGATAGAAAGCACTTAGCACATTTTATAAACCAGGGGGAGAAGCTGCGCTTTGTCCCAAGTCTCTCCTCTTTTGACTCCTCCCTTCCTCCTCACATACACCCTCAAATAGCTGTATTTCCAATAGGTAAGTGAGCCCACATCACGCATGGCTACTGGTGATCTCTCTGGTCAGCCCTAGGAGGAGATGCAGACATCTTTTTGGGAATCTCTTGCTTGCATGGTGTTGATTCTCACTCTGACCCTCCTCTCCTGATTCTAAACTCTTAAAAATGCAATGCCACAACTGATCCTCACTTATTGCCACTGTAAATTTGGGGCTGCTGCTTGCGTTTCTAACTTTGTATCCCAGTTTCTCCTCTTCTTTGTACCCTAGATAGCTCCTATTCTTGATGATCCCTACTATGTTGATCTCTCCAGAGACCAAGCCTTGCACCACCATGATGAGACTCTGTTGGGAAGAGTGGGGACCTCAGTCTCCGCCTTGAAGTGCTCTGAAGGCCTAAAGTTGGGCCTTGTTGGGACACTGTGGAGTGGACTGGTGCACACAAAGGGAGTGCTGTGCTATGGAATTGCAAAGGTTCTGAGCTTTGGTTACTTTCACCTGTGGCTAATGTATCACCCACGTGTAATCTCCCTGTAGTGATGGGATAAGAGGAGGGGTAGAGGAAGGGAACGGATATTACATAACAGTATTGAGATGGCAAGGAAAGAGAACCTGGGACAACTTGCAGACTAACCAGATGTGAGGAAAACAGGCTGAGTTGGCTCGGGAGCTTGTCTGTACTCACAAGGGGCCCCACATGCACATTCCTGCCAGGTCAAGTAAAACTTCTCTAGTAGCAATGGAAAATGAAGGACTGAAGCTGTCTTGAGGCAAGGAAGCATCAGGTATATGTTCCACCAAGGGAGGGATGTTGTAAGGGGAAAGTTCTGAGAGATGGCAGCTGCAACCCAGATGTTTTCAATTAAGCAAATGAAAGAATTTGAAAAGTAAGTTATGAACTCTTTCAAGTACATAGGAACAGGCTGTCTTACTCTGGCCAAGAATGAAAAGACCCACAAATTGCACAGATGCCTAGAAAAGTCGGGTGAAATAGATGCTGCTGGCTGTTGATGCGGCACTCACCTTCCTCCTTCCTAACAGCAACATGATTTTGTACAGGAATTTACTCTTGTTCACAGAGTCATTGTGCTCCAAGGGATGCTATCTTTATGCTTCCTTTACAGGACAGTTTAAGCCCGTGATGATTATCCTGTTCCCAAAGCTTGTGGTTGATTTAGAAAAGGATAATGTTTTCAGTTTGCCAGTGCAGAAGAAGATGGTGAATACTGCTGGATTCATTCCTCAGGAAGAAGGATGGGAAAGTATGGTACCAGTCTTCCTCTAGATATTACCGACTCCAGAATCCTTGGAACTAGCAGCCACCTGCCACAGCCTGAAGAAGAGGTCAATATACAGAGTGCCAGAGGCAAAGACATGATAGAGACTGAGCTGGGGTCTTGCCGTTCTACATCTGGAGCCGCTTGACCTCTGGACCTAGTATTTTAGCCCCTTTGATTCAGAGTTTTCTTATAGCTGTGCCCTTGAAAATATCAACCAATAGGGAAGGGCACTGTTTCCTCCAGGCTCTTCCTAGACTGGATTCACCTGGCTTCAGTCACAGCATCTCCTGGTCCAAAAACTTGGCAAAGTTTCCCTGAAATTCTTGTGATTCTCAGAGTCTCATTTACCTCCCACCTTGAACTTAGCCTTTTCTTTCCATCACATTTTGAAGTTAAAGTTGGGAAGAAGTTAGATGAGTAAGGGAAACCTTCTTTCAAGATTTTCAACACGAAGAGGAAAATTGGCAAACTTACTTTTCCAAAAGTGCAGGCAGTGCAGGAGTGACAGATAGGCTGCCTTTCCCGTTGGGTGATTCCGACTGGATGGAAATTGGGAAATACAAGTAAGGTTGAGTGACAAGGAAAAAGCCCGAGTTGCTAAGCCTTTGCTGGAGCCAGGGAAAGGCTTCTGGTGCCCTCCTCTCTCCTCCGCTCGCTCCAGCCCACTTTCCAATATCCACCCAAGCCCAGGCATCCTCCTTTCCTTCCTGGCTTCCCTGTCCTTTTCTCAGTACTCCCTCTCTCTGGGGTGTCTATGATTTACTCCTTTTTCTGAGTGAAGAGCAGAATTTATATTTCGAGTTTCTATTCTAGAGAAGAGCCAACAGTGTTTTCTGTCCTGCTTCCTGACTGTGACTTCACACCAGTGGGCCTCCTGCCTCCTGCGTTCCCTGGGGGTGAACTCACATGAGCCCATCACAGCCCCTGGACAGCTCTTGGGAGATGCCTGCCATTACTGCATGCTCAGCCCACAGGAATTTCTGCACATTTAACTCCCCATGACTTCCATGGTGTGATGCTGCAGTAGATGTGGTTTAGATAGTGTTCTCAACTCTAGCTGCATGTTAGAGTCACTTGGTGGAGGATTGTTTTTTGAAGTACTGATTTAGCCCTAAGTCTTGAGGTTGGGCCTGGGCATGATGCATTTTTAAAGTATTCTTTTGATTTTAACATATATTACTGGTCTAAATTAATATGTACCATAACACCTCGGTTCATGAATGCTTCTGTTCACAAATAATTTGGCTCACAAGCAAAATCATTCAGCAGAATTTTGCTTCTGTTAGAAAACTCCTTATTGAGTGACAAACACAACCATGGCCATCTTCCCCACACAAATACAAATGTACTCATCTTCTCCAAAGCCATAAAACAAATTAAATTCACAATCTAAGGCACCACTGGATTTGGAAACCACATTTTTTACATATAGGTAGCACATGGAAAATAAGTCTATTAAAACACGTCAACCAACCCTTCCAGGCATTCTTAATGTTTTTCCTCTGGTGTTCAGGAATCACTCCCAATTCTCTGTAAGGATTCACTTGGGAGTTTAAGATTATTTCATTGATGATTGAACTGAGTAAGGTGGGAAGAGGTGAAAGAAATTTGAGAGCTATTGCTACCTATTGGTGTGAAAATAGAACTTGAATTTACCAATCACTTGCACAATTGTTTCTTTATACAAGAGTGCTAGTTATGGACAAAGGATAGAGAAACTACTGGGAAAAGACTTAAAAGAGTTTTTGATAGGGCTGGGAATTTAGCTCAGTGGTTCTAGCACCTGTCTTACAAGCGCAAGGACCTGGGTTCGATCCTCGCTAACCACATACAACGCTGGGCATGGAGACTCATGCCCAGCAGCAACCAGTACCACATACCACAGTGCCGGGCATGGTGGCTCACGCCTGTAATCCCAGCACTTGGGAGGCAGAGGCAGGAGGATTGCTGTGATGTGAGTTTGAGGCTGAGCTCGGGGCCAGCCTGAACCACAAAGCAAGACCTTGTCTCAAAAAATCCTAAACAAAACAAAACATCTCCTGGGTTTTGGACTAGGAGATGCTGTGCCTGAAGCCAGGTGAATCCAGTCTAGGAAGAGCCTGGAGGAAACAGTGCCCTTCCCTATTGGTTGATATTTTCAAGGCACAGCTATAAGAAAACTCTGAATCAAAGGGGCTAAAATACTAGGTCCAGAGGTCAAGCGGCTCCTGATGTAGAATGGCAAGACCCCCTATATATTTATTTTCAGAATATTCTCTGTCTGTATGGAGAATATTTTCTCAGCTGCATACATCTTGCTTATGGGCACTCAGTGCTCTTCTCAGAGTGCTGGAATATATATGGCCTGCACTACATTGAGCTTTTTAGAGCCTATCATCCAAATTCTGTGCTGGAAATTCCTGTCCTTGTTGCCCTTGATCCTGTCCACCCTGTCTATCTTAGTCGTGCATGTGAGGGAAAGAGGAGAACAGGAGTGAGAGGGACGCATCGTCATACTCACCAGAACTGGTAGGGAAGGGATGGGTGATGAGCTGGGAGACTGACCAGGCAGGTTCAGGGCATTAAACTTGGGAACCACAGCGACGCTGACCCTCCGGCGGGGCATGTTCTGTGGGAAGAGAAGCAACCAGCCCCATTTCTTAGAGGTAGCAATAATCTGCAGAGCCTGAAAAAAGTCTGTAGTTCCCAAAGCTGTAATGACATTCAGGGGAAAATTTGCCTTTGAGGTTCTGACCGTGTGGATTGGTGTGGAGAGAGGAGACAGGAGTTGAACCGAGTTTTCTGTTGGTGGTGAGCGGCGACTCACCTTGTTCCTATTTTAGATTATGAAATTCAGGAGAAACAGAATGGAGGTGCTTTGTCTCCAGGTTACATCTAGGATAGTTATAATACCTGCCTACAGCAGTGCCAAGGTGTACACATCATTTCATGTTGATTTAAGGACATGTAGGCAGAGAAACAGGAGCAAGAGAGGGCGATGCCATGGCAAAGCAGGCAAGGGTGGACTCTGAACAGACCCTGAGCAGAGGGTCTCCAGAACCAATGGATCCAAGAGGAAGAGTTGCTTGAGTGACCATGGAAACTCTGGGAGCTCTAGTACCATATCCCCCGAAGGTGCATACCTTTCCCATCGTGAGGGACATGGACCGCGCCGTGCGAGGGACTCCATCTTCTACAGCAGGGGAAAACAGAGAACTTGTGTAAGTTTCAGACCAGACTCCAGCAAGGAAGCAGAAGACAGAAACTATGCCAAGATATCCATGGCCTTAAAAGGATGGCACAAGGGCCCCAGTGTCGGTGAAGGGGATACTGGCTTTGGCACTTCGGCCTTTGAGATGATCATCTGCGCAGAGGGAACCTTGGACAAAGCCTTTATCCTCACTCCCCTGGATACTAAGAAGCCCTGATCTCAGCCCTCTGATCTTCACCTGATACCGCCACAGTCTAGCTATCACTCTGGGCAGGGGGTGTGGAACCTGCTCCTGGCAATAGAAAAGCTTAGAGACTTATTTTATGCTCAAAGGAGGTACAGTCAAACTGTAAGGAAGGAAGGTGTGGTGTTGGTAAGGATTAAAACTTGCTAACAGAAGTAGTTTCAATACATCACCTACACAATGACTCAGAGTGAAGGAAGCTACATGCTAGGATTTCCTTCTTAGTATGTACATTCAGTGATATTTCAGTCTAGCATTTAGCATCACAACATATAAAGGAAACATCCACATACATGAAAAGAAACATATCTTCGAGGTCAAATCAGTTTGATGCAGTTAACAGCAACCTGTATATGTCTGTCCTTCGTATTTCATATGTTTTAGCTATGTGTCTTTCAAACTGTGCCGGTGGGTTTTTTTTTTTCTCTTCCTTCCTCCCTTCCTTCCCTTCTTTTCTTCTGTCCTTCTCTATTACCCAGGCTACTTTCAGACTTCTAGGCTTCAGGTGATCCTCCCACCTCAGGGCTAAGATTACAGCACCAGTGCCACAATGCCAAGCCATATATATTTCTTTCTTAATGTAACTACCACAATAGAGGTTCTTTATTAATCAACAGGTTTGCACTGCCTATATTGCTTGTGTTGCCAATGTATTTGCACATATACGCTTATTTACACTCATATTTTCTATTCACCTTTTTTATTCTCTGATTTTTTTTTCTAATCCTTCCTCCACTAATTCTAATCTTTCATTTCATTTCATAGTTCTTTAACTTTTAGGCATTTCATATGACTATAAATTAATCAATTTCTCTATTCTTTTCCTGATGTGGTCTTAATAATAATGCCCTCTAATCTTAATTATATTGTTTTTCACTATTTTCATTTCACCTTGATTTATATTCCCAAAGTATTCATTTGAATTGTTGCTTTCTACAGTGGATGTATATTTAGATCTACACACTTCTTACACACTTGTACAGTTCTCTGATCTTTTTTTCTTATTGGTACCTGGAATTGAACTCATGACTTTGCACTTGCAAAGCAGGCTCCGGAACCACTGAACCAAATATCTGGCCCAATCATTGTTCTTGCTTGCAACCTTACTTTTTCACTAGAGCACAATCTCATTTTTCCTTAAATGTATGCTCTAGTTGTCAGGAGTGCTGAGGTGCCACCATGCCTGGCTTCTAGTTGTCCTTCTAACAAGGACTGGGAGGTAAGCTTTCTCAAGAGTTGTCTCAAAATGTTTTTACTTAGCTCCCAACCTTGCAAACAGGGTGTATTTAGGATTTACTGGTAGGTGATAGTTATTTTCTCTCAGCTCTTTGAAAAGTTTTATTCCAGTGTGTTCTGGTGCTATTACTGCGTTTTGGAATGGTTATCCCTCTATAAATTACTATGTCTATCTGGTTACTTTTAAGATCTTCTCTTTGTCTTTGCTCTTCTGAAATTCTTCTTCCATGTGTTTTTATTTCTCCTGTCAGGGATTTATGATACTTTATGAATTCAGGGGTTTAGGTCTTTCTTTATTCCTAGGAAAGCTTCAGCTGTTCTTTCTTTAAATATTTTTATTTTTAATTATCTCCTTCTGATAAGTGGATTGCAGACTTTTTCACTCCATGGTCTATATCACGTATCTCATAATGTTTCTTTTTTAAAATTGCACTGTCCCTCAGAACTGCATTTTGAGTGACCGTCTCAGATCAAATCTCAAATCCATCTTCTGGTCAGATGGATTTTCTAGTCTTCTCAAAAGTTATGGTTGTTGGATCAGGAGAAAGAGTGAACTGCATATCACTTCCAAGGCCCTCCGTCAGATGGGACACACTCATTCACCAAAGCCTGGCACGGCCTCACCTCACTCCAGGGGGAGGAGAAACATCCAAGAAGGAGCAGATCTGGAGTACTGAGAACTGCTTCATCTGTATAACCTCTAAACCTACACTACTGAGTTTTCCATTCTTGTGCCTCTACTCCTCATCTCTACTTCTTTTTTGTGGTACTGGGGCTCAAACTCGGAACCTTGTCCTTGTGAGGCAAGTGCTGGAACTACTTAGCTAAATCCTTGGCCTGAGACCTTCTATTTTAATAATTGCTTTCTTTTTACTTTCATGCTTTTCATCTATTTTTATGTCTTGAATAATTTTAATGTCTTTTTAAATTTTTTAAAAAATTGGGTTTATTGGCACATTTTAGGAATGTATAATGATCACATTCACCATTGAGAATTTATATCTGTACATGATATATTGTGATTCTCATTTTTTCCCATTCCCCTGCCCTCCCTTCGATCTCTAAACCCCTCCTACACATATGCTTTGTTTCTATTTTTTCCTTTTTACCACCAAATTTTTTCTTTCTCTTCTTTGCTTGCCCCCACACCCACCCACTTCCCCTTTCCCTTTGAACATTTTCTTCCTATTTCACAATGCTTATCATGTGTTCTGGACCTCATTTACACCTTCAGTTTCTCACGCTAGAGAAACTGCACAATATTTACACATCTATATTCTATTTATTTCATTTATGAGTATGGCCTCAAGCTGCATCCATTTAGCAATAAATATCTAATGTATCATTTGTTATGTCTGAGTTATATTCCATACGTATCTTTTTTTAAAATTCAGATTTTTTAAACCTTCTTATGGTATAATCTTGTTTTGTAGGTCAATGAGTGTTGCTCGTGGTGCACTGTGTTGTGTATTTTATAATTTTATGTCTTCAGTGAGGCTTTGTCAAAAGGCATCCCGCATGTCCGGGGCCCAGGGTGTGCCTCTCCGGGGCTGCTGACCACGTCCTAAAGGCAGCAGTCTGCTGTTTGTTCAGCTTCTCTGCATGTTGCACCATTCTCACTGACACTTTGCGCACGTACTTCTCCTATGAGGAAGGAGAAAGTATTTTTCTCTCCTAGAGCCCAGGCCTAAAACAGACAACTTCCTTGTTCTCAGCTGGTTGGTGATTGTATTCTGTCCAGATTCTATTTAAAGACATAATCCTTGAAAGGTCTTAGCTTTCTGTGTGAATCAATGTCGACTCTGTCAAGAGTTGTCAAGGCCTTATCTTAGGCTACACTGAATGCAAATGCTTAGCCCCAGACAACTGAACCCCCAGATAATAGACTTTGTCTCTAAGGAACCTGCAGGATCAGCTTGGTTTCAGTTCTCTTTTCCTTTCATGTATCTGGGTATTTCAATTTCTTTTCTTGTGGATTCAGCTATTCCTTTAGAGTGCTTGCTTTATTTTGTCCAGTCCAAGTATTCATGGTCAAAGTGTTTTCAAGTTCTCCAGTGTTGCATATTCAGAAAAAAATATTCTTTAAAATATGCATCTTATATTTTGAAATCAGGAATATTTTATTTTGTTACACTCCTTCAAATCAACCGTAGACAAAGATTGCCAGAAGTCATGTAAAGACTTAAAAAAATGAACATTATTAAGAAATGATTGTAACATGTCCCATGGACCTACCTTTCAGGTTTTTGCTCACTACCCTGTACCAGCCACCACCAGAAGGGGTATAACTTGGGGAAAACAACTAAAGTGGAACCAGAGATCCAAACAGCATATATTCATCAGTCAGATATCATGTTCTTTCCTCTTGTGTGCATTTTCTTATCCTCCCAGAAGGACTGTGGGACTCTGCACCACACCCCACACCTACATCACAGCCCTGGCTGCAGTTCCCTGACCTCCCATAGACTGGAAGTGCATGTGTGTTTGGGACTGTGTGCCCTGTGACTCCATACTCCAGTAACATGTGGGCAGACCAAAAATATTCAATAAATGTAGAATGAGTGAATGAGACTCACTGGTAAAGTGCTGCTCCTATAAATCTTGGGTAAGGTGGTTCTCAAGAGACCTTGAATCTTACAGGACAATTATGTGAGAATCCATGTACTAGAATTTTCTTGGTGACAACTTCCAGTCACGTCCAATGCTGGCTGGCCAACCTCAGGTCATTACAAGCCCAGATGCCTGTGGTTGGGAGTCTTGCTGCTGAGATCCAAAGCAGACAACCTGGAGCATGTGCACACTGCCTCTGGACTCTTGGAAGTGTCACTGATATTCCCCAGGAAACTTGTGAAACCTCCTGTTTATAAAGGTTTCTCCATCTGTTATACTTTCTCTCCTCCTGCTCTTGGTAACACGGATGTTTGCATTCCACAAAGATTCCTGGTGTAAAAAGGCCCACTTTCTCTGCTGAGCTACTCTTATCGGCAAGAAGCCAAAGCCTGGTAGCAGCCAAGGAGAGCTCTTGGTCCAAGACACCATCATCTCTCTCCTGGACTGAGCGAGAGCCGCCTTACTTGTCTCCCCCTACACGCTTATAACATATTATACACACTAAAGTCGAGTAATCTTCTAAAAATAGAATATGGTCATGTCATGTGATATAAAGTCATCAGTGCCTCCCCGGGGCCTGGAGCACAAAGGCCTGGATTGTTAGCATGGCCTGGCAGGTAGCCCTGGTCTACTGAGTCTCATCTTCCACCCATCACATCCTCATATTGCAATGACGTGAGACTGTCTACTTCATCTTCTTCCACCCATCTTGGCTGTAGAACTTCTATTTTTACTTTAAAATATTGGCCAGACACCATCTCACTTCTCTGTAAACCCTTTCCTGACTCCTTCGTGCAGAATCAAGTAGACCCTGCTCTGTGGGCCTACAGGATCTTGCAGAGAACTGAAACCAAATAGAGTGTTTCTTGAAAACATTCATCTTGCTCACAGGTCTGGCAATGATTCTCTTTACCTGGCTCTCACTCCATCCCTCTGCGCGTCCCTCACCTGGGCTGCTGCCATGGTTTCTCCCTGGGGATCTCTGGTTGGTCTGGGTAATGTAACTGGAGAGAACTTTCTTAAACTGTATATGTGATCATGCTTTTTTTCCCCTTGATTGGATACCTAATGCTTTTCAGAATGCAGCCAAATTCCTTAGCATGTGCTGACTAAAAGAGGACAAGGAGCCCAAAGCACAAAGAGTTGCAGGGTCTGAGGTTCTTCCCACAAAGGGGGGCAGAATTTTTGCATACTGTGGGCTTTGTGTCTATGGTCAGTCACTCTTTTGACTGTTGTGAATCAAGAGGTCACTTTGACTCACAACAGCTGAGACCTGGGTTGCAGGCCCTAGTGCTCGCTCAGACAGCTGCTCTGGGGGACCCATGGGTTGTACTGGATATTGGGAGGGAGAACACTCCACTCACGACAGGTCCCAGAGCCGAGAGGCTTTAGTGACTGCATAGCCAGACCAAGGTAGAGGCCAAAGTCTAGTCCCTTACCAGAGGGTCCACAACTGCGGCTTGAATTCTGGTTTGCAAGTTTCTTAAACTCCATGAGCTCTGCATGGTCCTTCTCATACGTCCTCTTCAGATTCTCCACATACTGCATCATCACTTCTGTTGCTTTTGACATGCGCTTTTCCTGCAGGGAAAGAAAACCTATATGTATGTATGTGTGGGGGTAGGTGGGGGTGGCGGGGTGGATGGGTAGTTGCAGTAAAAATGCCGTCACCACACACTGCTCTGAGCCATGCTCTGGGCTTTGAGAATGGAAGGGACAGAAGGACAATCTAATGTGACCCTGCTCACCAAATGAGCTGAAGGTTGGATTCAGGCTCCTGCAACCAGACAGAAGAACAGCACAGCTGCACACTGCAGGAAGTTGAGAGGAGGGGAGAGCTTGCTTCTGCTTGTCCAGAATGGCAGCCAAGGCTCCATGGAAATGGGGTGGAGCTGTGGATGCAGGGTGTGGGCAGGATTTGGGCACAGAGACACGAGAGGGAGAGACAAATGGAATCCAGACCAGGGAACTCCGAGAGGGGTCTGAGGCAGGACCTCTTAGGGCATTTGTGCAGGTGAAGGTTTATCCAGACAGCAATGTTGTGGAGAGTGAAAGGGATGCCATCATATGTGACAAGAGGCGCTAACCCAGGCTGTCTGGAGAACCAGGACAGAGCAGACATCCTGCTACAGGGGAATCATTAAGCAGTTGGGCTTGTTCACAAGAAGAACAAGTGGATTAAGACTGGGCTACACAAGGCCTTAGATGAGGAAGTTGGATTTGTTCTGAAGACAAAAGGGCAGCCATTTTGTGCCTTAAAGTAATGGGGCGACATAATCAGATCTCAAATGGCAATGTCATTGAAGAGAGTGGTGGTAGCAAGAATAGCCAGAAGTCAGGACCAGGACCTGATATGGTGCAAGGGAGCAGAGAGGAAAATGAGGCTTGAGATGCCAAAGGAAGGGTGAGAATCTGTGTGAAGAGAGATGAAGATGGAGTGAGGATCACAGGAGGCAAGACACACGTGGGGGGCTGCGGAGGTAAAGATGGCTTCTCTTTGCTCAAACCCCTAGAGACCCTCTGAGGGTCCCGCTCAAGTCCTGTCTGGCCTGAGAGGGACTCTCCCTCTGGTTCGCTGGAAGAGGTCCTCACAGCCATATGGGACCGACCACAGCTGGGTGACTTCCTGGACCACACTGCTGAATCAGGAGCCCTTTCCCTGGAAGGACACAGGAGGGGGTCAACGCCTTTACAGCCAACACTTGGGGCTGTGCCCTTGGAACATCCTTGAATGCAAGTAGTGCAGCAGGACATGGGACCATATTAACAGTGACATTAATAATGATATCCAAGTGCTTTGCAAGTATTTTAATACCCTATGCAGACACCACAATCATCATTTTACAGCTAAGAAGAAACCGGTCCAAGGTCTGTGAGCAATAGAGGAATATGGAGTCAGGATGGGAAACTGCAGTGTGGCCCTGCAGCACCCTACAGGAGCTCTGCATTTCAGATGTCAGAGGGCAAGAGTGGATGTGGCCTGGGCCTGAAGCCCCACTCTGCCCCTCACTAGTGCTATGACAGGTTCTGTCTTCTTTATCCAAAATTCTTGGGACTAAAACTGTTTTGCACTTGGGATTATTTTTCAGATTTTGGTATATTTGTATATATATAATGAGCTATCTTGGGGATAGGACCCAAGTCCAAACATGAAATTCATTGCTGCTTCATATGTACTAATAGACTACTGGAAACTCTAGAATATTATTAATGAAACTGAGGTTTTTTTGTTGTTTTGTTTTGTTTTTAGTTTTTTGAGACAGGGTCTCACTTTGTAGTTTAGGCTGGTCCTGAGTTTAGCCTTGAACTCACAGCAGTCCTCCTGCCTCTGCCTCCCCAGTGCTGGGATTACAGGCGTGAGCCACCATACCCAGCATTGTGGTATGTGGTACTGCTGATTGCTAGTGGGTGTGAATCACCATGCCTGGTTTTTTGTTGTATGGGATCACGGGGGATTGAAACTTTGCCCTTTTGCTTGCAAGGCGGGTGCCGGAACCACTGAGCTAAATCCCAGTCCAGTGAAACTGAGTTTTGACTGATTTGCCATAGGAAGTTGAGTGTGGAAATTTCTGTTTGTAGCATCATGTATGTACTCAAAAGATGTGGAATATTTAGAGCTTTAGATTTTCAGGTTAAGGATGCTCAATCTATACCTTTATGGGACTCAGCGTCTTCATTTAGGAGAAAAAGAGGTACTTTACAAGATTACTGAGTAGATTTGGTGAAACAAAGCCATTTTCCTAAAGGCTGTTTTTCCCAGTACTAGCTCCATGGAAGGTAAATAGTATTTTATGGAAAGAAAATTAAGAGGAAGGGTTTCTCTAGCCAGATACATTTGCAAAATGCATAGGTAAAGTTAAACAGGCTTCTTTCTTACAGGACTCTAAAGCCAGCGTGTGTAGGAATCACCTAGGACAGAAGACAGTACACAGTCCCCTCAAACGTATGTGTTCGCACTATGCCCTTGCAAAGAAACACGTCTGTAACCTACATGGGACTTCTGGCCCACAGCCAGCTGTGACTGAGTGTATTCACTGTTGTCTTTGCTCATGTTACCACGCCAGTCACATGGCGAGTGTGAGCACAGGCAGTTGGCGAGGCTCACCTGACGGACGGCGCCCACCACCTCGGCACGGCTGGACAGGCGGGCGGCCAGGCGATGCAGGACTGCGATGTCCTCCAGCAGCTTTTGGTAGGCCTCGCGGTGCTCACAGTGGTTCCAGAGTGACGCTGAAGACTGAGCAGCAAGAAGGAGCATCACCGGGGTCTTCACCCAGAGTCTGTGTCCCCCCCACGCGCATGTGCTGAGATCCTTACCCCTCATGTGAGAGTTTCAGGAAGTGGAGCCGATGGGGTGTGGTAGGTCATGAAGGCGGGGCTCTAGGACTGGGACTGTAACTGGGGCCCTGGAGAGTTCTCTTGCTCTCCTTCTGCCATGCTGGGATATAATGAGGAGCTGGCATTCTGCAACCCTGAAGAGGGCACCCCCTAGAAATGACCACACTGACACCCCGCCTCGGGCTCCCACTCTCCAGAACTGTGAGAAACAAGTGTTTGTTTTTCAAGCCCTCTAGTCCCTGGCACTTTGCTATAGCAGCTTGAGCTGACTAAGACATAGACCGAGTCTAGTCTTGGCTCTCATGAAACAAGTCTTGGACCTGCTCCTGGCTGAGAGAAGGGGCCTCTGCAGGGCCTGGGCTGTAGCATCTTGTTGAGACTGGAGGAGCCCAGTGCAGATACACTCTACCTAGCTGGCCTGAGAGAAGAAGTTGCATGCAGGCCACCCAGCACCCTCCTGAGGAGCTCCCAGGGCTCAGAGGCCTTGTCCACATCCCCAAGGTGACCAGGCCTTCACAATCTCTGCCTTGGCTCCTCCCAGCTCTCTGAGATCTCTGTCAGGTTTGGCCCCATTTCTGATTTCAGGAGACTCCACTTGGTGGCTGAGAGGAGCGTGACTCTTGGCATGGCCCGCAGGGACAGTCCCTCCTGCAAGGACTCCATAGTCAGGCTCCCTCGTTACCGTGATGGATGCTTTGAAGTTTTCCAGTTCCTTCTCAGTGTTCTCCTCGGTCAGGTTGCGTTCTCTTTCAGCCTGGTTAATTCTAGATTCCAGGGTGTAGCTGTCATTTCTAAAGGCCAAGGACAGTTGTACAAACACGTTCTGTTGGGAACAAGAGCATGGGAGAGGCGCTAGGAGGAGTTATGGAAAGGGACAAGGCAGCGAGTGTGTTTCTTGGTTGAACATTGCGCAGTACCCCTTTGAACCAATCGGAAGGCTGCCGCATGCAAGTGAACCTCACTGCCCAGGAGAGCACACAGAAGATGGGAGCCAGGAGCCAAGGCCTGTGCAAGGTCCTTTCTAAGAGCAGAGGATCAGGTGCACTTTACCAAAACAAAACGAGAGAATTATGTTCTGCTTTCCCCTTAATTTCAAGAAAATTACATCCTATATTTGTTTTGAAATTCAGTCCATACAGTTGATTGTGTAAATTGTTGGGATTAATGATGGGATTTTATTGCATGGGAGATTTGGGGGATTTTTTTCATGAAAGTTTTGTCTTTAAATAAACTTCGTTTGACCGTGAAGCCTTGACTTCAAGCAAACTTCAATCAGCACCTAAGCTTGAAGCTTTCAAATCCTTTATCTCTAACAGCTTTAAGTAGCTGTCAAGGGATTAAATATGGCCAAGAATAATTAGGATACACTTTCTGGAATGAATATTCCATATCAAAAACTAGTGTGTCATTCATGAATGAGCTTTTCAAAGGTATTGATCAAACATGGAATTTCCGGAATAATAGGAAACTACTGGGGAGGAGAAATAGACAGATGGACTCCACACAGGAAGGAAAGAACAAAGGGTCATCATTTATATGCATTTATCAGCTCTGCCTGAGTCCAGTGGTAGCAGATTTACACTCCGAGGTCACTCACGGTGCCTGAGCCCCCAAGGTTCACGTGACGTGGCCCACTGTGGACATACATCTCCAGATAGATAACTAAAGGCACTGAACAGATCTTGTAGCAATGAAAACTGCTTCTTATTGATTATCTACTACTTCCCAGCATGGTATGGATACTACAAACCTTACCTCATTTAACCGCTCAACAACCTCTTAGGGTGGAAGCTATTATATCTGTTTTATAGATAAAGAAACTGAGACCACAGAGCTCCTTTAAGATGACAGGGAATAGCAGAGCCAGACTTGATTCTGGATGCTCTAATTCCAAAATCTGTTTCATTTCCATATACTCAGAGTTGACCTTGTCAGTTTCATCTGGGAAGGATCTGGCCATTAGACAAACCACCATGTTCACACATGTGAAAATGGGCATTGAGCTCACTGTTGGTGATGGGGATGCTCCATCTAACCCGGCATCAGACAAGTCCATGAAGAGTGTCTAATGCTTATTTCCCTATTCTGAGTCATCTCCTTAACATAGAGGCTAAATTCAATTAAAAACACTTGGGTCCACATCTTGCTTTTGCAAAGTACTGGATCTGGGGCTTCTAATAGGGTATTTGAACATTCAGTTTTCTCCTTTGTTTTAATACCTGCACTACCTGCTTTTCAGAGATGGCCAAAAGGTCAGCGGAATGGAGACATGACTTGTTAGGAACTATACAGACATTGGCTAGTGCATGGCTGTTGCTGCGTCTGTGGTCGACATTGATACTGTCTGTCTTTCTAGGACAGTGACCACATCATTTCTCACTGTCTTGTCTCTGACAAGTTCTGTCTGTCTGTCAGCACCTTTGCCAGAATGAAGCCAACTTTCTCTCAGCTTGCTCGCCAGCCGCACTGGGTCAAGGAAGCCCCAAAGGCACCAATGGTCACCTGCGGGCCGCGCTGTTGACAACCCTGCTTCGAACACGCTGGCTTTCTGCAGCTGAAACCCTCCCGACCAAGCACTGAAACTGGAAATCTGTCTTTTAATCATTTTGGAATAAATTTGGTACAGCTCTGCAGCCTCCAGGCTGAGTTTGTGTATCTAACTCATACATTTAAAGGACACTGACCAAGCTTGAAGGGATGTGGAGTTTCCAGCTACCTTCTCATAGCTGACTAACTTTGAAAAAACTCGGTGGGAGTGGAAATCTCGGGTTTGGTTGGACTGGGCGTGAATGTTCATGCTGCGCCACAATCCCTTGTTCTCACTTTTGTGAGAAGGTGTCAGCTCCAGAGGCTGGAGGAAGGAATGTTTCGATCAGCCCAGCCCAGCAGACACTAAATTTCATAAGTACTCAAGTCGCTTACCTCGACTTCCTTCTCAGTGAGTGGGGGTGCACTGTGGAAGAGAAAAACACACAAATGAATGTCACCCAACCTGTTAAATAAGCCAAGACACGACTGAATGGACAGTAGACCACATGTTTCCAGGAAAGGAGCTGGTGAAAGGGAAAGATGCAGAGTCCCCGGGTGAGTCCTGTCGGCTGTGAGACGCTGACCCTTCCAGAGGTAGCCTGGCAGAAAACTCTGGATCCTGGGGCCAACCCTCCAGCATTGCCACGCCGTCTCTGACTTCAGAGAAGTGATTTATCTAAGCCCCAGCTTGTTCATCTGTAAAATGGGAATTTTATCATCTACTTTTTAGAAATTTTATAAGGAATGTATATGATACATGATTGAAATGTAACACACACACAAATTTTTTTTGGCAGCACCAGGGATTGAACTCAGGACCTCACACTTGCAAGGCAGGTGCAGCACCACGGAGCTAAATCCTCAGCCCTAGCATATATACTTAAATTAAAAATTATTATAGTAAATGCCACATTGCCATTAATCTCCCTTAAAATACTCCCCTTTAAATGCACTATCCCTTTATCATTGCCATTTCCTAGAGCAGTTCTGAAAATCCTCTAATATGCCTCAATGGGGTGTGATTAAAAAAAAAAATACCATGAGCACAGCTGCTGAGCGCAATCCAACAGAAAGGTGGATCCTAAGAACACCATTGTGTGTCTTCATCCACCTCATTCACTGGATCTGGCGCATGTGACTTCTGGCTCGCCCCCCAAGTCAAAATGACTATGAAAGATAAATGTTTTGAATTGATTCAGGGCATCGAAGGAGTCATGACAGAGCAAGTAAAAATACAAAAGAGGACTTCTAGAAGGTGGCAAGAAAGGTATCGGATGTTTGAAATAAGAGGAACTATACTGAGGGAGATTAATGACAGTATGTCTTCTACCATAATAAGTTCTATTTATTTAAACATTCATTGTATTTTTTTTTTGAGACAGGGTCTCCCTGGGGTCCTCGCTGGGGGTGGCCCTGAGCTCACTATGTAGCCCAGGCAAGCCTCAAATTCATGGCAATGCTCCTACCAATGCCTCCTGAGTGCTGGGATTACAGGCATAAATCACCCTGCCTGACATTGCTGTACATAGTTACCAGGGGATCGAACTCGGGACCTTGAGCTTGCAAGGCAGATGCCAGAACCACTGAGCTAAATCCCGGGCCATTCACTGTATTTTTTTGACTAAACCTCATATATATGAATATGCATTTGCATAAATACAATCAGTCCTCCGTATCTTTGGACTCCTCAGTCCTGAACTCAACCAATGAAAAATTGAAAACACGAAAATAATTTGTATTTATACTGAATATGTATAGGCTAGTGGGATAATATTCTTTAAACAATACAATGTAATTCCTATTTACATTGCATTAGGTATTAGAAGTCATCTAGAGAAGATTTAAAGTACATGGGAAGATGTGGGTAAGCTAAATGTAAACACTATGCTGTTTTATAAAAGGAACTTAAACATTTGTGGATTCTAATGTCCACAGAGAGGGTGGGTCCTCATGAATACTGAGGGACAAATGTATATGATATCCACGTTCAGCAGGTCCCCAGGGAATATCGGCTAATTGCATTATTACTTATCCACAGGGCCATGAGGAGTTAATAAGAAAACGGCATGCATTAGTGATGCACAGACTGCACCTCTGAGCTGCCCTGTTAGGTCTTCTGGGTGTGATGGCTGGTGTGCAGACGCCTCGCCCCAAAGCCTCATGTTGTCTTAGGTGGGGCTTTTTCTACTGTGTGATTGACTCATGGTGGGGCTGGGCCCAAGGGCACTGGGATTAAGGGTGTGAATGCCACCCCAAGGCCTCCGGATGAGATAAAAGGGGCAGGAAGATGCTGTGAAGGGCCCTTGTTTCTTTGCCACCTTTGGTCTGTGATGTCCTGTTGCCCCTCTGCCATGCTACCTTGGAGCTAGCGAGCTATGGACTGAACCTCTATGAACTGCAATCTACATTTTTACTCTCTTAACTTGCAGGTGTCAGACATTTTGTCTCGGCAACAAGAAAAGCAACTAAGACACTGGGGCTACCTAGGTCTGGCAAGGGAGACCTTCCCTTATCCAGAGGCTGTGACAAAGGTCTGTGTGGCCCAGAGACTAAAAATTAGGAGAGTTGGCTGGAACTTTTTTCCACAGTGAGACTTCTGATGGTTGGAATCAGACGGGGGAGAGTCCCACCTGGTACCTCAGTGAACTTTTGAGGGATTCCGTACTGTGCACAGTTCCCAGAGCTGTGGCCAGCAAGCAGTCCCTTTATCCGCATGCCCACTTAGGGTGGCTGCCACCTCCACTGCTCTTGCTAGTAACTAAAGCTGGCCCCAGATAATGTAAATAACACACAGGCCCTTTCCTGTGCTGGGTGGGAAGCCTGGGAGGGGTCCGGTCGGAGTCACAGGGAGCTTGCCATCAACAAGCTTCTCAGGAAACACAGCTTCCTCCCTTTCACGGGTGCGGAGGGACCTCGAGAGCAAAGGTGGGGTCAGCCAGCTTTATGAGGGGCTGGTTCTCACCCTCCACGAGGGACGGGGAGAGCCTTCCTGTCAGGATGAGGCAACGAGACCCCATGGCCACGAAGTCAGCAGGGAACAGAACATGGGATAAACAGTCCCAGAGATGATCAATGCTTACAATTCCTGTCACAGCCACACCCTGGGCGCCCTTTCCTCCGTAGGTCTACATACTCTTTACTGCCACATGGAGCATATACATACTATCTCAGTGGTTTATCAAAACCCGTTGGATGTTATGTGGAATTTACATGTCTTCATAATTAACCAAACTTATTTTCTACTTTGATGACTCACATCCTACTTTATGCTCTAGAACACACCCAACTTTTTTTTTCTTTAATGTTGAAAACCATGAGGGCTCAGGCAGGTGTCATTTAGGCAAAGAATCCATGTCACTGGCCAGTTCTGCTCCAGAACTGTGCCTTGGAAACTGGCCTAGAACGCTGGCCCCCAGGGCTCTGGACCTCCAAAAGGATACATTATCATTTCATGTGACCACTCCTATATCTTCTTTGAAGGAATGTTTATTTAATCCTTTGTCAATTTTTGCAAGATTATCTTTTTATTGAGCTATAAGGACACTTCACATGTTCAAGAAGCAAGTCCCTTATCAGATAAATTTATCAGATAAATGACTTGTAACTATTTTCTCCCATTCTGTGAATTACCTTTCCCCATTTTGAGTCAGCATAACAGGTTTTTTTTTTTTTTTTTTTTTTTTTTTTGAGACAGGGTTTCGCTTTGTAGTTCAGGCTGACCTTGAGCTCAGCTTCAAACTCAGCAATCCTCCTGCCTCTGCTTCCCGAGTTCTAGGATTACAGGAGTGAGCCACCATGCCCTGCACTGTGGTATGTGGTTATGAATGCTGATGGGCATGAGTCTCCATGCCCAGTATTGTTATATGTGGTTACCGAGGATCCAACCCAGGACCTTGTGCTGGCAAAGCAAGCACTGAAACCACTGAGCTAAATCCCCAGCCCAACAGTTTTTTTTTTTTTTAATGAAGAACTATTTATCTATTTAAAAAATTTTTTTGCTTGTGCTTTTGGTGTCATATCTGCAAAACAATGAGTTAATCCAAGATCATAAATATTCACTGCTATTTTCTTCTATAGTATTCTCTCTTACATTTAGATCTATGGCCCATTTGGAGCTAATGTTTGTGTGAGGTAAGGGTATAACTGCATGTAGATTGAAACCCACATCTTCTGCGCAAAGCTCATCATCCCCTGTTGCCAGGAGCCTTCGTATCCTGAAGGGTAGTGCTCACCTCTGAACCCCACCTGGTCTTTGAATTGGAAACACCCACCTAATCCTTACCGTTTTTATTTAGATGCATTTGCTTGGGTGAACCATTGGATTTACTGGGTTAAGACTTTCTCTTCTGTCCCCAGCCAACATCTAGCACAGGGCCACCCAAAACAGGGTCTTCTGCAAACCATGTTCTGATCTTACCTTCCTGGGAGAGACTTGTGGACCCTCAGCTTCCTCAGCAGCACATCAGAAATACTAGGCATGACATCCAAGCCGCTCTTGGACTCTTCCTCCTCGATTGCTGGGGAGAGTTCAGAAGGGAGCCCTAAAAAACAAAGTATGCCCTTATGACATATCTGTTTTCCAGCTCAAATCCCCATTAATCAATGGGTAGGTAAAGAAGATGCAGTTTTTCTACACAACAGACTACTCTGCCATAAAGAAACATGAGCATTTATAGCTAAATGCGTTGATCTTGAGACCATACTCTTATGTGAAATAAGCTGTACACACATATTTAAATACTGCATTGTTTCTCTGGAGTGAGAAACCAAATGTGGAAATAAGGACTGAAATGTGTAATAGATGTTGGGGAATGGGAAGAAAGTGTTCAAATGAGATGAGGAACAGGGAGGAGGGAGAGGGAAGAAAGGGACAAGAAGAAAAGTGAAAATAGAAGGAAAAAATGGAAATGCTTTTGTACACAGGGAGGGGAGGGAATTGAGGGTAGATGGAATAAAATAGAATTTATCAAAAATAAAAACATATTTAGGGCTGAGGATTTAGCTCAGAGGTTCCCACGCCTGTCTTGCAAGCACAAGGACCTGGGTTAGATCCTGGTTAACCACGTACCATACTGGGCGTGGAGACTCATGCCCAGCAGCAACCAGTACCACATACCACAGTGCCGGGCGTGGTGGCTCATGCCTGTAATCCCAGCACTCAGGAAGCAGAGGCAGGAAGATTGCTGTGATGTGAGTTGGAGGCTGAGCTCAGGGCCAGCCTGAACTACAAAATGAGACCTTGTCTCAAAAAAAAAGAAAAACATATTTGTTTCAAACTACAGAAGTACTACTGGTCACTTGCCTCAGAGTGCTAAGAAGAACTGCAGCACTTATAAACTTCTAGTTATATACCAGGGCACGTATATAATAAGTCCCGTGTGCTAACTGATTGTGCCACTGGAGCTCCCACTGGGGCATTTATTGTCATCGTTGTCACAATGACCCAAAGAACTAGAACTTAATAATTCCATTTTAGGTAATCCAAGGCTCTGCTTTTTTTGTTGTTGTTGTGGGTTTTTTTTTTTGGACAGGGTCTCACTTTGTAGTTCAGGCTGCCCTGAGCTCAACCTCAAACTCACATCACAGCAATCCTCCTGCCTCTGCCTCTCGAGTGCTGGGATTACAGGCGTGAGCCACCACGCCCGGCACTGTGGTATGTGGTACTGGTTGCTGCTGGGCATGACTCTCCACGCCCAGTATGATACGTGGTTACCGGGGGATCGAATGCAGGCCCTTATGCTTGCAAGACAGGCGCTGGAACCATTGAACTAACTCCCCAGCCCTCCAAGGCTCTGTTTTAAATCATCACTAGGTTAAGAAACTTGCTCAGAACCACCACCCTTGTAAGTGGTGTGGCACAAACTTCAAACTCGGTCCCTCTGCTCCACATTCTTTCTTCCCATGGCGCCCCACAGTACTAACCGGCGTCTCAGACTTGGAATCACATACTGGTTTCTGGAAACGGGAAACTGGTTGGCTGTTTGGCTACGATGCTTTTTGTGTGTGTTGGAGGAGCCTCTATTTGGCAGGCTTCTTAGGGGGTCTCTTGTCTAACTGTTCTTCCTCAAATATACTCAATAGTTTTATCTTCCTATTCCTGTCTGGAAATCAGCCTCTGGTTCTATGCCTCTACGGATAGGAACAGAAACAGGGATTTTCCAGGACAAAGCCTAAGGTCATCTGACCTTCTGCAGATCTCAGAGGTGTAGATCTACTGACACACAGAGCCAAGAGCTGATCTTGATTCTTCCTCAGACTGTGCCAGAGCCATGTTCTGATAACAGAAAGAACAAATGAAGGAGCATTTTCCCATAAACTTTTCCTGTGCGGACAGAGTTCCTATGGCTCTCCATAGCCTCCCTTCTCCAGACCCCAGACTTTTCCAGCTGCACATTTCCAGCTAGGACCTACGGTCTCTGGGTGCCTTTCCCTTCCTGTACATCTGGCTCATTGCTGTCCAGATTTCAACAGGCTCCTTCACCAGCCCAGCCTGGGAGGACGTGGGCAGATGGCTGTGGTGCTGACATTTGTTATCTGGGCAGCATGGACTTACTACCCGTCATAACGAGTTCACAGTTGGTTTATAGTTAAGTAAAAGCCTCATATCTCTTTTATTTGAGTCAAATCAGGCACAATGGCTGGTTTCCATTTGAATGCTGGAATTTATGTTTATCCATGTTTTACTATATCTTGTGGGCTGGAACCTAACAACTTCGCAACTATAATTATTTCCCAGGATTATAGACCAAGCGAGAGGTCAGGACCATAGGTATACTGGTGGCAGCCACCAAAAGGAAACTAAGGTCAAGTGCCCTGTGAGCAGCAGCCTCATCAAGGAGACAAGGAAGAGAGAAGAGCTGTAGTTGTGCTCGCAGTGAAGAATTTTTAACTGCTTTGAGCTTTCTGATTTTAACAAAATTGTGTTTGTGACTTCCCTGCTATTCAAGATCTCCAAATAAAGGCTGCAGGGCCATCAGTCAGAGACAGGATGGTCAGCGCCACCCCCCGGACATCGCGGGGGCTGGATGGTCTCTTAGCTACCTGCCGAGTCGGAGCTCTCTCCTGTCGTTTATTGCTTTCTGACATTTCTGTGTGACAGATGGTGAACTTGTTTCACCTCGACCTTCACTCTGCATTTATGTAACCCAACATACCCAGAGTGAACCAATTAAGTGATTACCTACTGAGTGCTCGGTATGATTAATGGAACCATACAAAGTTTAGCAATAAAGGGAAAGCTGTATCAGGGGCTTTGCCTAGAAAAATCCTCTTTATTAAGTGAAAGATGGAAAAAAGAAAGAAATAAAGAAAGGAAGAAGTGAAAGATCTTGTTATAGTAGCTGCTGAGAGAGTGACCTTGGAATTGGTGGGTGTCAGGACCAACCATGCTTGTCCTAAAAACAGCAGAATGAAAAATGGAAAAATTAAAAAAATATATGAGTAATGTTAAAATATGTGAAAGGGAATATTCTTTAAAAAGAATGGCTAGAGAGCTGGGACTATAGCTCGGCAGCATCTACCTGGCAAGCACAAGTCCCTGAGTTCAATTCCCAGTACCAAAAAAATAAATAAATAAAAGAATGGCTAGAGAAAAATATAAGTTATTAGGAATAAATGTGCAGCTTCTGTCCTTGATAACTTTTCCTTTCTCCCTCAAAGAATAAGTTTTGGTTTTTTGTGGTTTTCGTTTAGCCAGTACTGGGAACTGAACTTGGGACCTTTGCACAGAGCTTCATCCCCAGCCTTTTTTTGAACTTGGCATTTTGAGACAGAATTTCACTCAGTTGCTAAATTAGCCAGGCTGAGCTTCAACTTTTGATCCTCCTGCCTCAGCCTGTAAGAATCCTGGGATTACAAGCAGGTGCCACCTCTCCCCGCTACAAATAATGAGCTTTGAAAAGAAGACGTGAGAGGAAAATCCTGACAAAGAGTGCAGGAAAGGAAGTGATGGGAGGCACTCTCATGAGTAGGCGGCCTGTGGGGGAGATTCAGAAACTTTCTTTAGAACAGAAGTTCTCCATTCCTCCATATCAACATCAAAAGAGAGGAAAAGGACGGAAAGAAAACTGCCCATGTTGCTGTTTAGTTTTCTGGCTGAGGAGGAGAGGAGAGGAAAGGAAGGGCAGGATGATTGCACAATATTCTATCAGAGTTGCTTACCTTGAACAATATGGAGGGGTTTACCAGTAAGGAAATTAAGTAAAAATTAAGCAAATAAAGCAGGCTCCTCTGATGAAGAGAGTGGCAGGATACACACGGAAAGCCCCACCACCCACACTCCCCACTTCTCAAAAATTGCTTAGTGTTCAGATTCCTTGGATTTTGTCTATCTTTTCATCTTTGGTCTGGCAAAAGAATGAATGGCTCCTGGAAGACTTGGACAAGGTCTGCAAAACAAATATCTGGGTAGGTTGTCTCCAAGATTCCCAGCAGTCTAGAACCCAGTACTCTGGTAGAACTCAAGGCAAAGAAATTTCCTCTATTTGGTATAATAAACCCAGGCTCTGGGCTATGAATAATTATGAAAAAGAGTAGAAACTAATCCCACAAAACACTACCACTCAGATTTTTATCTAGGGAACTTCCCCCTTTTCTTACCACACAGGCAGTTTCAAAGCAGACAAACCCAAAGATCCAACCGTCAACTCGAGTCAAAGTGCTAAAGGGAGAGATCTCGAATGAGGCAGGACGGAGTCAATGAAAATTAACCTTCACGAATATATACAAAAAGAAAAAAATTCAGGGAGAAATGTCCAGAGCAACAACAACAACAACAACAAAAAACAAAATAAAATGAGATGAAAACAAATGGCATGGCAACTGCACAAAAATACCACAGCCAAAAGAGGAAGGAAAGAAGCCAGGAAGGTAGAAAGGAAGGAAAAAGGGAAACACGTAGGAGACAGATGTCAGGGTGGAAACTGCAAAAGACACATCAAAAAATGCAAAAGTGCATTTCTGTGCAAAACCTGCACCCCAAATTCTTTAACTCTAGGAGAGATGAGAACTTGAAAACACAAAGGAAAAGAAGGCACCAGCAGCAGGATGAGAAGACTATACAGAGATGGAAGAAGATTTCTATTTCAGGAAATAAAGACCACAATAACAGAACTAATCAAGAAATTGGAAAATACAGAATGAGCCAAAACATTGGAAAATGGAGGAAGATAGCTTTCAATGAACTTATTAAAGAGTTCGGAGAGATTGAATGATCATAAGGAATGCGAAGAATGAAAGAAAGATTGGAGTACATAGAGAGAGAATATACGGTCCTGAAACTGGGACACTGTTGACTACTCGGTGGATTATGTGATCTCTAAAATAGAAAACAAAGAAATGTAACAAAAAACATATTCAAAGATATAACAGAAGAAAAAAAATTTAATTGAAGGGGAAGTTGTACTTATGGTTTGAATCAATATACTATTTTTAAAAAATAAAATAGGTAGATAAAGAAATTCTTCAGCTACCTTCACAGAAAAATCAAGATGCTTATGGGGAAAAATAAGGCCTAGAGGATTCGAGAAACCATCTGGCTTCAGACCTCTCTAACGTACTAACCATACCAGAGTGATATCTACAGAGTTCTTAGGGAATCAGTCTTTTAAGAATATTATAACCATGCAAGCTATCCTGTAAGAATAAGACAACATTTTCAAACGTGTTATAACTCAGGAAACATAACACCTCTGATCTCTCCTGGGAAAACTATTGGATAATGAAATTCAGCTAAATAAGACATAAGTCCAAGTAGTAAATTTGGGAACATTGAGTGATGGTGAGCCATGGACTAGATACTTCCTTTCTAGTCCAGAGCTGACAAAATCGTTAAACTGTCTGATCCTGAACTTATTCTGGTATTCTACTCTGCCTTGATGACTGTTTCTCATGCAAGCCCTGAGCATAGTCATAATCCTCTCTCTCTGCCTCCGGACTGGCAGGCCCTGTCCCTTCCCCAGATGGCTCTGCACAGTGTACTGTACTCCTTTCTTTAGGGATCTATGAGTATAAACTTCTTCCTTCTTGATAATCATTTTTGGATGTGTGTCTTTTCACATCTGATTAAAACAAATCCTGGGTACAAAGATATGACAATCATCCACATTTAAACATGTAATGCAAAACAAAATAAAACTACAATAGTGACTCTAGCCCCTTAATGCACTTTGTAATACATTTTCAAACCTTTTAGAAAGTAATTTCTCTTCTTCGAAGGAATTACCAACATTTAGCAAATTCTATAGTTTCATTTCCCTTTATTTCATGCTCAATTAAATTATAGTGCTTTTTATTTTGAAGAAGTATATCTAGTATAAACTCTCTCCTTCCTTCCTTCTGTATGATTTGGAAAGGGTTTTGATATAAGCCTCTTTTTTGGTACTTGTTTCTGTATATATCTCATCACTACTTGAAACTTTTGTTAATGAACATGATCTAGTTTTTACAAAAACAAAATTATTTTTAAAATATCTGCTTGTACTAAGTCATTCCAATGAAAACATTTGTTTTTGGCCATTGACAAGACTTGGAAAAATAACTCATGGGGCTCTGGTTAAAGATGCTCAAGGACAAGATGACCCCAAAAATCAAAGCTACTGGCTGGGGTTCAGTTTTTTCAGATCTGCCTTCTCAGGGGGCCTCTCTCCCCTGGGAGACCCAAGACCCCAGACGCGGGGTGTTAGGAAGCACTGTCCATGTGAGGTCCCTGTCTACCTCACACACATCTCTCGGAATCCTGGTCCACCTCTTAGACATGGCCACATACATAAGGAGAATAAAAACCATTTCAATGACCACTGTATACTGAGCATCAGCTACACATTGCATACTTATTTCTGTTTATTGCTTATAGGGGCCTTGCAAAGTAAACACTGCTAAGCTCATTTTCTGGGGAAGGTAAAGAGATCCCAGGGCCAGCTCATCAGTGGTACAGCCAGGAAACAAAAGCCGGTCAGTCAGACCGCTGCACCATAGCTGCTTCTTGCTGGCATTCAACACGTCCAAACCTAAACATCCTGTCATCTTCTCCTGGGCGCCTCATTCTTACTAGATCACGGTCACAGACACTACCACGCACAGACCGACTGGCTTTCCCGGCCTTTCCCTCACCGAGTCACCTCCACACGGCTCCACGCTTCCCTCCCATATCCCATCTGTCTCATGGGTCTGTCTCTCGCCTCTTCTGTCTTATGCCGGCTTCTGTCCAGGAGAGTTATAGAAAAGCACACCATCGGTTCTGAGGCTTCCTTACCTGTCAGCTTCTCTGGCTCCCAAAGTGTTCTGAAGGAAATTTAAACTCATGAATTGGCCTTCAAAGATTTCAGTCTCCCTAGCAGCACCCAGAGCTCCAGGCCTGCTCCGGTCTCCCCTGGCTCACACGGGATTCCCTTCGCTCTGAATACGCAGTCTGTAGAAGACACTACGTGCCTTTGTCCCTGAGGTTTCCTTGGCGCAGATGCGCTGCTTTTCTGTTTCTCAGGTCAAAACTTCTTCTCTCAAGACCTTCCTGACTCATTCACCTGTGAGGGCCACTGCTTTCTCTTTGTGCCTGAGTGCTGTAAGTTTTGTAAAAATCTTACCCCATTGGCCGGGGAGTTAGCTCAGTGGTTCCGGCGCCTGTCTTGCAAGCGCAAGGGCCC